>JANVYF010000019.1:0-456525 GCA_027406105.1 Colletotrichum endophyticum
ATGAAGCAAACTGGGTAGCATACCGTTGTCAGATGCACAGCTGCGGTGCAACCTGTGCAAAGTATAGTTACAAAAGCAGTAGCACGGAAAATAACGCAAGCCAGACGCCAAAAGGGCGTCCCCCATGCCGCTTTCATGCTCCATGGATACTTCGAGAGCAAACCAGGTTTACAGAGGATGGTATCCTTCATATTCGGAGAGACCACGCGCGGATCAACCGGTACTGCCCAGCTTTAGCTGTGAGCATGCGTCATAACACGGACACAGCTTTCCTCCCAACAAGTTCGGCTGGCTTATCTATGGTCTATTACGCGACAAACTACTCAACTAAGCTAGACTCACCTTTATGGAAGAGAGCAGCACTGGTAAAGACAGTTCTTGAGGGGATATCAGAGCGTGTAGATGAAGATGCCCACCAGCCGCAGCTGAGCAGGACGGACGCAAACAACAAGGCTCGTCAGTTCCTTGCTAGAACAGCAAACCAGATCTTCACAAGCCGCGAGCTGTCTGCAGTTGAAGTATGTAGTAGGCTCCTCAACTTTGAGTCTAGCTACTGTAGCGAGCAGTCATGGGTTTATGTTACCATGAATACGTTGTATTGGGCGGTGTTTAGAATTTGGCCGGGCCTTGCGCAGGGTGCAGGGCCGGACGTTCAACATCAGCAAACAGCAGAGACGGTGGGCCTGCGGGCTAGTGGGCCTACTCTGACGGCCTTACAAGCCTACAGATACCGCGGCCAGCTTCTCCAGGACTTATGTTTCTATGAATACCTCTGTTTAGTGAAGATCCACCGCCTGAAGGGGTATATAAGGTCAGACAAGGCTCAATTCGTCAACTTCGACTCAACCCCAGATAACGGCTGCTCGGAATGGATACAAGAGGTATTGCCAGAGAAAAAGCGTTGTGTGCCAGTTATTACTGGCTACTTAGACCACGATGCTAATGGTACGCAGGAGGGGTACTACCAGAGGTAATAGATATCCCACCATCGTATATTGATCTGTGGTGTAGTCTTGCTAACAGAGTTATCCCCTTAGATCGGCAGTACTGCTTCTTGCTCTGTTTGCCCCTTGGAACCTTTTTACTCACAGCTCTCGGGAACCAGCATCCCTATGGGCAGAGTTACACCCCAATCTACCAGCACGGGTCAAATTGGTGATTGAGAACGTCCGCCTTCTTCAGAAGAGCGCAGAAGATGCCAAGAAAGACGCACAGTTATGGGCAAGTCGGAGCGAGGGCGATGAAGGTGTTGAGTTTGAGGAGCCTGAGAACTGTCTCCCAGCAGGCCAGCAATGGACACCGGCACCGGAAGACCAACGGGAGGCCTTCTATGATGCAGTTGAGAATCTGCAATCACGGGCGGATGTGGTACGTGGGTCTCCAGGTCTTAAGAGTCTTCTTACTTCCCTGACTACAGGAGACTTCTTAGCTCCTGAAGAGGAGGGTATAGCTACTGCTCCAAGTACCAATCATTCTGAGGATCATAGGCTTGTGCTCCCAAAAGCGCAGTTTGATACTGTCAAAGCATCGATCAAGCAGCTCTGGAAGCAGAGGACGAACACTATGGAAGGGGATGAGCCTGACGATATGGGTAACCCTCATCTGACAACAGCAGACGTTGGCCTTGGCGATGGTTACGAAAGCGATAATGAGGCACCAGGCCCAACGCCGATAGTCAGGCGAGGTGCTGCACAAACCTGGCTTGATATAGGGCCATCTACCTCCTTCTCAGCTGCTGCAGAAGTGATCGGGCGAGCCCGCACATTAAACCAGAAACAAAACCTCGCCCTACAACTTGTCTGTAAAGCAGTTGACCAGCATGAGAGTTCTGAAGCTGAACAGCACCTTCAGTATATTGGCGGTAGTGGTGGTACAGGGAAGTCATGGCTGATTGATACCTTAAAGGAGGTGTTTATTGCGAAGGGGGCGCGGAGTCGGCTTGTTATCACAGCATTAACAGGCACAGCCGCAGCAGGGATTGGCGGCAACACGATCCATTCAGCAGTAGGCCTTCAGTTTAGTGAAGATGGGTCATCGGACCCCTCTAACACAAACATTGATCCGAAGGACACAGACCGTTGGGCGAGGAGAGATGTCCTTGTGATTGATGAGGTCAGCATGCTCGGCCTTAATACACTTAACAAGATCGACGAAAGACTCCGGAAACTGAGGGGAATCAAAACGGCATTTGGGGGTATACCTATAGTTGTGTTCTTAGGGGACTTCATGCAGTTTCCTCCAGTCCAGCAGAGAGGTCTTATGAGCGACGAAAGAACGCCAGATACTACGAAGAAGAGTTATTCCCTGGAGTACCGATTAGGGGAAGAAAATGGCCGGAAGCTATGGAGCACATTCAAGCATGTTGTGATCCTAGATGAGCAGAAGCGGGCACAGAAAAACGACTACCTAGCAGGGTTCCTAGAGCGCCTCCGTAATGGGACGCAGACAAGGGAGGATGCTGAGAATCTTGCGTCCCGATACAAGCCAGAGCTCAAACTCGACTTCTCTAGCGGCACACGCGCCATTATCCCGCTAAACCGACATCGATGGGACATCACTCTTCACGCGGCTTTGGCATATAGTGCTGAAACAGGGGAGAAGCTTTCAGTCTACCTCTCGCAGCATATCTGGAAAACCCGAATGCCGAGTAGCTCGGAGCAGGCTGCAGCTATGCTACTTGGTGACGATAGTAAGCTGATTATCCCTGGTATCTTCCCATTTGTCCGTGGGATGCCTGTGATAGTGAACAGGAATGAGTATGTCAGCCTTAAGGTGGTGAATGGGGCAGAGTTCACGGCGGTTGGCGTGGTGCATAGCCCAGGACTTGAAGAGGTGGTAATAAACGACAAGTTATCTATCTTTTTAGGGCCACCTAAAGGTATTCTACTCCAGTCTAAAGACACAGACGGCTTCTCCTTCCCTATGTTGCCGCTGAACACGATCATGGTGTCCGCAACTCAGGTTACCCTAGAGGAGAAGTGCGCTGCAGTTTTATGCCCAGGTCTACCAAAGGGTCATAAGCTTGGCCTTACCCGGGTAGGTCTACCATGCACGCCTGGGCTAGCTATAACAGACTATAAAGCTCAAGGGAGGACACTGGGGAAGACACTTCTTGGCCTCTATGGGACAAGGGTTGACCGCAAGACTGGCCGCCCGGAAAACTGCAAGATGATCGGCTTATATGTGCAAATATCTCGTGGAACCACGTGGACGGGTTTGCATCTGATGCAGCCGCTAGATATTGAACATTTCCTATCGTTACGGATGCCTCCAGAGCTACAGAGGGGTATCAGTCGGCTGCAGCATTTAGCAGAGTTGACAGCAAAGGCGTATGAGGATCAGTTATAGGGGAGGTGTGGCTTCTTGTTTATACCTGGAGTAAAGTAATATAAATTAGAATATGATTAGAGTATTTATCATTCTGGTTTTTTTGCGGTTTACTACGTAGGATTACTTTATGGGGTTGATATGTCATCGGCGTCAGTGTACGCCTCACCCATGTTTGTGTCTATGCTATCACTGCTACTGTCATGGCAGTTGCTCAAATCCTCAGTATCTATGGGTAAAGTAATAATTGGGACTCGCTGCCTATCAAACGTCCGATTTAATGCTGAAATCACTGCAATCTCGGATAGCTCTTGCGATAGCTGGCATGCCTCTTGGGTAAGGTTGGCGATAACGTTCTGTATCGATGTGATTCGAAACTGGGTGTCGTCGTATTTCTTTTGGAGTGCGGAGTCGGGCGATCTTGCCAGGGAACTAACGCGGACGCCGATCCCAATTCTGGACATGAGCTGGAACTGTGACTCGAAGCAGTGAAAACCGGAGAAGTTGTTTTCAAGGCTGGATGAAGCAGCTTCTTGTTGCTCTTCACGTGGTGGGTGCGTTTGGATATTCCCTGGGCTGTCTAGGAGCGTATTTAGTTGATGTTTCCATGAAAAATGAAATATGTTCAGGATAATATGAGATAGAGGGAGGAGGCGACTAATTAAGGGGGTGGGCAAGGGGCTATGTAACGTACAGAATGAACATTTTGGACCTTGGTTATTCCATAAGCAATTCGCACATGCACCTTTTGTTGCTTGCTGGCCTTCCCCGGTTTGGATGATAATGCATTCTGACCATGGGCCGTTTGCGCGTGAGCATTTTGCGCATCCCGGCCTAACCTCAGTACCGGTTGCTTGAACAAGCACAGATAACACACGGCCAGAGCGCTTTAAATCTAGTAGTTTCCCCTTTTTTCTCTGAGATAGCTCTCGCTTGAGGGGAGAGTATGATAAGGTAACTACTCCTCTACTAGCCCGCGATGGTAATCTAACACCAAGGCGGTGAAGGAGGTCGTGTCCAGCTACAAGCACTTTATTAGTTTATAACGTTCGAATAGAAGAGGTTCCTAACTTTAGAACTTACTCTCGCATACAAGGGGCATCTGTCTTTGAGATGTTATCCCCAACGGCTGAATAGCTACTAGCTTTTGCGTTGATCCCTCCATCATCTACGCACCTTAAGGAACATAAATGAAAGAAGTAAACAAGGAGAATCGGCGATACTATATATAAGATAACAAAGCTATAGATTCGATAGTTGCTTATATGTGTACTTGTGTTAGAAGGATTGCTTGAAGTAGTTCGGATTGTTGATGGTAGATGGTTTGATGACTCGTATGTGTGATTAACCTAGCGGGAAAATACTTAAACCCCGCCGCCTTGCACGTGATTGGGGTGCTGTGTTTTAGTAGCCTTGTCTAATTATGTAATATTGCGTTTGCTTTCAAAACCGGACTACATGCTGAGTAATATTTATGCAAGGATGCTGAGTAAGGGTTATGCATGGCATATCTAAGTGGGCTGGATTTATGAGGGGGGCTTAATGCCCTTACCTAGGCAAACCTCCCACGTCGGCCTTTCTTCCGAAAGGTAGTAGCAGCAGGCGGGAAACGCCGCTCCCCAGTTTTTGGTGAGGATTTCAACGGCTTCTACTTGAAGCCGTCGTTGCCAGTATGTTAGGGTTTATGCTTAGTATCTATCTATATTAAGGACTTCTAGGTAAACTAATCTTAAATTATAGATAAAAATGAGGTATATAAGGTAGGAGATAAGTCGCTTTAGCTAATTAATCTTATAGTAGAGTAAGTACTAAACAAAAGATCTTAATTAGTATCTATTCTCTTAGCATAATACTATTATTAGATAAATACCTTCTATTTTCTCTATAGAGATAATATAGCATAAATACTATTAGGGGAATCTATACTTAGGATAGCTCCTCTAGCTACTAATAATATTCCTAGTAGCTCTTATTATAAGTACTATATTAACTATCTTAAAGATACTTATAGTATTACTTTAGAGCCTATAAGCCCCCTCTTATAATAGAGACTTTATTACTACTAGAGTTATACTATTAATAAAGAGAGAATCTTAAGCCTAAAGAAGAACCTATATAGCTTATCCTTTTTAGTATAAAGTAGCTAAGATAATACTAATCTTAATAAGATACTAAATATACTAAATAAGCAAGCATACTAGAGATAGATTAATAAAGGATTAAGGAAGTCTAATAGCTTTATTTAATAATAATCTAAAAGAGCTAAGGAGATATATATATATTAGTAAGGAGAATAGTAATATAGCTCCTATTTAGCTAAGCTAATTAGATATATAAATAACAACTAGATTAGAGAAGATATATTTAGCTACTAGTTAAGATTAGATTTCTTTATTAATAACTATTAAGGAAGGAAGCCTATAGCCTTATGCTCTAAAGCTTTCTATATAATTAGTTTATCTATATATTAAGGGTTTATTAGAGCTATAATTACTATCTATATGCTTATCCTCAATCTAATTTTAGTCTTAACCTAAAAGTCTTTATTAATAGTACTAAAAGCAGTATAGCTTTATACTATTTTTATTATACTACTAAAGACGTTTATTAACCCTATATATTTAAGCTTTTAGTATATTCTTAATAATCTAACTAAACTTAAAGAGATAGATATAAGCTTAAGTAGTAATAAGCCTTAAAAGAAGAGGCTAGGGGTAGTAATAATAAGAAATAAATATAAGTTTAAGTTTTTACTACTTAATATTACTAACTAAGGTAAGCTAAAGATTAATATAAAGCTAATAGCTAGGCTAAATATACCTAAATATTAGATTTTACTTAGTAAGTAGTTATATAATAATACCTATAGATAACTTAAGACCTTATTTAAAGAGCTACTTAAGCTACTAGAGAAGTACTAAAGAGATTAGAGGAAAGTAAAGATAGCTTATAAATTAAGCTCTTACTTTATTTTATAAAGGTATTATTAGTACGCCTTAGAATATATCTATTTATAGTTCTTAGTATCTAACTAGTTAAGAGTAAGGATTAAATAGGATAACATCCTATTTATATTTAACTCTTTAAAGATATTTAGAAAAGAGGTAGATTATAAGCTAATTTACTTAGAGAATAATAGAATACCTTATAAGTCTTTAGATAATTTTTAGGTATTTACTTAAAGAGAACTACTTAGGGAATAAGAGGAAGGTAGCTAAAGTATAAGCTTAGTATTAAGGAAGAAAAAGCCTCTTAGGTTAACTTTTATTAATAAGTCCTAAAAAGTTAACTACTATATACTAATATACTAGATTAGGTTTCTAACTAGGTCTTAAGGTAGTAAGAGTAATATTAAGTAAAGTTAGTTTAAAGATTACTACTATATAAACTTCTTTACGTAATATTCTATATTCTCTTTCCTAAAGTTAGCTAGGAGTATTATAAAATATATAGATTATAATAATAGTCTACTTAAAAGGTATCTTTTATGCTTTATTAGGAGAAGTAAAGAGTTATAAATAGTATATTATAATTAGGAAATTAATTATAGAATAAAGTAAGAGGTATTAGTATAGTTTAAAGGTATTTAGATAGTTAAGTAGTTAAAAAATATAGTTAAGAATCCTAGAAATATATAAGTAGTATGAAGTCTAGCTAGTATTTACTAGGGATTTTAAGACTATTTAATCTTAAAATTAAAACTTAAAATATTATTCTATATATTATATAAATATTAATGCTTAATATAGGGAAGGTAAACTACTATTTAGATTTAGCTAGCCTGCTCTATAGTTATAAGAGAGGTAACTAATAGAAGTAAGGTAGATATAAATTAAGCCTTATAGATTTTAGGTTATCTCTATACTAGCTAGATAGTTAATAAATAGCTATATAGTATGATAATTTATTTCTAAGCTATAGTATCTTTTATAACAACTATATATAATATAGCTTAGATAATTAAAATAGAAATAGATTAATTTTAATACTTTAGTTAACCTAAACTTATATATAAGAATAAATAGTTCTATTAGGGAAATATTATTATAATAAAGCTATAGCATAATAATATATCTAATATAAAAATAATAATAGTAGAGCTAGCATAAAAATAACTTAATAGCTATAGCTAAAACGCTTATAAATCTTAATATTAAGCAAAAGAAGAAGAACGCTAATAGCTATATTATAAATATTATAATTATTTTATAAGTTTTTAATAATATAAAGATATAATAGAGCTATATTAGTAATTTAGTATATATTATATTTAATAAAGCTATATTTACTAATAAAATCTATCTAAAAGGAATTATAATAGTAGCAATAAAGAGAAAAAAGATACTAATATCTAGTATTAGACTTTTATAAAAGGAATACTATATAGTTAAGTTAGATTAATAGTAGTAATAGCTAGAGAGGATATATAATAATTAGTAATCTTAAGATGTTAGTAAAATACTTAAAACTATTAAAAATAAGATTCTTAAGTAGTAAAATAGATCTCTAGAAATAAGAATACTTATTACTAAAGCTATAGCTTTAAGAGGTTATAATAAAGAATATTTATAGTCCTTATCTAAGCCTTATTTATAGAGTATAATACTACTAAAAGAAAACTTAAAGAAGATAAAGTTATAAAAAGTACTTTAAACTCTTAAAACCTTTAAAGAATAAATAAGTAATAAAAACTTACTAATAACTTTAAATAAAATATAAGAATAATTAGATAAGTTTAGTTCTATTAAGATAGAAGTTAAAATAGTCTTAAATCCCTATCTCTAGGAAGCTAATTACTATAGAGTTAGAGATTTATTATTCTACTAAATATTTAGTAATAAGATTAAAGACTAATTATATAACTTACTAGTTAAGTATAATAATACTATTAGTATAATAGTAAGTAAATAGAAAGCTTAAATAAGAGATTTAATAACTAAGTTAAAATCTTATTAAGCTAATAAACTTACTAAGTTTATTAAAGCTTAAGGTAGAATTAATAAGAAGTCTCTTAGTTTAAAAGTAGAAGCTATAAAATTATATTTATATATAAAGTAATTTAAAGTATAGTAGAAGTAATAAGCTATAAAAAGCTTTTACTATAGTAATATATATAAAGTATTAGAGATAAAGAATTTCTTTAGTAAAGAAGGTATCTAACTAAAGAGGAGGTATAATATTAATATAAATATAGTAATATACTTTTTATAAAGCCTAAGTATATAAATAGAAAAGAGGTTTAAGAATATTATCTATAATTATATTATTATTAGTATTCTAATAGATAAGCTAAAGCTAGAGGTTTTAGTATTTATATTAAGTAGTATTAAAACTTAGTAGAAATAGTTTAGAAGTAGAAGTAGAGGTAGCTATAAAAAGTTTATTAAATAAGAAAGGCTAAAAGCTATTTTTAATATATTAATATCCTAAATACTAGAATTATAAGAAATATATATAGTAGCTGAGGAGAGTATTATTTAGAGATTTCTTAAGGATAAGTATATTAAAGTTATAAAAGCTTTAGAAATAATAAAAGAGAGAAGGCTTAAAAAAGAAGTAATAAGTTTATAATTAATTAATTTTATTATAAAGGTATAAATAGAAGGGATATACTAGTTATATACTATTATTATAAGGATTATTAGGCATATTTAACCTAAAGAAATACTACTATTATCTTAGGTATTTTATCTATATTATTAAGATATATAAGATTTTATAGCTATCTAGTCTTAAATATTTTAATATATAGGATTTTATAGCTACTTAGTCTTAAATATTCTATTTATATTATAAAGATATATAAGATTTCATAACTATCTAATCTTAAATATTCTAATATATAAGATTTTATAACTACTTAGCCTTAAATATTCTATCTATATTATGAAGATATATAAGATTTTATAGCTACCTAATCTTAAATATTCTATCTATATTATAAGGATATATAGGATTTTATAGCTATTTAGTCTTAAATATTCTAATATATAGGATTTTATAACTACTTAGCCTTAAATATTCTATCTATATTATGAGGACGTATAGGATTTCACAGCTACTTAGTCTTAAATATTCTATTTATATTATAAAGATATATAAGATTTTATAGCTACTTAGCCTTAAATGTTCTATCTATATTATGAGGATGCATAAGATTTTATAGCTACCTAGTCTTAAATATTCTATCTATATTATAAGGATATATAAGATTTTATAGCTACCTAGCTTTAAATATTCTATCTATATTATAAGGATATATAGGATTTCACAGCTACTTAGTCTTAAATATTCTAATATATAAGATTTTATAGCTATTTAGACTTAGATCTTTTAGTTAGATATAATAACTAAAAGATTTAAAGTATAAAAACTTAGATCTTTTAGTTAGATATAGTAACTAAAAGATCTAAAGTATAGAAACTTAGATCTTTTAGTTAGATATAGTAACTAAAAGATCTAAAGTATAAGGACTTAGATCTTTTAGTTAGATATAGTAACTAAAAGATCTAAAGTATAGGGACTTAGATCTTTTAGTTAGATATAATAACTAAAAGATTTAAAGTATAAGGACTTAGATCTTTTAATTAGATATAATAACTAAAAGATCTAAAGTATAAAGACTTAGATCTTTTAGTTAGATATAGTAACTAAAAGATCTAAAGTATAAAGACTTAGATCTTTTAGTTAGATATAATAACTAAAAGATCTAAGGTATAAAGACTTAGATCTTTTAGTTAGATATAATAACTAAAAGATTTAAAGTATAAAAACTTAAATCTTTTAGTTAGATATAGTAACTAAAAGATTTAAAGTATAAGGACTTAGATCTTTTAGTTAGATATAGTAACTAAAAGATCTAAGGTATAAGGACTTAGATCTTTTAGTTAGATATAATAACTAAAAGATTTAAGGTATAAGGATTTAGATCTTTTAGTTAGATATAGTAACTAAAAGATCTAAAGTATAAAGACTTAGATCTTTTAGTTAGATATAATTATTAAATAATATAGTTAAATTTTAATAAAAATAAATAATTAACTATTTTATAACGTTTAAGAATAATAGTAATATAGTAAAGTATTTTATTACTTATTATTATTTAATAAATATATATTTTAAAACCTTTTATTTAAAGAAAACTTTATAATATTCTTAAATATTTTTAACTTTAATTAGATTTAAAGTAACTAATAGCCTATATATAGGGGATAATTAATATCTAGAAGAAGTTTTATAATAAGAGGCTAGTTTTAAGATAGCTAATAATAAAGCTACTAAACTTACTGCTAAGTAATATAAAGAGCTAGACCTAGTTAGTAATATCCTCACTTTAGTAGAATAAGAGTAAGCTTATATAGAGGAGCTTTAGGTAAGGAGGTATCTCCTCTATATAAGGTTAAGCTATAGTAGACTTACTATTTTATATACTAAATATATTAAGGTTAATATATAGCTAGCCTTTATAGTAGAAGGAGCTAAATATATTAGTATGCTCTATAATATACTAGATAAGGATATAGTAGTTACCTATAAAGTAGTAGTTACTAAGCTAGTTAAGGAGCGTAGTAGCCTTATAGAAACTAGTAGGTAGCTTATTACTACTATCTCTATAGGCTTTTATAAGGTGCTTAAAGGTATAGTAGAAGAGTATACTATAATTATAGAGGATATTAGGGAAGATAGTTAAGGAGAAAAAGTAAAGTATAATAAGTAGGTCCTCTCTACCTTTATTATAATAAAAGATAGTAAACTACTAGATTAGCTATAAAGTAGTATTAAATATATAGAGTATAAGCTTTAGCCTCTTAAGCTAGATACTAATAACCTATTTAAGCTAAAAGGTATAAAAATCTTTATTAATTATATTTAAGAGTAGGTATACCTTATAGAAGAAGGAGGTTCTAGCTAAGTTTAATCTATTAAGCTAGTTAAAAAAGCTAATATACTTCTATAATACTACCTTAAGGAGTATATTATATTAAGCATAAGAGAGGTAGAGCGCTACTATAATATAGCTTTTTATAAGTAGTAAGTTATTTAAGCTAAAGTAGATAATATACTTAATATTATAATAGCTTTAAAAGTAGCTAAAGTATAATATACTTACCTTATTATTATTTACTTTTAGCTAAGCGCTTATTAAGTTTATAAGCTACTAAAGGAGGGTTAATAGGTAAGGTATACTAAAGTTACTAAAGCTTAAATAGAAAGTAAATAGGAAAAAAGTAAAGCCTTTAATACATCTAAATTAAACTTTAATAGCTTAGTAGTTAGCTAAGAAGTAGCATTAGCCCTTATTACTCTTATTACTTTATAAAGTAGTAGTAATATTAGTAACTAAAGTATAAGAGAAAAAGGTAATATTTATAAGATTATAGTTTTCTTTAAAGCTATTTATAAAGTTTTAATACTTAGCTAAAGTTATATTTTAGTTTATAAGTAGCTAGCTAGAACTATCCTATTAGTAAAGCTAGTTACTATCCTAAATATAAGCTAGCGCTATACTTTAGAAGTAAGCTTTTTACTTATCTAAATAAGCTAGCTCCTTATTAGCGCTATAGTTATATATATAGAAAGTAAGCTTATTTTATATCTAGAAGGGTTCCCCTCTATATTACGCTATAAAGGCTAGCTACTTATTAATAAAAGTTGTTTAGAATATAGTCTATATCTTATTATTAAGTAGGATATCTTTTAACTTATTAAGTATAAACTTATTATTAATATTATACTTATATAAGTTACTTTATTTAGTAATAGTAGTATTAATAAAAATAGCTAGCTTTAACGCTTAGTTAAATAGTATTACTATCTCCTTCCCCTTCTTAGCCTTATAAGGTGCCCTACTCTATAGTAGCTTAAGATTATTAGCATCCTACTATAATACTTCCTCACTAAGGTATATAATAATAAACTAGGCGCCTCTTTATATAGTATCCTTAATATATAGTATATAGCTATAGAGGTTAAATATAAAGTTAATAATATGCTTAGTATTATATCTATAAGACTAAGCTTAGAGGGAGTACTTATAGCTAGCTGCTAAGCTTATACTTTTAGTAACTAATATAAAGGGTTTACTAATAATACTAATAAAGTTAAAGAAGAACTTAAAGTTAAATATATCTCTATCTCTATCTAGCTTCTAGCTCTTAGCTTATTTATAGCTATAGTTAAATATTAATAAGCGTAAGAACTATTTAATTACTTTAGTACTATTAAAGTCTATAGCTACTACTTTATTATAAAACTTAGCAGCTAGCAACTATTAGTATAACTCC
This sequence comes from Colletotrichum endophyticum, assembly GCA_027406105.1. Lineage (NCBI taxonomy): Eukaryota > Fungi > Ascomycota > Sordariomycetes > Glomerellales > Glomerellaceae > Colletotrichum > Colletotrichum endophyticum. Next base: position 12,612 of record JANVYF010000019.1, read on the forward strand.
TTATTATTATTTATTATATATTCCCTCACGTTAATATATAGGTCTACTTAATAATAGAAAGGTCTCTAAGGTTTAGCTAGACCTACTAATTATTAATAAGTAAGTAGTACGCTCTACTATTACTACCCTTATTATTATTATTATTATTATCTATTATATAGTCTTATACCTTATTATCTATAGGTATATTATTATCCTTATTATTATTATTATAACTATAAATATTATTATTATTACTTAGGTCTATCTTTAAGGTATAGCTTTATAATAAGTAAATAATTAGCTAATTGCTTTTCCTAATAGATAAATAATTAATAGATAATAATATCTTAATAAATATAGTTTATAAAGAATTAATTAAACTATACTATCTATTAATATTAATATAAGTTTAATAATTTAATAAATAAATAGATAATAATAATAATTTCTATAGGTAGGAAGACTATCCCTTTAAGGTTAGGGTTAAAGTTAAGGTTACAACCTCTTAGGTAGTTTATATAGATACTTATCTAGCTAGCAACCTCCTCCTACTATTTAGCTTAGGGGAATAAATACTCCCTCACCTAATATATAAAGGGCGCCCTTTAGTATTACTTTAGCATAATGTTTATTATTAAGTAAAGTACTAATATATTAGGTTTTTTATATAGGATATTAAAGCGCTAGGTACTAATAGCTTAAGCTTATATAAGTTAAGTTGATATAAACCTTAAAGGTAAGTAGTTAGAATATATATTAGCATTTTAAAGTATTATAATATATAGTTAGTTAAGTGTTTTAGATAGAGAAGGTAAAAGTAGCTAATAAGTGCTCTCCTAGTTATTATTAGTATTATAACTATTATTACTATTACTACTACTATTATTATTACTTATTATATATCCTAGCTTTTAATATTAGTCTTTTATTTCTTAGATAAGCTTAATAATATCTTTACTATACTAGCTAGTAGTGCTTTTAAGTATACTTATATACTAACTTATAACCTACTAGATAATAAAGAGGCTAATACTCTTATTAAGCTAGTAGATAGTAAGACTACTATAGAGTATAAAGTTATTAGTAACTTAAAGAATAATTATAAGGAGGAATAATATTTTAGAGCTAATAAAGTATTAGTAGTAGTATTATTACTACTACTACTATATAGCTAGATAGTAGGTTCCTTAGTTAGAATATAAGTTAGGCTAAGCTAAGGTATTATAAATAAGTATAAAGAAGTTAGCTTATATTAAGTTAGTAAAGCGTTTAGTATATACTTCTTTATTACTTACCCCCTTTTCTAGTAGCTTAAATATAGCTATAGTAGTAAGAGCTTCTGCTTAGCTTATAGCGTATTATAAGATAAGGCGCTTAAGCTAACTAGTATTAGTATTTAAGTTAGTACTTATAGGCTTACTATATTAGATAGTATACTTAAAGGTAGCTATAAGTATCTCTTAGGTGAGAGGCTTATTCTATATATTTATTAGTATATCTTTAGTAGTATAAGCTATCTCTAGCTTAACCTACTAAGTAATATACTAGAGGATAGTATAGAGGGTTCTCCTCTCTACTTAAAGTATTATATAGAAATAGTTAATATCTAGTAGCTTAACGCTTAGTATTTAGTTAAGTATATACTTATAAGTTAGGTTATACTTAGCCTAGAGGAGTATTAATAGGAAGCTTAGCTACTATTATAAGCTCTTAGCGTAAGACTTCTTATAGAACGTCTTATAGATATTAGTAGTAGTATAGCTTTAAGAAAAGCTTTTAATAAGGCGTCTTTAGTTCTAATAAGTAATAGTAGCTATAGTAATATACCTAAAGTATTATATAGTAGAGAGGATATTATCTATCTAAGCAAACTAGTATTAATATATATATATAAGGTTAGCTACCTATTTAAAAGGGGTAAGTTAGGTATTTATATTATTAATATAGAGGCTGCTTATCTAATAGAGTATATTAATATTAAATATATTATAGCTAAGAGCTAACTTATAAAGCTTATTTAGCTTTAGCTTTTACTTTTTATTATATAAGAAGGTTATTATTTGCTTTCCTACTAGTAGTTTAAGATCTTTCCTACTAGCTTTTAAGATATTAGTAACTATCTTAGAGCTGATCTTTATACTATTAATATTAGTAAGGAGAAGCTTAGAGAGCTAATACTATATCTAGCTTTAGCTATTAGCTAATTAGCTTTTAAGCTTATTAAACTCTAGCTAGATAGCTATTTTATTTAGGATTATATTTATACTAATTAGTTTACTTAAGCTTTAAGAAACTCTAATAAATATAGGGGGTGAGGCCTACTTTAATTATAGATATTATAAAGCTACTATTTATTAGTATTAAGCGCTTATAACTTATAAGTATACTTCTATATTACTTAGAGGTAATATTAGCTATTAATAAGCTTTATAGTAAACTTATTATAGTTTATCTACTATTAAAAGCATTATACTTCTCTTATTTAATCTATAGCTCCCCTATTTTATATTATATATACTAATATCTATTTAATATCTTTATAAGATATAAGGACTATAAGCTAGTTTTTTAGCTAATAGTAGTTAAGAAGCTTATTATAAAACGTTATTTTAAGGTCCTTTATATAGGTAAGATTAAGTAGCTAGCTATTAGTTTCCTCTCTTTATAGTTAGATAATAGATAAAAGTAAGCTTACTATTATGAGGAGGTATTATACTACTTCTACTTATTATTTTCTAAATAGAAATTATTACCTTTAGCTTAGCTAGGTATTAGCTTTAGCTTACTACTAAGGTATAGCTATACTACTTACCTTTTGCTTAAGTATAATAAGTATAGATAAGTTAGAGATATTAGCTTAATTAAATAAGTATATAACTTTATTTATATCTACTTTCTATATTAGTAGTTAGGCTTTCTACCTCTTACTAAAATATACTATCTTATAGGGGGGGGGGGGGGGGGAGAGCTTCTTACTATATCTTCTTATCTTTCTTATCCTCTTAATATATTAGCTAGCTAAACTATATTATATACTTATTACTAATATACTATAAGCTGATTAGTTGTTTAAAGATGCTAATATAGTAGTTAATAAGTTTCTATATATCTATTAGCGTGATATTTTTTTTATTTAGCTTAAGAGCTATTTAAACCTAATATTAAAGCTAGTTAAAGTGCTATAGGTATTATTAGTAAAGCCTTAATTAGAAGGTTATATTTAGAGAGGATCTATATACTCTTTTATATAAGTAGCTTATAGTTTTTATATAGATATAGTACTTAGTCTAATAGAAAAAAGTAATAGCTAGAATAATAGCTCTCTAAGCTAGCTTATTTATTTATAGTTAGGATTAATACTATATTATTAGAAGGGGGAGAGGGGTCTTAATAGCTATATACTAACTAATACTTATTAAGGTGTCTCTAGTATAATAAGTAAGTAGCTTAGCTTCTAAGGATATTCTTAGTATATATAGCTTAAGGTATATATACCTAGTAGGTAACTTAGCTTCTATTCTCCTTATTATTAGGAATAATAAGGCTTATAAAAGCGCTAATAGCGCTTAGGTATTAGTAAGTTGAGGAGTAGAGAAGGTTATAAAGTGTGAAGTAGATTTTAAAGAATAATAAAGGGTAAATATCTTCTATAATCTTCTTAAGGTTATATCTTATTACTCTTTTTATAGCTAGCTTAGCTAGTATAGCTAGCTTAAGCTAAGTAGCTATTAAGGTTAGAAGTTAGAAGTTAGAAGATAAAAGTTATAAGTTATAAGTTATAAGTTATAAGATATAAGAGGTAGGTATTAATATAGGTTATTAAATATAGCGCTAGTATAGTATTTATTATATTAGCTAATAAGTTATATAGGGCTAAGATACTATTAACCTAAGTAATTAAGCTTTATAGTATAAGGCGTTTATATTAATATATTAATAAAAGTAGGTAGTATAATTTACTACTTTTATTAGAAGCTATAGAGGTACTATACTTTCCCCTATAAGGAGGTAGATATTATAATATCTCTATAAAGAAGGCTAACTTCTTTTCTTATTATTATATTATAATATCTTTCTTACTTAACTACTAACTATTAACTTCTTATTATTAACCTCTTACTACTAACTTCTTACTTTAGACCTCTAACTTTTAACTAAAGAGTCTCTAGCTACTACTTCTAAAAATAAGATTAACCTCTCTATTAGGTATAATAGCTACTTACTAATAATAAATTATATAGCTTTATATAAAGTAGTAATATAGCTACCTCTAGCCTCCTCTAAGAGTACTTCTTAGTAGAAAATATTATAAAAAAGCAAGACTTAGACCTCTTTTATAGATTATAGATATAGCTCTTTAAGATTATTAGCTAATTAACTCTATATAGTATAAGATCTAATAAGCTAGTAGCTCTTTTTCTTCTTTTAATAATAAAGATAGGATAATAAATACTAGTAGTAATAAGAGGACTTTTTTAGATAACTAATAATATCTATTTTATCTAATATATAAATAGCTTTAATACCTATTAGTTTATAGAATATTATAACTCTACCTTCTCTAATAGCTTCTCTAAAGAAGAAGACCTTTTAGGTAGCCCTCTAAGGCTTAAGGAATAATATAATAGCTATAAGTATAGAGGTAAGTTAGAGCTATAAGGTATTAAGATAGGGTATATTAATATAACTTTATAGAGCCTTATAGTAATTTAAGAGAAATATTCTTTTAGGATAGGCTCCCTATTAGAATTAGCTACTTCTTTATTAAATACTTAAGTAAAGAGGAATAGCTTAAAGCTATAGTTTAGTATATTAAACTATAGCTAGTAACTAACTAATAAGGTAGTATTAAAAGTAAGAAGGTTATAAAAGATATATTTATAAAAGCTTTCTATATTAAGGGGACTAGAGAGGTAAGTATTAATTATTTATATTTAATATATTTAGTTTAAACTTATAGCTAGCCTTATAAACTTAATATAGAGGAGGTAGAAGATATATAAGACTTTAGCTATATATATAAGCTTTATAGAGGCTTTAATACGTTTACTTATAGAGTAGGAGATAGCTAATAAGCTTTAGTATATATTTTAGAGTAAGTTATAATATTCTCTAGAGTAGAGGTACTTAATAAGGATTTAGTAGATATATATTATAAAAGTATCCTTAAGGATAGCTAGTAGCTAAAAATTAATAAGCTTTAAAAGCTACTATATATAAAGAAAGCTTTATTTACTTTAAGTAAAATATAGGTAAGCTAAAGATCTAGAAATAAATAACTAGATTATAAACTTACTTAATACTTTTAGAAGGAATTAATAAAATAATAGAAATAAGTAAAATAAAGAGAAATATTATTATCTACTCTACTCTAATAAGGTATTCTATTATAAGTATATTACTAGCTTCTTATTACTAAAAGTACTAAAGAGGTAGCTTAGAGAGTTAAATATAGTAAATAAACTTTATTTATAACTACTTTATTTAAATATTTATAAGTAATACCTAAAGTTTTAAAAAGGTAGATCCTTATAAACTATTCTATATATTTTAATATCTTTAAATAACTTCTAAAGGTTTAAACTTTAAGAGCTAATCTTTTACTTAATAATTTATATAAGAGTAAGTAACCCCTTAAGGTTTAAACTTCTAGACTGATTTTCTACTATATACTTTAGATATTAATAAGTAACCTCTAAAGGTTTAAGCTTTAAGAGCTAATCTTTTACTTAATAATCTATATATAAGTAAGTAACTCTTAAAGGTTGCTATTTCTATACTAATTTTCTACTTTATAATCTAGATATAAGTAAGTAACCTCTAAAGGTTACTATTTCTATACTAATTTTTAACTCTATAATCTAAATATTAATAGGTAACCTCTAAAAGTTGCTATTTTATACTAATTTTTAACTCTATAATCTAAATATTAATAGGTAACCTCTAAAGGTTACTATTTTAATACTAATTTTTAACTCTATAATCTAGATATTAATAAGTAACTTCTAGAGGTTTAAGCTTTAAGAGCTAATCTTCTACTTAATAATCTATATATAAGTAAGTAACCTCTAAAGGTTATTATTTTAATACTAATTTTTAACTTTATAATCTAAATATTAGTAAGTAACCCTTAAGGGTTACTATTTCTATACTAATTTTCTACTTTATAATCTAAATATAAGTAAGTAACCCCTAAAGGTTACTTTTTCTATACTAAGTTTCTACTCTATAATCTAAATATAAATAAGTAACCTTTAGAAGTTACTATTTTAATATTAATTTTTAATTTTATAATCTAAATATTAATAGGTAACTTCTAGGAGTTACTATTTCTATATTAATTTTTAACTCTATAATCTAGATATTAATAGGTAACCCCTAGAGGTTTAAGCTTTAAGAGCTAATCTTCTACTTAATAATCTATATATAAGTAAGTAACCCCTAAAGGTTACTATTTTAATACTAATTTTTAACTTTATAATCTAAATATTAATAAGTAACCCCTAAAAGTTACTATTTTAATACTAATTTTTAACTCTATAATTTAAATATTAGTAGGTAACCCCTAAAGGTTACTATTTTAATACTAATTTTTAACTCTATAATCTAAATATTAATAAGTAACCTCTAAGGGTTACTATTTCTATACTAATTTTTAACTCTATAATCTAAATATTAATAAGTAACCCTTAGGGGTTTAAGCTTTAAGAACTAATCTTCTACTTAATAATCTATATATAAATAAGTAACCCTTAGAGGTTTAAGCTTTAAGAGCTAATCTTCTACTTAATAATCTATATATAAGTAAGTAACCCCTAAAGGTTATTATTTTAATACTAATTTTTAACTCTATAATCTAAATATTAGTAAGTAACCTCTAGAGGTTACTATTTCATACTAATTTTTAACTCTATAATCTAAATATTAATAAGTAACCTTTAGAGGTTACTATTTTAATACTAATTTTTAACTCTATAATCTAGATATTAGTAGGTAACCCTTAGAGGTTTAAGCTTTAAGAGCTAATCTTCTACTTAATAATCTATATATAAGTAAGTAACCCCTAAAGGTTACTATTTTAATATTAATTTTTAACTTTATAATCTAAATATTAATAAGTAACCCCTAAAAGTTACTATTTCTATACTAATTTTCTACCCTATAATCTAAATATAAGTAAGTAACCCCTAGGGGTTACTTTTTCTATACTAAGTTTCTACCTTATAATTTAGATATAAGTAAGTAACCCCTAAGAGTTACTATTTTAATACTAATTTTTAACTCTATAATCTAAATATTAGTAAGTAACCCCTAAAAGTTACTATTTCTATACTAATTTTTAACTCTATAATCTAAATATTAATAAGTAACCCTTAGAAGTTTAAGCTTTAAAAGCTAATCTTCTACTTAATAATCTATATATAAGTAAGTAACCCCTAAAAGTTACTATTTTAATACTAATTTTTAACTCTATAATCTAGATATTAATAAATAACCCCTAAAGGTTACTATTTTAACACTAATTTTCAACTCTATAATCTAAATATTAATAAGTAACCCCTAGAGGTTACTATTTTAATACTAATTTTTAACTTTATAATCTAAATATTAATAAGTAACCCCTAAAGGTTACTATTTCTATACTAATTTTTAACTCTATAATCTAGATATTAATAGGTAACCTTTAGGAGTTTAAGCTTTAAAAGCTAATCTTCTACTTAATAATCTATATATAAGTAAGTAACCCCTAGGGGTTTAACCTATTAAGCATAAAATATCTCTCTATTATATAAATTCTAAAGGGGAAAGCTTTAGCCTATAGATTACTTAAAAACCTTAAAGCCTTTATATCTATAGGTATTTATAAATACCTAGAATATTACTATATCTATTAAGTTTAATATTTATAATATATATATATTAGTAGAATAAAACGTATATCCTATTTAGTATAAATTAATTTAAATATAATATATAGTCTTAATTATATATAATATAAGGCTGTTTAGTTTCCTAATAGTCTTCTAGTTAATATACTAAATAAAAGTATCTTATAGGACACTTACACTAAAAAACATTAAAGTATCCTATAAGATACTTATACTAAAAAACATTAAAGTATCCTATAGGATACTTATACTAAAAAATATTAAAGTGTCCTATAGGATACTTAACCTTACTACTATACTATAATCTAAAGTAGCCTCTTTTTTAGCAACTTTAGATATATAATACTTTTTTACCTATATTTACTAGGTAAGTAGGTAAGAAGTATCCTATAGGACACTTTTTAGGTATTAAAAACTATAAGTCTATTTTAGCTCTAACCTTATATTAAGGTGAGGGAAAACCCCTTTAATATTTAGCTACTTATTATAACCTACTTACCTACTCTCTTATATAAATTACTAAAGTCTTATTAGTATATTAATATAGATTATAAACTATATATCTAAGATATTAATTCTTAGTCTTAATATATTTATTATAACTATAATAGTTTTAGCTTTATTACTTTAACGTTATACTTTAAGCTAAGCTGCCTTACCTTTAGTTAAATTAATATTACTAAAGAATATAGTATACCTTAGTACTAACCTTAAACGCTCTACTTATTTAATTAATATAGTATATATAATAGCCTTACTTTACTTACTACTAGCTAGAAGCTTATTTACTTACTAAACTACTACTTAGTATACTTTAGCTTTAACTATATTAAGTTTTACTAGCTTTATATTATCTTTATCTTATTCTATGCTATTAATACTATTAACGCCTTCTATACTAGCCTTCTTACTTATTATAATAATAGAATATTAGATATTCTTATATATTATTACTATTTAGAATATCTTTACCTAGCTAGCCTCTAGTTATATAGTATAAAAGAAAGCTACTTTATCTATTAGTATAAGTGTTACTATTAAGTATATTATCTATATACTAAACTTATAAATTACCTCTCTAAGCTCTTTAAGTTACAACTAGAAGCTTTATAATCTTTTAAGTATAATATAGCACTTATCTATAATAATATAGTTTAATACTTACCTCCCTTCTAGTTATATAATAAAGTCTCTAAATCCTTTTATAATAGCTAACTTAAGTATAATAAAGATAATAGATACTACTTAGTTATTCTTATAGCTTTACTATATATATAAAGTAATTCTTACCTTAATATATTACTTATATAAATTTATTTATAGCGCTACTAATAGTATTATAACTACTATTACTCTATCTAATAAGTAGAATACTAATAGTATAAATAAAATATTTTTATTACTACTTATCTTTATTACTTATATAATTAATATATACTTATTAATAATAATAAGTACTACTTCTCTTTAGTTTCTATAGAATATTACTAAGTTATCCTCTATTATCTATTATAGCTAGCCCTCTAAGTTAATTCTCTTTAGCTTCTTAAATTATTAGAGCTTAGCTATAAGCTATAGCTTTTTATATACCTCTATCTTTTTCTTTTTATAGCTTATAAAACTTTATTTTAACTCTAAATCTTTAGCCTTAAAGCTTAAAAACTTATACTACTAATAGCTAACTTAGTAGAACTATTACTACCTTACTATAAAATTACTACTAAACTATATAAGCTTTTATATATAGATTATACTTACTATCTATATACTATACCCTACCTATAAATCTTATAAGCTATCCTTAACTTTATCTATCTCTTCTTCTAATCTTATACTAGCGTTATCTCTACTTAGCTATCTAAATAACTTATTTAAGTAATAGTTAATAATACTAATAGTAATATATTACTATATACTTATATTAACTTAGTATCTTAGTAGTTTTATACTAATTTACTATATAATCTATTACGCTCTATCTATTATCTATATTTACTCTTCTTTTTATATCTAGTTACTTATACTTATACTCTTATTACTAGCTTTATCTTTATTTATACTATAATTATTACTATCCTTAATATCTATATTATTACTATTTTGCTCTTCTAATCTTATTATCATACTATTAGTTTTTAAGTCCTTCTACTAGATAATATTATCTACTTATATAAATATATTATACCTATTAGCTTTATATATAATATTTTATACTTCTTACTAGAATAGTAAGATAAACTAAAAATACTATATAATAAGCTTACTAACCTCTTTTAGAAGATATTAGTAGATTACTTTTACTTATCTAGTTATTTAATATCCTTTATAGTATACTATAATAAAGCATAATATTTTATTATATACTATAATATTATAGATACCTTTATTAACTATATTAACTATCTATAGACCTATAAGTTTACTTATTTATACTAGCTATCTACTAAATATATATAGAAGTATCTATAGTTACTTATAAAGTTATTTAAACATCTTATTAAACTTCTATATAGCTAATAGCTAGAATAGCTAGTCTATTACTTTATAACTATTACTTATACTACTACTTAGTCTTTAGTATTCTATAGTAATAAGTAACTATACTAGCTATATAAATAGCTATCTATCCTTAATAGAAATCTAGCTATTATAGTTATTAATAAAAAATAAATACTTAAGCTTTATTTTACTATAGTTATCTTTAATTAATAACTATAAGATAGCTAATAGTTATAACTAAATATTACTTTTAAAACTATCTATTAAACCTAAATCTTCTATTACTATTAGCTCTATAAGTAGCTCCTATATCTCTTAAACTAACTTATATAATATATCTAATAGCTACTTTATTATAAACTATACCTACTTATATAATATATAATTATTAACTTAGTTAATAATACTAACTACTACTATATTATATTAGATATATATCCTATATATCTATATCTTAAGAATTTAGTTTATTAGTATTAACTTTATATCCTTATTACTTATCGTTTATATTATAAACTACTATATTTTTACTTATATATACTAGAATAAACTTTATACTATATCTTCTACTTTATTATTACTTAGAGACTTTTTTAGCTTAATAACCTTATTATAGCGCTTAATATAAGCCTAATAAATCACTAATATATATACTATTTTAATAATAACTAAATACTTTATTATATAGTTTATAATTTAAACTTAGCTATTATTCTTAGTAATACTTATTACTATAAGAGTATTAAGAAGAGTACTATTATAGTTTCTACTTTTTAGTTAGTAGTTTAATATACTAATAAGTATATTAAGTACTATATATTCTAGTTTCTCTTATATTTAATACTTTATCTTTATACTAACTACTTCTACTATTTATTTAAAAAAATCTTATACTTCTCTTTATAATAGCGTTAGTTTATATAGTAGCTACTTATTATTATCTATTTCCTATATATAAAACTAAATATATAATAGACTTAGCTATATACTTTTATATCTTACCTATATATTATCCTCTATATAGTTATTAAATAGCCTCTTTAGTTTAATATATACTTCTATATACTATACTTTAAATAATATAGCTAGCTTAATAATATTAAAAGTAGATATTATTTAAGTTTAGTTTAATATATAGTTAACTATTACCTATATCGCTTAAAGTATAACTTTATCTTTATTAATAGGAGCTATTATATTAAAAAGTATACTAATATTAAGCTTTTTTAAATATACTACTTATCCTATATAAGCTAGCTATAAGCTAAGCTTAAGTCTTTTATTAGTAATATAGATTAGCTTATTATAGCTTATCTTTATATATTCTATTTAAACTTTCTAGAGATTTTAAATATAGTTTACTACTTATTAAGCTAAGCTTCTACTTAAAGTACTTTATAGAGACTTATTAGCTATCTATCTTTAAGCTACCTTAAACTATCTACTTATAGCTTATATTAAGAAAAACTATTAGTATAATACTTCTATTATTTATAGTAAATCCTTAACTATAATAGCTTTTTTATAAATATTACCCCCTTTATACTAATTATTCTCCTATTTATATTCTACCTAATAATACTCTTATATATTTTATATATAGTAGTAAATATAATAGTATATATAGTAATATAAACTATCTACTTAAAGTAGTATAATATTAGTAATTAGCTTAACTATAAGGTTTAAGTATTAGAATAACTATAAATTAGCTTAGCTATAGATAATATTAAGAATATTACTAACTAATTTAGCTACTTTTCCCTTAGTTTTAGTAATAATTAACTAATAGTAGTTCTATAGATATACTATAACTTTATTTACTACTACTATATACTAATATAATATATATATTAAAATAGAATACTATATATTATAGATAAATAGCTTTATATTTACCTATATAGATAGCTTACTTTAGTCTACTACTATTAAATAATTCCTCTTATCCTCTTTTTATAACTTTACTTTCTTACCCCTTAATTCTATATATTTTCTCTTTAATCTACTTTCCTCCCTAACTATATTCTATTAGTTAATTAGGCTTTCTAGCCTAACTAATATCCTTATTATATAATTAGCTAGTTAATATAAGGTTTAGGACTATATTATAAAAATATTAACTACGCTATTTATTAATTTCTAGACTTACCTTACTAAATATTAAATTAAAAACTAAATTATTATAATTACTTTTATTTAAGCTTTTATTATATCTTACTTTTATATATTTTACTATAGGAAATCTTAATAGTTTCTTTACTACTAGAAAATAATAGCTTCTACCCCCTATCTATATAAACCTACTTAATTTTTAGTGAGGATTTTAACAGCTTTAAGTAGAAGCTGTTATTACCAGTATGTTAAGGTTTAACTGCTGACTTATTATGCAGGCAGCAAACAAGGGAGATTCGCTAGCACCAGCCCTAATAACTTTTTCTTACAGCGAATTTCATAAGTCAAAAGCGTTTTCTGTTTTATATAGGCATATTCCTAATGCCTAGCTATTAGATTTCAACCTGCTAGGGCTCTTAATTGAGATATAAGCTTTCTTACCTTCAATCTAATTAACTTACTAAGATAGGACTAAAGAGGCCTTCACTTAATAAGGCTGGAAATATCCATTAAGCCCTAAGGTGAGTGAGCAACTAGCGAACTTCATAATGACAGTCTTGCGGGGGCAGTTGGTTTGAGCTTAAAGCTTATCTGTAGCAAAGCAACAAAGATGAGCACCCTGCCCGCTACATCAACTTCCAAACTAGCCAGGTCGTTTGTTCCAGAAGCATCGCTAGTATCCCTCCTACAGTATCCTACTATCTAAGTTTACATATAAGATTCAAGGCTGATTAACAAAAGCTCCAGCTGCAACCCATCAACGTAGCTATTAGCATCAGCATCCCTATTAGAGGGGAAAATAAAGGCAGGGGGTATAGCCAGTCAACAGGAGTAGATACAAATTAATATTACAAGTTAATCTTTAATAACCATCCTCAAAATCATTTCAAGCTCTCCTTTAATTTATATTGCTTCTCGCCGCGCGTCGTCTTCGTCTTTCAAGACTGCGTGCTAGGACATCAATATGCTAGAAAGCCAAATATACTCCCGGACACTGATGATTTACCGATGGGAAAGTTTCCTGGCGTTAGCAACGAAACGAGTGGTGACCACATCTTCTGCATTATCAGACAGATGCTTCTCAGACAACTTGGTCACCGGCTGTCTCATCCGCCATCATAGAGTGTTTGTTCTTATCCTTCAAGTTCTTTAGCGTTAACGAATCAGTGAAAGTAGAGTACACAGGCAGCCGTTTCGTGGGGGCACGAATAGCCACCATCCAGTCAAGTAGGTCGAGGTTCGACTGTTTCCGGCGTCTGGATGAGGAGAGTTCTGTTTGCCTGCGCAAGATTGAAAACGGGATGGTCAAGCTTCGCCGAGGAGGGCAATTCCCTATTTGGCGTCAGTCATCAGAGATGGAGGCTTCGGTTGGGATGAAGGCGTGGGACGTCGGGCAGCAGAGGTGCTCTACGGTTTTGGAGTTGAGCGCCGAAGAATACGATTCACCGTGGGAATGGGATTTAAGGGTATTTAACGAAGGTTTCAGTTGCGGGAGGCTTCCAGCGGCCAGGCCACAGCATTCTTTCTGCCCATTCGGGTGTTAGAATGGACAGTTGCCGATGTGGAGGAATCTGAAGGTGCTGAGTGCCTTCGCCTTCCTCTCCAGCAACATCTCATCAGTTCAAGTACCTCGCAGAATGGCAGAGTTAGTGATTTCAGCAACAGAAGCTCAATAAGGTAGCTTACGCAAAACATAGGGCACCAGTAGACATCGTGCGCTTACAGCCCATGCCTCTTCCCTCCGTCAAGACCATGCATAAACAGAGACAGATACATGCCACAACGTTGCCCCTTGGCGATGCCCTCACATGAAAAGGAGCGGGGTTAGCTCCTTCTTCCCTCCGACCAGCACAAGCGTCGCAAAGCGGGCACGACATGCATGCTGGGTGGTGTGTAGGTCTTGCTTCTTTCTCGTCCCGTCTTGAGCCTGCCGATATGCATCGCCTTTCACTCCCTTTTGCCCCCTTTCCCTCCTTCTACCCGTATCCTCACTACCCCGCAACAGCCCCATCAACTTTCCGGTATTATTCATTAAACCCTCCTGTCAGGGCACGCCTGCTGATCGGCTTTTTGCGGGGGTGGGGCTTTTGACTGCATTTGGGGTTTCCTGCCGCAGACGTATTAATCAGCATAAACTTTCCTCAACGTGAATTATTAATCATCGAGAACTAACATCGCTTGGAAAGGCATGTCGCACTCCTCTAGACGTATCGCCTTTCCCTAAGAAGACCCTGAATCATACCATATTTGAAGACTCGGAATTCTTACTCTCCTGAATCGTGTCCAATCGGTCAACATGGCAACATCAACGTCGCATGAATCAGATGTAGCGGCCACAGAAGTTGTGGCTGCCGAGAGTATTTCGAGGCCGTTGAAGAACCGTTTTCGCCTAGGCTGTTCATGTTTGCTCAATTTCATCAATGGTCTAAATGATGCCGCTCCCGGCGCCTTGATTCCCTTCATAGAGAGGTATTTGAAGAACAAACATCGAAGTCTTTTCGGATATTCAGCTAACAGGGCAAGACATTATTCAATTGGATACACTATTGTATCCCTCATCTTCGTTGGCAATGCTGTCGGCTTCATCATGGGGGCTGCCTTGTTGGAACCTTTGACAACGAAATTCGGCCGGGCTCGATTACTTATTCTGTCACAAACGACCATGGCCGTTGCATATATCCCAGTCCTACTACGGGCTCCGTATCCAGCTGTCGTTTTCGGATTCTTCCTCACCGGTTTCGCCATATCTATCAACATTGCGTTGACCAACACCTTTTGTTCTTCTTTGACTGATAGCGTCCGAGCCCTGGGCGCAATTTCTGCTTCCTACGGTCTGGGCGGAACTATTGGCCCGCTACTTGCTACTATTATCGCATCGAAGGGCGCGCAGTCATGGGCATGGTATTACACTTTGCCCTTGGGCCTGGCATTTTTCAGCATCGGATTTTCTGCCTGGTCCTTCTGGCGATATGCCCAGGAACGCGATTCGGACAATACGACCAACATCGACATGCGCACGCTTTCGAGCACCGAGCCACGGGTGCAGATGCCAACATCCGTTGCAATCCTCAAGTCACGGACGGTGCTGCTAGGAGCTTCCTTCATTTTTGCCTATCAAGGTGCCGAAGTTTCTATCGCTGGTTGGGTTGTTTCGTTCCTGATAGACAGCCGTCAGGCTGATCCTGACACCATTGGGTTCGTCTCATCAGGATTCTGGGCGGGTATTACTGTTGGTCGATTTCTTATGTTTGTATTCAAGAGCAAAGTGAACGAGAGGCTGTTTGTCTACTTGGCAACGGTAGGCGCAGTCGTGTTCGAGTTGCTGGTATGGCTTGTTCCCAACATTGTTGGCCCAGCAATCAGCGTAGCCATCGTTGGGCTGCTGTTAGGCCCGATCTACCCCTGTGCAATTTCTCTCTTCATGCAGGATCTGCCAAGGAGTCAACGCGTCAAATCCATGGGCATCATCAGTGCTCTTGGTAGCTCCGGAGGAGCATTCGCGCCATTCAGCACAGGACTTTTGGCACAAGAAAAAGGATCTTGGACACTGCACCCGATGGCTATTGGCTTGTTCTGTATCATGGTAGGTTGTTGGCTTGGCACAACTTCGAAAAGGAAGCGAGAAGAGTAGTGCGCACCGTTTGTACATCAATTTTCACTCAGTACGGACGGAGTCGCAATGTAAACGCCGTTTTTCTGTGTAGTTGGATCAGGTGTTGCCACTCGTGATCAAGAATAAGAAGCCGATCCATCGATCTGAGCACTGGGCGACGAGAACAAAAGATGAGTACTACCAGACCACAAAGCCAGCTTAGACGTATCTCAGAGTGCCCGTGTGTTTTGTAGGAGATGCGAAGCATGAAACTGGGCAGCCGACATCGTAATCTCAATCACGAGTGTTCTCGACAATGGGCCTTGGTGTCTTACTCACATAACGCTTGCGACGTACGCCGCCACTTGCCTGTGAACATCATGACCGTCGTTCTTGATATGCTACCACCACCCGGTCTTCTTGTTCTGTCGACTCAGAATGTCCCTCAAGTGCGCTTGATCTCTGCAGTTTTCGCAATATCCGAAAACCACCTGCTTTTCTGTATGGCGTACGAGCGCGCAATGCAAGGTCATCATTTATCTCGAGCCCTTGCTAGATGAGCAAATCTGACTTCCGATTGAAACGCAAGCCTAGATTTACTTTGCTGTTTTGCAATACACCGACGGCTGAGATCGACAGCAGGTCGCCCGCGACCGGGTGTTCTTTTCAATGATGCAGAGACGACTGAAACACATTTGCAGCGATCTGATTCTCAAACGGGAGAACAAAATGCCAATGCGTCAGCTGCAAACCAAGGCCCGTCCGCAAAGAACGAACTCACACCAGGCGAGGACCAGTAACACCCTACTGGAGGTCCTACGACGCTGTAGAGCCGGTCCAAGCCTACATATGCAACTTCCGAGAAAGGTCGAACGAGTGTATCATCGAATACCGAGAGACGCTTACCAATTGGTCTTCTATCCTTAAGAACGGTCTAAAGTACTCTGACGACACAGAAGACTAGGAAGATGATCCCTTTGATGACGACCAGGACTCGGCGGCTGCAGACGTGCTCAAGGGAAATGGACTCGCCACCGCAAGTCACGACAGCGAAGAGACTTCCCCAACCGTAAAGAATACATACGAAGAATATGGTGGTCTCGGCTGAAACTTCGACAGTGGTAGCCAGGAATACGTTGCGGACGTAACCAACTTCAACCCCGATTTGACGGAATTGGCAACGCCAAAGGTTCCGGAGGCACAGGCCAGCTCAGGCGCTGAGTGCTCGGTAGGATAATGCTCAAAAAGGCGTGGTGTTGCCAACCCATAAGACACCATGCCTCCAATGGCAGGATAAGGCGTGAACGCCGTGCGGACCAAGGATCAGAAGGTCGCACCTGAGGTTTTCGACCTCATTTTCGACCTCATCGTTAGGCGTGTTGCGGAGTTACAAGGTTCCGCATTCAAATATGTCAGCAAGATGTCCGTACACACTACCTATGTGACAGGACACCTATGAGGCCCAAGAATGTATTGTCAGCGGGGTCAGTCAAGCCAGACTAATAGTCCTGCTAATCACTCCTCCGGAAGAACAACGGGCAGTCTGCATCGTGCAAGAGGTACGGAAGGTTACGGGCTTCTATCTGCTGGACTCGCCTGGCACGAATGAAAGCATACATCGGGCACAGGCCCATGTCGTTCCGTACGTTAAGTCTTGCCTGTCCGGATTCTCACAAAGAACCTACGCTGTCGTCACAGCTCAGCAAGTCGCCAGAACATAGCAGGAGATTTTTGTGTCTACCCTGTAATGTTAGGGCTATCAATGCTTGCATCAAAAGCTACTCTGTGGATCGATTGATGTGGATTTCGTCCGGCTCCTCATGGCTGCAATTTGCGGTGCCAGACTGGTATGAAAAGCCCTCATGAGTATAAAACCAACTCGGCTGCTGATCTTGGTCAATTGAATCATGAGAATCTCGGTATGATAACACGGGGGAACTACTTGAAAGATAGAAAGTATAGAGATCAGCGAAGGTCGCAAGTCGTTCACAGGATTTGAGCAACACGCATGAAAAGTTTGTGACATGTTACTACACCCTTAAAATGTTGTTTAACGTATGCGTGGTATATCTGTTGGACTTGAGGCGAAGGTTTGAGTATGGAACCTAACCACACTCCTTCAAGGGGTTCGGCTGAGATGAGATATTTGCACGTTTCAATTCACGCGCGGTTAGGCAGCAGGAAAAGTGGACCAGATTTCAGTCCAGCCAGGTGATAGGCTATTTTGTGAAACCTGTGTGCAGTCATCATTTCAGCTTGATACGGGGCGCCTATCAATTTCAGTGCCAAGGCGATAGACACGTTGTCCTGACCCGTTTTAGGCGGGGATTGCAAAGCTAGGCGGGCCACTCTTCTCATTCCCTTCTTAAATCCTGCCCCTCTTTGGTTCCATCTTAGATGCTAAAAGCCTACCGGCAGCTCGCAACATTGTACTAACTTCTTGACGCACTTCACTACATCTTCACGATGGATCATCTTCCGATGCCCACAGCAACTGAGCTACGAATCATAACTGTCCCTCTCCTCGAACTCGAATCCCAATGGCATTATCCAGCGCATCCACAGGGCTTTAAATTCTTTGAAGAATTCCCGGCCTTGCACGGTTTCCAGATTGAAGATCTAGCAACCCGAGCGGTCACATCCTGTCGGCATGCTGCGTTTCTTCAATCTTGGGCTTATTTCGGACTGCTGAGAGAAGTCTTTTCTATTGAGGGTTATTGCTTCGACCCCAACGATTTCAAACATACGACCGATCTTGGCAGTGGCATCACCACGAAAGCTCTCACTAGGTACACCTGGTATTGGCAGGCGGCGAGAGCTCATTACGACCAGGACAAACTAAGGATGATCGACGCGACGGTTGACAGGTGTCTTGGCCTGATCCATGGTGTGATAAGCATCACGAACCAAACCATGGGCTCCCTTCCCGACACCGAAAACGACGTAGATCCATCAAGCTGGTCCCCAACAGTGCGCGTTATATATTCTGTTGCGCTTCTCGGCGACTACCTCACACACGCCAGACGCAGGTTGAGGCTCTACACCCCAGGTCCAGCCTTGAGTTGGAATTTTGTTCCACTGGAGAAAGTCATGAAGCATGTAGGATGGTGCGACGGCGAGCTTTCGAGATTGCCTATTCATTGCAGCCTTTCAAGCCGGTTATTCCTCGCCGGCATTGATCGAAAAGGCCTCGACAAAGACCACGGCAAATGTAATGCGGAAGTTGGTTGTCTTGCTCACCAACTTGACTACAAGACCTATCGGACAAGACATCGGACAGTATGCTCTGGCAAAGATTGCCCCGAAAGAGGGCCATCTGTACCCAGCATTGTGGCCGCGATTCAAAAAGGAGGAAGTGCCGCGGTAGATGCATCAGACGTGGCGAATAGCCAAGATCCACGCGTTGTTCAGGTCGGCGGCACCGGTGGCACTCAAACGCGTTACGTTGCCATTTCGCACGTGTGGTCAGATGGACTTGGCAACCCATGGAGCAACCGTCTCTGTTCATGTCAGCTGAATCACATACAGGCGCTAGTCAATGGCTTATATCCACTTGCCCAGGCGCCCGTTCCGTTCTGGATTGACTCCTTGGGTATACCGGTTG
The DNA here is from genome assembly GCA_027406105.1 of Colletotrichum endophyticum. NCBI lineage: Eukaryota > Fungi > Ascomycota > Sordariomycetes > Glomerellales > Glomerellaceae > Colletotrichum > Colletotrichum endophyticum. Next base: position 32,293 of record JANVYF010000019.1, read on the forward strand.
GAGGGAGACACGTTCGTGACCGCCAGGTGGCAATCACCCGAATTCATCAAACGTTCAGCCAGGCCGACAAAGTCCTAGTACTCGACAACTATCTCAAGTCTTGTGATAACAACGCGCCACTGGTTGAGAAGCTCATGCGCCTCCAGTACTCGCCTTGGATGACTCGGGTTTGGACCTTGCTTGAAGGCAACATAGCAAGGAACCTCCACTTTCAGTTCGCAGATAAAGCTGTGTCTAGTGACTACCTCATTGGGCCTGCTGCGCGGCAGAGTTTCCAGGTAGTTTCCAAGTGTTTGAGAGAACTTCCAGAGGAGAGGCTCTGGTCTTGTCCAAGCGCGATGCAACTGATACATGCATTTGCTCTGGGCTCAGCGATGCCAAAACACCTGAGCAATTACGCTAGTCTTCCAGAACAGTCGGATTCTGGCGAAGAGGAGCTGCGGCAAACTGCAATCCAGCTTCTAGAGCAGAATGCCTATGTATATGCTCTCGGCAAAGAGTGGCGTCAATTTCTATTTCAGTCTGGGAAAGTTTCTAATCTGCTCGAGTGTGAGGAGGACACCCATATTTTGACTGATGTCGGCACAAAAGTAACTTGTCCTGTCCTCACTCACGGCCTGAACTCTATCGGAAGCATGCGTGGGGTAGCAATACAGGAGTACCACCGTGATCGACGTGATATGGATTCAGGGTGCTTTACAGAGGCATGTGGGGGATTTAGATCTCGAACTACCAGCCGACTCGACGATGTAACCGTATGCATTGGGGCAATGTTACACATAGACTTGGAGGACATTGTGAACATACCCACAATGAATTGGAGGTTAAGAGAATGGCTCGATTTCTTCGACAGGGAGAGATCCTCGCGGCTCTGGGTGCGAAGGTTGGGCATCAATACTCAGCGATGGACCAACTCGTGTCATCTCAAGCGGATGAAATTTTTCTTGTCCAAGGTAGAAAGGTACCCAATGTCCATCATTTTCTGGAATGCTCCGAGATTACCGGAGCACACCTGGGCACCCCAATCACTCTTGCATCGAGACATGGTCGTATACTTTCCCCAAGTTCAAGGATATGCTCGATTCAACAAACATTCACGCGGCCTCGAATTCAACATTGGTGGTTATCTTCTTGGGACCGATAAGGAACAAAACGAATCTCCAAGTACATCGATAATGGCTTCCCACGCTTATAAGCTGTGGCCCGGAGAACCTATTTTGTGTAGAACGGGAAGACTGATCCAAAGCTGGGCTCAGAGGATATTTGCTAGGTTACGGAACATTCTCAAACTCATGCAAAAGGATCGTCCTTCCAGAGTCCAGCACAGCGATGAGGTGTTGACGATTCACCATGACGGCCCAATGGAGAGAGAGCAAAACTCTTTTACAACACATATCAGATTTGTTCCAAACGATAGGACAATATCAGAGAAAGAGAAACGACGCGGATGGCAAGATTACATTGATAAAGAAAAAATTGATAATCTTGCGATTCTCCTGCGCGCTGGTCATGGGGTACTTGTCCGCATATTAAGATATGAGAACGGGAGATATATTGCTCACTATATCAGACTAGTGGAGCATGCGCAGCGTGAAGCGGTGGGACCTCAAGTTGAAGGTGTGTGGTATAATAAGATAGAATGGTGCATTTTATAAGGGAGAATATTAACATGTAGTCCTCTCACAAACATACAACAATGCTTCTTGTTTTCGACCGAACATGTTTTGAAGTGTGACCACGGTGGTTTTGTTGTTCGTGGGTATGTTTGAATTAGCATGAAAGTGCAAGGCGCGCGTGCTGTGGCCGTGTCTCTGGATAGATGTGGTAAAATGATCCTAGTCGAGTATGATATGAAATTCGCGGCACGTCTAGATGATGGAGCTGGTGTCTGGAGGAGAAATGAGGGTATCAAAGCAAGGGCAGGGTAGCTGACTCCAAGGCAAGCGCCAGGGTTTAGGTTGTGAAGTCGTCCGCTCGAGAGTTGAGTCGAATTCGCCAGTCAACCAGACTGTCGGTTAGTTGATGAATCCACTAAACTGTGTGTGATTGAAGTACCTCCCAAGTTTTGAAACTTGCGCCGGTTTTGCGCAAGGTTAGGGCCGTGCCGCTGCCGTTGCCGTAGGACTCCAGCCGAGTGGGGCCGAAACCGGAGACGGAGCCTAGGGAACCCGGACTCGGCCAAACCCAAGCAGATTGAATCGTCCACCATGTGCAGGGGATGACTTGCACTATGTTTGATTGTGGCTTGAATGTACAGCCGACACAAGCCTTTCAGAAACCTTCATAGTGAGAGCTTTCCCTTCCTTTCGACAACACCGAAGGAGACGAGAAAGTGCGCAAACAACCAACCTCAAATTCGCCTACAAGCCGACTTGACCAGCAATGGTGAGCCAACACCTCCGAGATACTCTCAGAAACCACAAATCAGCAAGTTCTCAAGTGTGATTACAGGAACATGCATGATCAACACGACTGCAAGTTTGACCTGGCATTTATTCTTCTCTTCTTTCGTCCCTGGCGTCCACGGCTTTAAACACTACCTCATTAACACATAGTACCGGTATATTTGTCCAAGTCAATCCAAATCTTTAGCACTCCATCAGCACAAATCGCCATTACTATTTCCACGATAAGAGTCGCCCTGGGGACATTAATGCTGACACTGAGGATGTGGGCAGCCATCGCGCGTCGAGGCCAATGGAATGACGACTGCTGGGGCCTGGCTGCCTTGATCCGCCACCCAGGTGCTTCCCAACCGCGACGGGCTCAGCATTCTGCATTTCCGCACCCTGAAGCCGCGCCACCGCGTGATTTTCAAGTCGATAACGATAGCGAGTTTATGTTGACAAGTGCTGATGCGCGGCTCAGACGATCCTGGCATTCTCAGCAGCAGACGCAACTTTGAATATCACGGTCAATATACGGAACGCCGATATTGATCTTGTCCTGCGCCTCCCCGGGTTCTTGTGAGAATAATACACTGCCAAAAGCTGAAGATATTGACATGTCGAGAGCTCAGGGGCGCAGCAGCGAGATGGCTACATCAAAGGGTATTATTCTCGGCAATCTTCGTGGTTCCCTCCCAGTTACCACACAGAACCTGGTTTGCGTTAGCGCTGCAGATCACGATTCTCTCCTGGCTTTCATGAAAGCTTCAATGGGATTCAAGCGTGGGTTGTCGCGAATGACACGGAGAAGATCTCCCCAGGTACGCACGCGGATATCATTGACATGCATCATGTTGCTGCACAGACTCGCTGAAAAACAACAACATGACCCTCGGCCTGAGGATGAGACAGCAGTGAGGCCGTTCAAAAGCTCCCAAGTCACCTATCTCAAAAGGATTCCAAGGAACGTGGACAAGACAGCTTTACCCGCATCTGTGTTTTCTTTGAACCGTTCAAGAACGCTTCCACTAACTGTGCAAAGTTTCTGTTTATCCTCAACGTGTCATTTCGTTCTGATCTATTCCTGCCTGCCTGTGCTTTTAACCACGCAGCCAGACAATTGTCCATTTGTTGCGGGCTTGAGGCCCTGATTGAGGCTGCAGCTGTGAAGTGCGGAGTCTTGCAGCTGATCTTGACTTCCATGCACTGCGGCTCTTCAGCCAAGTATCTGTTGACACATGTCTTCCCATTGCATGCGGCACTCCAGAACAGTCCTCCGTTGGGATTGCAAGAGAATGCTGAAAAAGATGGGTTGCAGGGTTGTAAGAGCGCAATCTCCCCGTCTCTCGGGGTCATACAGAAGCAGATTGAAGGAACGTATGGAGCCATCGAGAAAACTGCTGCTGTCTTTGTCGGTTGATCGTGGGCAAAGTCGCCGAATGCCGTTGATCAGCTTGAGCGATTGTGCTTCGCCAGCGTAGGAGAAGGCCGCCGGGCTCTGTAAAACGCCCGGTATCAAAAGCAGTCTCTTAGCGTACATATCTTTGTGACTGTGTCCAGGGATCAAGCTCAGAAAATGGATTGCCAGTTAGACTCTTAAAGGAGTCGGAAATGGAACTCATCCAGAGTGTGATCGAGCAGCGGCTCAAAAACAAGGGAAAGGGCCTTTTTCTTTTTGATGTGCAACGTCAATGAGAATATTGCGAATGGAGTCGAAGCATGTCTAGGGCGACTTGACTTCAAAACCGGAGATGGACCTCGGCCTCAGAATGGCGGTCGAGTTTGTGTTCGGCGACGGCGTTAAGATTGCAATATACAAGCAAGGGTAAGAGCACCAAGAAGCGAAATTCTAAGGCCAAAATAGGGTTGGAGAGGAAAGCAGGTTCGGAATCTAGCTCGGAGTGAAGCGCAACAAGGGGTGAAATCTTTCTTAGGGCAATTTGATAGATCAACAACTAACGGTTCTGACCCTAAGTTCTTAAATTGAAAGTCTCGCTAGGGCACGTCGCGAAATATTAAAACTGCAAGGAGCTGCGAGACGTTGAGCATCGGAAAAGGTGCGAGGGATGACAAGTCGCAGGGACGGAGTGGGTGGGGGAATTGAAAGAATCCGGGCCGGATTCTGTGGAACTGGTGGGGCCGTGTTCGGCGCAGCAGTATCCACTCGGCCCCAGTGATGGATGCAGCGCCATGATGAAACGCCGCCGACGAACCCCCGGTCTCCGTTGCTCAAACTTCTCATAATAGTGGCAGCTTCCGGTTCTTCAAGAGCAAGCGCACGAAGACGGCCACGATGAGCCGTGTGCCTTATGGTGCCTCCGAGCAGACTAAGGAGTTGGAAAGCACTGTATCTGCGGATCTTACGATAGCTACCAGATGAGTTGTGACTACCGAAACATGTGTATATATGGAATCGGGTTGGAAGCATAGCCTGCACCAATCGTAGCAGCTGTGCCTCCTAGACCTGTGCCGACAATAGCAATCTTCGTTGTCGACCTGAGGGGAGTCGTGTATCCTGATTACTGGGTGTGGATGAGGACTGTAGTCAGTGTCAACTCAGTAGCAGGAACGCGGTAGTTAAGCAGAAGCCTGTTAAGAAACAGTAATCTTACTGGAAATTCTGGCGTGTCTCTCAATATGTAGGCATCAATAATGTTGCTTTCTTCTTAAGTGAGGCCAGAGATGACAAGCCTCTGCCATCTGACGTGCCATAGCCACCAATACAACTGAGCTGGCCAGTCTAATGTTTTTCTTTGCGGCCTCGAATTTCAAGGCGGTTGGACAACCGGAGGAACACATTCTACAGCTCGAACTCCTTAGGATACTTACAAACTACCAAATGAATGCTCATTTCATAGCCTACTTCCCTGACAGAATGTCTTGTCTTTACACCTTCAAGTCAACTCTTACCAGGTTCTTGACCGACAGAAACACTGGCAGATCATCATTTTCCTTCCAGTCCAGGAGAGGCTAGGTCCGGATCCGAATCTCTACTAAGCCAACGCCCTGCAATCTTATCTACCCAGGCATTGGCGTTTCTGGAGCCAAGTAGATGCCTGACCGCACCCATTGCATTCTTCACCCACTTCTCTAAATACCACTGATGCTCAATCAAGTCACAAGTGGCAATGAACTGCGCAAGAACCACCAGAGCAGCAGGATTTCTTTCATGCAATAGAGCGACAAACTCTTGTGACACGATTGTTGTCCACTTCATTAACCAAACAAAATCATACCGAAGCGACTTGCTGTCGCGTTCGAGTTGCCATAATCGTTCCTTTTTCGACTCCAAGAGCCGCGCAGCGCCGTCATGAACCTCTTCCAGGCGGGTAATTGCAGCGGCACAGATATCAGCCTCAGATCTCTTGACTGTGCCATCGCCAAGCAACTCTTCCAGGCATTGCGTTCGAAGAGTTTCGTACCACTGCGAAATTGTTGGAGACGTAGACCAGAACGGGAACTGGTTTGCGACCGTGGCGGTGGTAATCAGGTGGCGATACGCTGTCGTTCGAAAGGCTCCCGCATCGAGTGCAGCTTTGCCTATAACACGTGTACCTCGAGTGGCCACGAATATCTCCATCAAGTGATCAAAAAACATTTCTAGTCTGGCAGTCTCAGTCGATGCAGGCGATGAAGTTCGTGACAGGCCGGGACTTTGCTCATGGTCGTCCCCATTCTGGTCACGTTGGTCCCGGTCCAGTGAAGGGGAGTGGTCAGAGACGCCGGCGGCAGAAGTGAAAGCTATCAAGACAGCCATGGCGTAAACCGGGCCTGCCGGCCATGGCTCTTTGGTGCGGACTGTAAATTCCTCATTGCCGCTGAAGTCCAGAGCTTGCAGCTTGCGGCGGTATTCCGGCATGGCCTGGTCTTGATGATGCCTGAAAGCACGCATACAGTCACGATGCGTGTAATTTTGATTGTGTTGGCGGTTACTGTCCTTCGCAGATCCATGCCTACTGGCAAGATGCAGGGCTGATATGGCGAGCATGCCATGGAGAAAGGGACACAATGCTGCGTCGCTGACGATGGTGGTCTGCCAGGCGTTGACCACGGAAGGAAAGCTACTAAAAGTGTGTACGGTGGACGTAGAGAAGTGACTCATTAGGTAAAGATCGAACGCCCATGTTGTTGCTTCGGTGTGTTTAATGTTCAGGATCGGGTTGTGGCGGAACTGTGGAGCTAGCGAGGGAGGGTTATGACTATCACGCAAACTGCAGTGTTCCTTTCTTCTGATGCAATTTCTGCAAGGTGCCTCTTCATCGCACTATCAACATGCCGGTAAGTATACGTATTCAGATGAGAGCTTGGATGATCTCCCACCACATCTCGTGGTCCATTACGTCTGATATTCAGGGCAACAAAACACATACTTTGACCCGACGCTGCTTGCAGCGGTCGCACCCGTGCCGGGACTTGGTTGCACTGCGTCCAGAAGGCATGCTAGGCGCGTTGCTTGTGAGCTCGAGGAGGTTCAAGTGAGCTCATCGGGCTGAAATCTCGGAAAGATCGCGTGCGCATTCAGAAGTGAGATGCCGGAGACTGTGGCGCCGTGAGGGATGCGAGGATGACTAGAGCCTGTGGTCATTTCTGGGTCATTTGAGTTGCGAGAAACCCGAAGAAGCCACTAGCTCAGGTCCCGGAACTAACCTGATATAGACATTAGACAGGCTAAGTCATACTTCGCACTGCTTTGAACCTCGCGTATTACCCGAGGTCCCACACGCGGCCGGCAGATCCCCTACCTAAGGGTCTTAGCGGCGCGCGCTAAATTTCGAGCGCATGGCTGGGATCTTGGGTGTTCCCATGTAAGTGCTGGTTCGGTAAGTGCCGCCTCGGATCTCGGATTCAACGCAGACTGGTTCGCGTTTGAATCTCACAGGCCAGTCTGGTGGTCCACTGTCCCGCCGCAGTCCGGAGCGTGAATCTCATCATCGCCGCGAATAACAAACGAAGCTGCGCCTTGTCATTGACACTTTTTAGGCAGCAACTCGAGCCATTCCATCGATCATTGCTAACTATGTCAAATGGCGGGCGTCTTGAGCTCGCATTTATCTCGCGTAGTTCCTTCGGCTCCTGGTATGACGGGGTGACTGATACTATCTAATGTGAACCCAGGAACATATAAGATGAGTATGCCATCCAAGAAATTGTTGAACCTCTACACCAGCACCAATTTCACAACGAACTCTTTGACAAACCAAATATTATTACATCAATCCAAGTCTGGCTGCTCATCATGCAACCTCAAGCTTTTACCAACATGCTCCTACCTCTCGCCGTGGCTGGCCTCACCCAAGCGGCCTCAGTCTCGGCCTTCATCTCCGGAAGCTCTTGTCCACCCTCAGAACTACGGGTGCGCCTTCCACCCTTCCTCGATCCAGCGGTCAACGGCACTGGAAACGCTAGCTCTGGATGCAAGGCGCCCAGCTCCAACTTTGTGGCCCCTCCTACTGGCTTCTTCGCTGGTACTTGGTCCATTCGGAACACTTCCGGAACGTCCTACCTCACTTATGGCAACTTGCAGTGGGACCTCACTCCTGCCATCGCCACCTGTGAGAAGAACAATACGGCAGACTGCACTGCAGGAACTCTGGCGGGAGAGCTCAATGAAATCACAACCTGGACCCCAGCCGACAACAAAACAGCCCGCAATGGCGCCATCGGCGGTGGTGGTTGTGAAGTGGCCTCCGTCCGAGCCTACAACACCCCTCGCCGATTGAACTTTCCTGCTCTGAACTCTGACTGGGATGCTGTATTTGACAATACGATCTTAGATGGCCCTGGAAAGGGTTTCACGCAGTCTTGGTCAGTGATCTACTGGGGACTGGACGCGAAGGAAATGCCTTTCATGGTTGTCCATGAGACTCCGCCAATGTTTCCCAATGGCGAAATTGGCGTTACCGCTATTCATGTGATCAGTGTCAACCGAGACGGGGCAGATAATGAATCTTTATCAGCCGTGCTGGAGGCCCTAAAGGACCTAGGCAATGCTGAGTTGACTCGTGACATTGAAAAGCTGGGTGAGACTAAGTGGGATAACAGTTTGAAGGGTGGACCTGCTATCTGTGGTTCTAAGTGTATGAAGAATGAGTTGAAATAGGGGAATATATAGAGGATACTATAATAAGAGTTATAGAATTGTCTTTATCTTTTACTTTGGGAATGGCGGCTCAGCCAGAAACGCAGCCCCCGTTGCGTTTCGGCTGCCCCCGTCACCGTGCACAGCGGTCAGCAGGATATCCTTACCTGTCATTTCTTTGTCCAACCTAGCTACAATCTGCCGGAGCTTGGGGCTCCAGGCATCCTCATGGACCGAATTGTCTAGCAATTGCGATGAGATGAACTTGCCGGGCATCGTTGGGGGATGCACTCGCATGCGAACCTTGCAGATGTCCAGGGCCTTGGCCCCTTGCGGATGCGCCATGTACAGCGGAAGTACTTTTCACGCCGTTGGGGGGAACGATGCTTTGCAGGTGCTGCACCAGAACGCCGAACTGTTCTACTTTATCTTCCGCCCCACCGAATTCGACGGGGCGCCTCCGCGAGGTTGTACATGGTTGGACACGGAGAGCTTCCTCTTGGCAGGTTGCTCAGCAGCAAAGTTTCAGAAGCGGTATCGTCGGCGTTGGCGCATACCCTTTGAATGAGTGACAAGAGGTCTTTCGCTGTCGATGGCGTTGGCAGATCGTCGAGAGCAGGTTGGTAGGCGCTTGACAATGTGCCCTTGTTGATGCCGACAGCAGAACTCCATTGCTCGAAACAGCGCTTTCCAGCTTAGAACTAGACAGCTAGGGAATGAGAGTCGTGCTTGAAGCTCTTGTAGGAATCCACCTTCTCGACAACCTCTAAGCACGTGCTGAAGGGACCTGCGAGCCCCGCGATCCCAACGGCGAGTCCCACGGGGTTCTATGACGGTGATATTTGCAGGCTGATTTGCTTGTTGTGCGTGGGGGTGCGTCTCTCTTTAAGATGACCACGCAGGCTGGGTATCCGCTAGCCACCATGCGAAGCTTTCTGCCTGCAGTTTGGGTGTTAATGGTGGTCAGAGAGGATGCCTCGCGCTGCAGCGAATTGGATGCCACGAGCAAGAGGCCGAACGTCCATGCTGCACGATTGGCGGATCGAAAGGCCCCAAAAGTTACGTCACCAAGTTGAGGCTGTGTGTTCCGCAGCGGCTGTCCGCTCGTATGCGCGATCTCCGTTGGAAACGTCGCCGATAATCTTTTACGAACCGATCGGGAAACGCGTGGCTGCAGTGAGCCTGCTTACAAGATGGCGATACTCTACGGATAGGGACACGCAGAATGCGGTGGGCTCCATTCAATGGACGGACGCTGTTCTGAGTGGCCTGTTCGACAGTTGATACCGCTTCGTTGCCCCAGTTGGAGTCACACGGCGTTCTGACTAACATACGCGGTGGCGGGCGCTGCGGATTCCCCTTCATGCGGCCCGACAATCTGGAAAGACATCTCGGTAGTCAGCGTACGTCGGGCTGGCGCGTGCCGTTCACACCGTCGCCTGAACGAACGGAAGCGAACACTACTTCTGCCGGCTCCGTGTTCGATCCGGTGCCGCCGCAACCATGTCATGGACACGGCCGCGTCTTAGTGTCAAGCGCTTCATATTTAGTCGATTACTAGTTCTAGTGGAAACGCACACGCAACTGCTTGCACCATACTACACCTACCAAGAAGTCACACGAGTGCTGCCGTAATCTGGAAGGTGATGCATGGCAAAAGAAGAATGCAAAAGAAGGGGGGAAAAAGAACAAAAAGTATAATAGTTTGAATCAATTGATTTGGGTTATTCGTGAAGCGGTAGGTCTTACAGCTGAATTTCCGCTGTCTCTCGTTCGACTGTTGACGGCTCTGATATCCGTTGGAGGTGGCACAACATCCTCGTCATCGTCATCTCGCCGAGGAGAGGTACCCACGCGCGAGTTTTCTAGTGGCGCAGTCGGTACAGCTAGGAAGTTTTATCCTGGAAAGTGTAGACTCAATAATGATCCAAGTTTCTGGGTGGGGATCTCTCAGATTATTCGTCTTTGCGATCATGGCCGTAGCACCTGCCTGCTCCCTGAACGACTTTTCCTCCACGACCGATAGCCAAAATGGAGCTGCCACAGCACTACGCTACCACCAACGAAGGTCAAGCCAGCAAAGACTGCGACGACAGCGACAATGACCATAATTGCAAACCTGGCGCTTCCGCTTGGGATGGCTTGCCATCCTTCCTCGTAATTGCCAGACTTTGAGACCAAGACCACCTGCATCGCCGACAGGATCAGAGAGAGTGTCGCGAATAAGAACAAGAGCGGGGCTGCGAAGTCGCTGAGAAACTGTCCCGTCTGCCAAAACTGCTCCTCGTAGAAGAGCATGCCCAGATATCCCCTCCTCCTCGCGGCAGGGGGCTGCAGGATACGCACTGCCCAATGAAGACGCGATAAACGGAGCTGTCCAAAGTGCCATCTTGGGGATACCTCTTCGTCGCAAACTTTTGAAAAAGGGCAGATGAATGCCTTGAAGTCGGAGTACCTCAACTCCTTCGTTGAAGACTCAAGTTTATTTGGTTGAGGGACTGCAGAATGTGACGAGGATGATGGCGAAGTGCGGATGAGTCGGCCTCTTTGGCTAATTCGAAGTCTGATGGATGGCGAATCAAGGACTCGTACGAACGAAGGAATCCCAGTCCATTTCTACGGTGCTGGCTCCCGGGGGCAAGGTTTTGTTCCCAAAACGAATGGCTGAGCATGTAGGGCTGTAGTGGTTTAATGTAGACGATGGCGCGATGCCACACCAGGTGTAGGGCAGGGTCCTCCGTAATGACAACCTTGCGGCCCTTCTGGAGGTGTTTGTGAATAGAATTGATGTGTTGGCTTGACTTGCGGGCGAAAAAAGTCTAGACTCGGATAAAGTTCTTCAAGCACTATGCATGATAGTTCGTCGTCAAGGCGGGCAACGGTGTCATCAGGGATGATCTGGTCTACCAGCTTGTTGAAGAGCTCCACCTCAACGGCAAAAAGAACGTTCCCCATGACGTGAACACGATATGAGAGCGTATCTTGGGTTCAAATGCGATGATTTCGAATTTTAATGTGCAACAGAGCTACAGACAGAAACAAGAGCCTGCGGACAGCGGGGTAGCTGAATAGAGACACTGATAACCGATTGGTGACCAGCATTCGCCAAGCAGAGGGGCTGGTGAAACACTCCCTCAAAGAAGAGCCTCAGGCATGGTGTTGCAATGGAACACTTGGCCGTTGAGCTGACGACAATTCATACTGTTGCTACTGAACATCTTTTGATCAAGTCAAAACAACAGCCCACCAGACTGCTATCTACGAACAGCTGCGCTTCCAGCAAGGCCACACGAATTCTGCAGATACATTAACAGCCATGCGTCACCCTGCAACCTTTTGCGTATTCATTGTACCGCTGTTGATTGCGGTCTTGTACCACCAAGTGACAAGGGGTATCCCAACGCGTCTTCACCATGGCCAGGCCCCAAAATCACCTTATGGAGTTTTACAATTAGGCGGCGATTTGCCAAAGCGAGCTTCCGGAGTAGAGTGAGCGCTTTAAGACACCGTATAATGAGAAAGGTCACTGAATTAGGCAGTATGATCTTCGTTCACGGACTGGGTTCAAACCCTGATACAACATGGCTAGCGAAAGCCAATTTATCGGAAGAGTCGACGCCAGGTAGACAACATTTTATTAACTGGGTTAGCAATTTCCTCCCAGAGAACCTCCAAGCGGAATATAAGGACGTTCTTCTATAATTACGATTCGTACTGGAAGAAAGATGCTGTGCGTTCGTGGCTGCTGACACTGGAGAATGAGCTGCTCGAGGATTGCCATGGGAAAATCATTGTTTCTGAGACGGTAAGCAGACGCAGCGAGGCCACATAGGGTGCGGCATGAAACTCATACCTCGCTATAGGACCAAGGTAGACATCTCATCTTTGTAGCGCATAGCCACGGTGGCTTTGTAGTCAAACAGGTTAGTAGGCAAGTGACTCCGCAGGCGAACAATTCTAACCATACGAGGCACTCATTTAAGACCAGATGAGCCAGAAATTCCTTCATATTGTGGACTGCATGAAAGCAGTCCTTTTTCTAGGCACGCCGCATCGAGGGGCGAGTATGGAAACATGGGGGTGGATACTCGCACAGGCTCTGAGGCCGCTTGGCTCGAATCCATTGATTCTAGCGGATCTAGGCTACGATGGGTTTCCGTTGCAAGACTTGCACAGACACTTCATCCATGCCACCAGAGATGGCCTCTATGTTTTCAACTTCTTCGCTTCGAAAAGCTACCTACCGTTCTATTCCAGCTATGGTTCTTTCGATGGCAGCAATTTGTGAGTGAAGCTGCCCTCTTGACGAGATTCACTGTAAGTAAGTCCAAAATATCAGTGCGTTCAAGAGCACTATGCTACGTATCAGTGGAAGAACGTGAGAAATATTGGCTTGTCGGTCGATCATTACGGACTGAATAAGTTTGGATCCAGACTTGGCGGTTACGACATGGTCAAGTCAAAGCTCGTTGAGGTGTGTGAGTGATTAACGAGGTCACCAAGATGGTATTATCACGTCCCTCTTGAGTTATTGGATACTTATACCGAACGATTCGAGCTGTCACAAGAGCTCGAGGCTAAGTTGCAAGCACAACACGAGACATCAGAAGTCCTACATGCAGTTCTGCTTCAAGGCCTAGGTGGTACTGGTAAGTCACAGTTGGCGCTACGCTACGCGGAATAACACAGAGATCGGTTTAGTCCCATTCTCTGGCTTGATGCGAAAGATGAGGAGTCCATGCGACACAGTTTTAGGAGATGCGCGGTAGAGCTCCAGTTTGAGCTTCCTCGGTACCATAGCGCGATTCGACAGCCAGTCTTTGAAGACCCTGCTGCACTGACGGTAAATCTCTAGCTTCACGACAGAGTAGAATCTGATGAGGAGTGGCTGGTGATAGTTGAAAACGCCGATGACGTTAGTTGGGGCGTCCGGAAGATCATACCAAAGGGCAGACGCAGGAGTCTCATCATAACTAGTCAAGATAACCGGAGCGTACGACTGGTCAATGGAGCCTGCGAACGGGTTCATGTCGGTCTCATGTCAAAATCGGAGGGCGTGGCGGTTCCACTCAAATACATACGTCTGGACACAAAGTCAGCTTCCACAGACATTCAGCAGGGTTGCAGCGATCTGGCGCGGAGATTTGGGCTCCTGGCGCTCGCTACTGACATTGCCAGTGCCTATATTTGCAACGACCCGGATGCCCAGCTGGCCTTATTCCAATATCTCGCTGATTATGAAAGGCATTATACCGAGCTGCTTCGAAGGGATGACTTCCGGGGGCTGCGACCGACGGAAAAGACTGTGTGGACAGTATGGGACGCTACAATCGAGAGGATCTTCAAAGAGAATACAGAAACGCGACCTGACCTATTGCTCACATTCATTGCTCAATTCAAAGGCAGCATCGTGAAGGAGGAGATGTTTCGTCTGGCCAGTCCTGGTATGGCAGAAGTCAACATCACCCTGAGCAACGAATCTGTTGATGGAGCTCAGTATGAGCTGCAGCAATTTTCATCGAGCATTGACAAGGGATGGGACGGTTTCAAGTACCGACAGGCTCGGGAAGCGTTGGTCCGTTACAACTTGCTCCAGAAAGTTGAATGGCATGGCGGAGCGTGGCCTGGTGCATCAATGCACAGTCTGGTGAAATGGAAGGCGAAACAGAACGAACGAGATCATCCATGGCGATGGTGGTATGAGGTCTTTGTTTTGGCAGGATGCTGTCAGTTCAACAGAGAATCGATGCCTCAGTTTGGCCGCCACTTAGTGGAACACTTGCAAAATTTGAGCATTGCCTCTATCAACAACTTCAAGGACACAGAAGAATTCCAGAAGTTCGCAATGTCCAACCTGGGCATGATCTATTTTCAGGAGGGGAGAGGGAAAGAGGCCGAGGAGCTGTTGGCACCGGTGAGGACAAAAGCGTGTACTACCGGAGACCCACTCATCAACCTGCAGAACATACTCGTCGTGGCGAGTTCGCAGAGGACTCGAGCCCAGTTCAAAGAGGCCGAGAAGACCTTCAAAGACATAAAAGAGACATTCGAGGAAATCCTAGGGGAGGAGCATCAAGCTACTCTTGAGATCATGCACGAAATAGCGATAACTTACGTGAAGCAAGCCCGGTTCCAGGAAGCTGAAGGGTTGGAACTGCGGGTGACGAAAACGACAGAGAGAACACTTGGGCAAGATAATCCTCTTCGACTACGCAGCATGGCCAACTTGGCTGTGATACATGCCGAAATGGGTCGGAAGAAGGAAAGCAACCAGCTATTTGGGCAGATCGCAGAGATAAAGGAAAGAATTGCTGCCCTTGGGCATGGCGATTTTCACACACTACAGAACCTGTCTGATCTGGGAACAACGTATCTCGCCCAAGGTCGACTAGGAGGCCGAGAGGATACTGCTTCGGGTAACAGCAACAAGCAACCGGGTTCTTGGAAATGAGCATCCTATGACGCTATCAAGGATGCATCTCTTAACTTCAACATACGGTCGACAGAGGCAATGGAAGGGAGCTTAAAATTTACTTCAGCGTGTGGTAGCCATGAGAAAGAAAGTTCTAGGAGAGTACCACCCAGATACGCTAGAAAGCATGCATGAATTAGCAACGAGGTATATTCGCCAAAGTCGATGGACAGAGGCTGAAGGCTTAGAACTACAGGTTATGGAAATTAGCAAGACGGCATTTGAAGACGGCAATCCTCATATACTGGCAACCATGGCAAACCTAGCCTCGGCTTATACTGGTCTAGGGCGGAAGAGAGAGGCGAGGCTAATGGGCGTTCGGGCTATAGAGAAGGGCAAGAGAGTGCTTGGTCTCAAAGTGGACGACGTGACGACGGAATATCTGAAACGAAGTGAATGGGAGAGAGCGGAAGAACTGGGATTAATGGTGGTAGAGACGAGAATCAGCATGTTTGGGGAAGAGCACCCCGAGACCTTAAGGGGCATGCATGTCTTAGCGTTCGTATATTTGAACCAGGTACGACTCAAGGATGCTGAAGAGCTTGGGATTCTGGTACTACAGAAAAGGAGGAAGGTGCTTGGGAAGGAGAATGCCGATACTCTGGACAGCATGGGCAACCTAGCAACAACATATACACACCAAGGACGATGGAGAAAAGCAGGCAAGCTATTTGCGCTGGCAATGAGGACATCGCAGGAGGCGTTTGGAGAGGAGCATGCTAACACTCTTAGGTACGCATCCAGCCTAGCGGCTTCATACGTGTACCAGGGTCGACTGCCGCAGGCCGAGCAGCTACTTGTCCAGCTGCTACCAACAATGCGAAAGGTTCTTGGAGAGGAAGATCACACTACTCTTGAGACTCTCAACAACCTTGCCACAACCTATCATAATCAAGGTCGAAGAACGGAGGCGAAGAATTTGCTCGCAGGGGGGCTAGAGACAATGAAGAGAGTCTTCGGAGAGGACAGCCTTTCTACATTAACGGACATGAAAAATCTAGCCGTAATACACGTGGAAGAGGGTAAATGGGAAGAGGCTGAGTGACTTCTTGTGCGGATTACGAAGTCAGTACAGACCAGCGATTGGCAAGATTATCCCAGTATTCTGGTAGGCTTGTGCAACCTCGCAATACCGTGTATGCGGCGAGGCCGATGGAAGCACGGTGAGGATCTGGTGGTCCCGCTAATGAAATCTATGCAGAGCCTGATTGGGGAGGGGCATCCTCACATGCTAGCCTGCATGGAGAACATTATATCAACGTACAAGAATTCGGGCCGATTGGAGGAAGCTGAGAAGATCAGAGCGAGGATGATGTAGAAAAGAGAAACCTTCCTAGCCATCTGAAAGCATTAACCCTAGCTCTACGCAACCAGTTCACATTAGCAACATTCGAAGGGACCCTCGCAATAGCTACATACTCCCACGTTGGAAGTGGGTTGCCATCCAAGGTGGGCATCGACATTACCCCGCAATCTCCCATCGTCAGCCCATTGAGAGAAATGCGCAAGCGGTTGTGAAATACTTGAGGTGTCTTGGCTTGAAACACTGTTATCCGTCAGTTGGTTTATGACACCGAGAACATACTCGTATACCCCAATAGGTGGCCATAGAGGTTTCTCTGTGAGCCATCCTGGCCCTCGAATATTTCCCCGTGAGAGTCATATGGCAGTTAACAAGGTGCGCCTCCAGACGGCAAACTGCGAAGAGAAATTTAGAAGGAAAGAAAGATTCATGCTCGCATCGTTGCATAGAGTTCCGATCCTGGAGTGTGATCCGTGGCTGTACGACAAATTGAAAGACGAAAGATAAATTTCCACGTTCCAGTTTACACGGATCAGAGAATGTTTTCGTAATCGTTCTATTTGAGGCCCGCTCATACCATGTTTGATGCAAGCCTCTGGTCAATCTGTTTCGGATAGCTGGTGTTGTGCGACAGCCAGCGGCCATGTTCAAACGGAAACCTGCCGTATAATTTCCAGCGCATGCACATTCATGATTCGATCGAAAGACACACCGGAGACGAATGGATTGAAGTCCGACTCCGGTGAGCTGTGGCACAAATGGGCGATGCAGTTCTACTCATTACAATTGTGCTGTGCCTGAGTTGAGGTGGACGCGAGCATGCACTGCCGAACGCTTGATGTGCCAGACTTGGGCGGGACTGTCTGTAAAGTGCGAAAGCTCCTTTTTTTTCATTATTCCGGCCCTGGACATGTTGGTTTCTGTCTGGCTGGTAACACGCCTTATGGATCCTGCCCTGGCAAGCTGCCAGGTCCATGCAGGACCACGACCCGCTCCGATTCAAACAGCGCGTTCAAGATGCAGCGAGGCAAGCAACAGGCTACCGAAACTTTCCGTTACTTTGATGGGAGCACGAACGTCGACGCAGCAACCGCCAGGGCCTCGCACTTGTCACTGCTCCACGGCAAGGCAGACGGCCAAATCTTCCCAAAGGCTCGTGGCGAAGAGTGTAATATGCTAGGGAAGCATGGCTTAGTCATCACAAAACACAAACAGAGGTGCGGGAAATGTTCAACGGAATACGATTGGTTCAAAGGGTGGAGGTGAGTACGAAAGATTTCAAGTCGCTTCGGGGAATTCGAATTCTTGGATATTCCAAAGCTTGTCCTCTCATCTACGCGACTGCGCTGGACTCGCCAGCGAACTCGCCATGAGCACTGCCCCCAATTACATGCTGCTTTACTTGTCAACCTGAGTTTAGCTCAAGACTGCCCCTGCACTTGATAGGTTGTTGCCAATATCGAGATTGGAATGTTGCACTATGTTGACAAGATCTCGAGCCAACCCAAGATGGGTTTACCGGGGTTAATTGGGGAGGTGGAAGCAGTACAGGCACCTCGTTCTCAGTCCAGTCATGTTACATCAATGACTCATTTTCAGAGGTGATTCTCCACGTATGCATGACTTCCATGCAACTTTTTCGCGTCACTCTATCAAAAAGTACAACTGGATCCATTCTGATTTGGCAGACTCACATGCCAGATATCAACATCATTCCAAGAGGATTGGCGGCCTTCTCAGTGGCTCATCTGAAGGCATGATGCCTCGTGCATGCACCACAGTCAGATTCCAAGCTTTCGGGCAGCCAAAGAATTAGGCAGCCTTGGAGATTAAAGGGTCATATGCATGATTTCACACCGACTTTCCTCAGCTCCTAGGATCCGATACTTATTGATTCGATCAAGTCCCGTTCTGGGTTTGGAAGAAGTTCAACAGAAACCGGATTACTCCGGTTCATGTCTTTTTCTACTTTCGTTTACCTCATTTATCTTCTGATCCATGAGACTGGCTGATAGAAGGCGAACTTACAGCCAGACTTGACAGCTATGCTTGAGAGTCGTGCAACGACTTGATTGTGGATTGATACACCAAATTCAATTCAGCAATCAGACGACCGATGTGAATTTAACTGCACAACAACATGATTGTCAGACACATCAGATTGGATCGTCATGTCCAGGTCCGCTTGAGTAACAAGAGTCAAAGGCACGAGAAACGAATATGTGTAGTGCCGAAACGCACCTCGCTGCTGAAGCAGCCGGTCATCATTCAATTATGAAACGACCTTTGCATGTAAATGCCCCAGAGAAAGAAAAGACACCGACAAAACTCCCACCCCAGACCCAGCACCCAGACGCCACGCTCACACCCGAGATTCCACACGCACTAACACAAACAAGACGCAAAAGCCCAAGACCGCCAAACACAGAAACACAGCAAAAAGCCCCGCAAGCCTCATGTCCGTTCGTCCCTAATCGTTATTCTGCATCCGGCGTTGATGTAAGTCTCGACGGCAGCATGAGCAGCAGCCGTGGCAGCGAAGGAGGATGCGTAGGTCCCGGGCACAGCCAGTCTGGCAGGGACATCTGACTTTGAAAGCTCGAGAACGAGCGCAATGAAGCGGGCGGTTTCGGCATCCAGACCCTCGTATTGAAACGACATGGTGCCATCCGTAGCCACAGTGACGGCGATGGTAGCCGGGGTCTCGGTCATGTCGACGTCGTTGATGGTGTCGAGAACGGATGATGACTCCTCAAAGTCTTCAAAAGCAAAGCTTGTAGCCTGCAGTGGCGCGTCATCTGTAATCGGATCCATCGACACACTGGGCTCCGGAGACTGGGGGGGCTCTAGAGGCTGTGGGGGCTCGACGAAGCTCATGGCCGTAGTAGCATCCGCCTGGGTGTTGCGTCCCATCTCCGGGTCCTCGATTTGCTCTGGCGCCGCTTGTGACTCCCTGAGAGCTATCAATAAAGTTAGTCTCGTTCGACTGAGAGTGTACACAAAGCCTAGACAAGTGACTGGTTGGGATAGCTGGCAATAACATACCTTTTGCAGCCTTGGTCACATCAATAGTGCTTGGCTCAGGTGGGAGAAGTTGGTCATTGTGCCTGTCATTGGTAGCTTGTCGAATAGCAGCAAGGACAGTGGACTTGTCGAAGCTTGTAGAGCGACCGTTGACCAGAGACGAGATCAACTTGGTGCTGGCAGCCTTTGTCGGGACATCTCGGCCTAGCCATAGGAACATGGCGTGTGGGGTGAGCTGCAGGGCTGCGGCGGCGTTGTGGAATCGTGACACGACGTCTGGCTTGTGTGTGAAGGCCGTGGGGATGTGAGTGTCGAAGACGAGGGTGAGAGTGGCATCGAGCTCTGCGATGTTCTGGCACACGAACTCAGGCCAGTCTAAAGCCTCGTTGTCGTGCAATCTGGCATTCCACCACGCTAGGTGGAGTCTGTGGAACGAGGCGGGAATGGAGGCCTTTTGCGGATGGTCTGAGCGGAGGGAGAGGAGTTCGTTCAAGCGGAGGAGGGCGGACGCCGTGTCGTAGTCAGAAACTGTCGTAAAGAGGGACATGATGTAAAAGACGCCTGATGGACTTGGAAAACGTGAGGAAGAAGACACGAAAACGAGAGAAAAAAGCCACGAAGAGAAGAGAACGAGATCGATGGCCGCCAAGGAATCGAGAAGAGAAAATCACAGACTACGGGGGGATGTTGGGGATATTTATGCCCAGGTCTCAATTGGGCATTGTGAAGGTCTGGAAGGATGCCGCCATTATGTGCCTGCATTTCTGGTATGGCTCACGGGTTATTGGCAGGGCCAAGGTCATGTTGCGGCAGGTAGTGTCACGAGGGACAGCTGTTCTGGAAGGCATGTGCCTGAAGTCTTGGGATCTTGAGGAAGCGGCGCATGATGGGCGAGTGATGCCGGGCATGATAATGCCTGACAAGAAGTCGCAGCTGGGAAGGAGCCACAAGAGGATGAATACCTGGGGAGACTGTTGAGGTTCAATGTGACGGAGGGAATGGGCCGGCATGACACTGCCCAGATCCAATGGGGAGACTGGGAGCTATCAAAAACGGTAGGAGTAGTTCATGCCCATTCTACAAGGCTTGGGCTGTTCATGCCCAGGTCTTTCATGCCCGGAAAGGGACTGTGTTGGGGTTCGGTTTGACAGAGGAAGGAACCGGCGTGAAACCGTCCGGATCCAATGAGGAGATCGACAGAAACCAAAAACGGTAGGACAGGTTCATGCCCCGTCTGCGAGGAATGTTTGGGCCGTTCATGCCCGGGTCTTCCATACCCCGGGAGGGAATGTTGCTTGGGGTTCAATATGACAGAGGGAAGGGGCTGGCATGATATTACCTAGATACGATGGGGAGACCAGGAGCAATCAAAACGGCAGGACAGGCAGGTTCAAGCCCGTCTGCTAAGAAGGCTCGGACTGTTCATGCCTGGGTTTTTCATACCCGGGGAGATATCGACGGGGTTCAACATGACAGAGGGAAGGCACTGGGATGATGCTGCCCAGATCTAACGGGAGGTCGACAGAAACCAAAAACGGTGGGGGAAGTTCATGCCTCGCATGTGAGGAAGGCTTGGGTTGTTCGTGCCCAGGTCCTTGATGCCTGGGGAAGGATCGTCACCAATGTTTGATTGTGACGGAGAGAAAGGGCTGGCATGGCACTTCCCAGATCTAACGGGAAGGTTGGGAGGAATCCAAAACGGTAGTTCAGGGAAGGTTTGTGCCCGGGGTTGCATTGGCGGGGTTGTTTCCTGCCCGTCTCTTTCGTACCTGCATCCTTCGTACCCGGGTTCATCATGCCGGGTCTATCATGCCGGGGCAGGAACTGTCAGGGCTGTTTTCTGCCCGTCGCTTCTGTCCCAGGGTCTTTCTTGCCCGGCAGTCATGTGCCCCACATGTGCACCTGACCTGGCTCTGACTGTCTTATCAATGCCCGTCATCATCATGCCTTCTTTGCACCTGCCGCCCCGGATCTTTCCGGGGGGGAGATAAGAGACGGGCATTTCCGTCCCTGAAATGCCTCCTTCCTTGCTCCAGTGCCCAGGCGGGCACTTTGATGCCAGGGCAGGACTACACCCAGGAAGGACTGGCCCAGGGAGAAGTCCCCCGGGCAGGAGTGTTCTTGGGTAGGACTCAACCAGGCAGAACCATCCCTAGGCAGGGCTGAATCAGGTAGAACTGTCCCCAGGAGGCTTCACCCAGGCTGGATTATTCTCGGGCAGGCACATACCATTCATCCGGGGCAAGGAACACAGAGGCAGGTCCACCGTCAGCGACGGTCCTTCCCCAGCCATCAACAACGCTTATCTCGCCCCAACCCCCGGAAAGCAGCCAACGCGGACGTCTCCTTCTTCTTCTGGGCAATCTCCCCTCATCACAACCTTGTTCTCCCCAAGTGCCAACCACCGCAACCTGATCTTGACTGAACTCGTTCAACCCGTCAGATCCCCGATCAAAACCGAAGAAGTCACCGTCTGCTCCGCCCGTCTCCAAAAGACCGCCACGTCGAATCGTTCCGTGCTTCGACGCGACTCGCATACCTCGACACCTTTGCTTCGAACGACGGTTCTGACACCCCGAACGTCATGTCTCCCCACAACGACGTCTCCTCCGGTGACCCCCCGGCGTTTCCGGCCTCCGGGGCGTCAGCAGAACGAGCATCCCTATCCCCCGCCCAAAAGGAAGAGATTCTCCAGCTAGCTGCACGAATCGCTGTGCTCGGGCGAGACCACATGTCTTTTCTACTTGGAAACACTGCAGCCAGGACGTCTGCCCCGATGCGAGACGCGCAGTTGAACGCCCTGATCTCCGCCGCCATCGCCACAACGACCAGTATCGCAACGAGAGACAACAGCGACACCCGGATCCGAACCCAGTCGCGGGACAAGATTGCGAGCACGCGTCCCGAGGACAAGGGCTCTTCGTAGCTCGTGCACCGCACTCCCAAGGTCGCCAGAAGAACTTCAGAACGGACAACAAGAGGTCGAGAGGCGCAATGTTGGAGAGCACCGAACAGGTCGAGGAAGTTTCGAGCTCACCCAGTAGGAGGTTTCACAGAGGGGCGCATGGAACATGGCGGGGCAGCGATGGACTGCCGAAAGCATGCACGAAAGGCTGGAAGGGAAAAAGGAACGTGGCCAGCGACTGCATCTCGACAGGCTCCATGGCAGCGGGTTGGGAGTCATGGCTCTGCATTCGCATGAGAATTGTTCGCACAATGGAGCCGATAGCTACTTTCAGCAAGTCACTGGGTTTTCCCGTGTCTTCTCCTTGGTCTTGCCGCCCTCCATCGTGACATCTGCCACCAAGCACGCACATGGCCATCGACGGCCGGCTGCGAAGTAATTGCCAACACCCCCCGGGCAAGTTCAACTTTCCTCCTCCTGACTCCCTCTTGCTGCTTCCATGATATCTGCCTGCATCCCACGGGACATGCGACATTCAGACGTCGCGTTTCTCTGCTATTCCCGAGACCAACCCAAGGTCCCCCTTTTCGTTGATGCCGATGCAAAACTCGACCTCTCACGATGCTCGCGGTGTCGACCGTTTGTGAGCCGCCCGCGCGACTACAACCAATCGCAAAATTGCAGATGCCATGCCCAAAAAAAAGGAGACGTCTGATGCTTTGACCTCCCATCTTCGTATGGCCAGTGGAGTATTTCTACATCGTTTCTCTGCCTCCCGCGACAACGCCCTTCAGATCATTTGGGTCGGGTGGCCGTCTCGCCAGGCGGCAATGAGATTTGGCTTTTCCGGGGAGATGGGCTGCCCCAAGCGACCATCGCCAGAGTTGCCTTACACCCATCACGGAGCATACGCGCCGCGAAAGTCGTTGAGCATCGATCAGTGGGGGACTTGCGGTGTCCATACCTTGGGACGCCGCTACTGTGTGCGGGTACTAGATTGGCTGGGCATGAGAACAAAACACCGAGAAGTCGGCCTCCATGGTCTCGCTCGCAGACCAAGGTTGGGCTCGTGCTGTCCGTCCGATCGTTCACGCAGGATCACGTCGACTTGTCAGATGTACCATAGGCAGAGTGCACCAGAAAGAAACATAGACTTTCTTGTAGACGCTAGAACGGCTCTCAGGGAATCGTTTGGCACAAAGCTAGGTCCAGCGTTGCGCAAGCGGTCACCGGCAACGTCCACTTTTGTGCCAGCGCCAGCGTAACACCAAATCGCGCGAAGCCAATGCGCCTTACAGGTAACAATCCATCCTACCTCAAGCCATTCGCGCAACGGTTGCCTGGTTGGCCAGTCCAGCGAGTTCCAAGCCTTCACGTCGATAGCTGCGTTGCGGCGTTCCCCTACTCGCACCATCAGCCGTGACGGTCGGTAGCCAACGTAGTCCATCCGTCCAATCGCAACTTGACCATGATGTAGCTGAAAGACGCCGCGCGCAGCGATCTCTCTGGATCTCTTCCGATTCTGCGCAACCAGCGCTCTCTTGTCGAAACAGAGGCTTCGAGGGGTAGGCATCGAAGAGCCTGTCGGACGATATCGGTTCCGGCCGTGCGGAGGGAGGCGTCTTTTCGTCGGGGCGGGAGTCGAAGCAACCTGGATCTTGTGCGGCATGGTGGGCCGGCGCCAACAAGGCGGCTTCTCGAAAGGTAGGTGTTGACGCTGATGTGTTGACCAAGCTGCGTGCTGGAGTCACGGAGGTCGGTTCAAGGGCCGCAGCTTCTGGGGAAATTGACTGCTCGTGGGCGTTTCGTTGCCTGGGCTTTTGATCGATCACTAACGCGAGGTTAGCGGGGGGGCGTTGATGAAGGGAAGCCGGCGACAACATGGTCGAGGCAGGAGGCAAAACTTGGAGGCAGCGGCCAGCGATCAAGAGGCCTGGCGCGCGCACTGATCGACGAAGTGGCCGCAGGTGGACGTTAACAGGCGACAAAAATGTGAGGCTGGCGAAGGCGGACGGAGGGGCAATGGCTGTTTGTCGATGCGCGCGGAAAGCATGTCGTTCTGGGTTCGAGACCGGGCTGGAGTGCAAGAGAAGAAGGCGGGGATGGGGGGGGCAGCCGCAGTGCAGAGGATGATCATCTTGACGTGCCTGAGGGACTTAATTGAGAGAAGGCACTTGGCGCGGAATGAGCATCCTCGATCGCAACGACATCGTCAGTTCTCAAGACTTCTTGCTGCTGCGGTCATGTGGTCGCGCAAGTGGTACGTGCAACGTCAACTACCTATTGACCGGTGAGGTGAGGTTCCAGGCTCGCACTTTCCGCTAGTGCACTGCCCTCTGACTGGCCTGCCCTTACGATACCAGCGGTATCCTAAGGCTGGCCAGTCACATCACTGGTATCAGTGAACCAGACCACTAGAAGGTGCGGTCCGTTGCAGCGACACAAATGAACGGCGCGGAGCGTACCTGCTTCAGTGCAGTCGCAGGACTTGGTGCGGGGCAAGCGTCAGGAATTGAACGGAAGGACCACCGTGGAATCTACCATCCAGGCCGAATGAGTCTGAAAACTCGGGCGTCCGCACTCCATCGAAATGCTGCCTTCAGCTGGCTTGTCGACTTGCATCGTTGTTGACCTGCAATAAACATCTCCCAAGCCACCCACCTCGGAGCATGTCACCGGCCCTTGCTTGTTGGGTCCCGGCGGTTGTCTGGCTCTGGGCAGAAGTGGAGCTTCTCTGGCCAATGAGAGAGGTTGTGTGACACACAACCTTGAAGATGGTGGGGTGAAATGTCATCGTGCGTCGCTGATTGGCTCATCGGGCGCAGACACAAAACTGTCCTGGCCGACGTCTCTGGTGCGGAGCCTGATTGATGCATGCACACGCGATTCTCAGCTGGAAATCAATTCCCAAAATGTCTTCTAGCCGTGAGTCGAGAAGACAAAACATCTCATCACTCCACCTTGTGTCCTCGTCGTGTTTGCAAGGTGCCTGTTTGCGCCTGGAAGTGCATCGGGCAAGGTACCCGGCTGGTCTTGACTACGTACTCCCATCATGGTCCAACCTTCTGGTGGATTTCCGACCCAAAACCCCACACTTCAAGTGAATGGCCAATCACACCAGTCAATGGGGTGTGCAGCCCAAGAGTGCGACTTTGCCCAGCTGCGACCAACACTTTTCAGGCGAACACCTCTTCGGACAGTTTTGCAACGGCTTCCCAGTCATAAAGTTGCATGGAAGCTGGCATGCAAATATTGCGCACTAAGAATTTTGCATGACAGTGCTTGGGTGCGCTGGGAAATCACCTCTGCGGATAATTGGGCTGTGCAACGGCTGCTGACTGTCGCAAAGTTGTCCGCCACCTGGCAGCGCAGAGGTTGCGCACGGAGCACGCGCCACATCAGCATCACCACAGGGGTCGTGGGCGGAGGCGGCCCTACGTGAGCAGGCCGCTGACATGCACGCAGCATCCTTTTTGAGGTTGAAGATCAAGGTCAAGCACTGCAGACTCAAGCGGAAAGATACAGGCGCCAGAGATTCGGCTGCACGCAAAGTTGCAGCACCAGATAATTGGGCTAACAGATAAATCAGTCGGCAGATGAATTGCGGGATGCATCTGAACAGCAGAAATCTGATGCCGTCTTGTTGATGTCGCTGCGGTCTTCCGGCTCCCCCATTGGCCACCAACCCCAGCGGAGGAGTGATCCGGTTTGCGTGAGCAGCTGAAAAAAAAAAAAAAAAAAAGAATTGATTGCCTTCCTTGGACACAGCAGAGTCCACGAGTGGATGGAAATGTTAGAATGATGGCCGACCAAGTATTTGCTGTCACAAAGCTTGAAGACATCGGACGGTCGGGACACATTCGTGGCTGACGTAAGCGTACCACATATGTGGTACATTTTTGTCGCGGGGCAGCGTTGATTGGCCGCTTTAAATGTGGGTCTTTGGACCGGAAAAGGTCACATGTGACCTCCACCTCCCACCCCCACCCAGTTCACCCACCTGCGGATGCCGCCCGGAGCGTCCAGACCTCACGAATGATTCAATGGGTACAGAAGCTGCTAAAGCCGCCCGCGGAATCAACATCTCAAGCGGCGCAAAATTTAGGTGATTTGCATCTCGTCTTTTTTGCTCGCGCTCTCGACGGGTGCATCTGAGCGAACGAGGGCCAAATCGGGCCTCCAGCCTTCGGACGTCGTCTTGACGCACATGCTACAGGGAGGACTCTGCAAGACAATTTCCTGTCAATGAGAGGCCCTGTCACCGAAAGACAGAGAAATTGATATCCGGCTAGGAGCGTAGTCGGACGAATTATTGAGGTGAACTCAGAGTCCCCGCCTTGGGGATCAAAGTCACGTCCCAGTGCGGACATGTTATCGTCAGTCACCAACTCCATCCTCGACCTGGACTGACCCCTGGATGCGGAATACCATGCGCGAATCTGGCAAGTCGCTCCAAATCGAACAGATCGTCTAGATCTTTGCAATCGAAGTCACCCAACGATCGACATGTTTATCAAGACAGGTCCTCAGTCGGTGCTGAAGGGCCGCACCGGGACCTGATGCTTCTCCAGAAATCGTGGGTGCCATGACACGCTTATACCTCCTGAATTTGGATAGCAAGTGACAGTCCTTTAACCATAGTTCAAACGAATAAGCTTGCGAAGGAAACAATTATAGCGATTTCCAGCAACATCCAAGCTGGCTGACTTGCACTTGTCGCAGCCGCTGCGTTCTGCGTCTTGAAGCCTCTGAATCCGGCTCTGAAGACCAGCGGCGTTACTTAGGTATGTTCTTCGAAAACGGCTGTCATTTAGACCAGTTCATTTCCCCGTATCGCCTTTCCAGCTGCAGTTGCTCAAGGGTGCTCATTCTCAGTGTCTAATTTGCCGAGGGTGGGCTGGGCCTTGCCGATACGACCTACGTCGATGCTCACGGCACCGGTATTCCGACCAGCGACCCGGTCGAGGCGGCCGCACTAAAAGCCATTTTGCAAGGCGATTAAATCCTGTAACCCGGCGTGAATAGGCTCTGTTAATTTCAATAGGGCATCTTGAGAGAGGCACTGGTTTTGGTCCTGTCGTCGAGCCGATCCTCATGCTGGAGCAAGCCCAGCCCGCGCGTCCCCACAGACGATTGAGGCATCAGCGTTCTTAACGAGCTTACTTTATGACCAGTTGTCAAGCTTGGTTGCATTAATATTAATTAATTCGGTTGCAGAGGTACAAATGCTCAGTGTATCCTTGACATCACATACCACCACATGGAGATGAACGAGATGACCGATGACCACAGCGTCGGAAGTCATTGTCAGATAATCCTCAACTCTTTCGGGGAGTCTAGATTTTCTCTTGTCGAGAATGTGGATTGGAAGATGATGGTCTTCCGAATACGGTTCGGTAACTTCATCGGCTGATCCTTGACTTCTGGCCTGGAGCTGGCATGAATAGGCCGGAATCGGCCGCCCATTGATCACATGTGCTGCGTCACTCGTATTCGAAGTAGACAATGAGAATGGCAATCGGACCCCCGAGACTTTCTTTTGGAGAAGATGGTGAACGCCCTTCGCTATCAACGAAGCCAATTGCCGTGGAACAGCTTCACCATCGCCTCTTCTTGCCAGAGGCCATTCCTTCCCTCGAGCAGTCCCCCCGTAGACCCAGTCCGAAAGAAAACTCGTCTGACCATCGTTGTCACGGTTTAAGTTGCTGAGTGGCTTGCTATGGCGGGTCAGCTTTGTTCCCGCTCGCGTCTTTTTGGAGAGCATCGGGGATGCTGACACTTGCATGTGAGCGATAGGCGCATCATAGTTACTGACCGGCAAGTTGGACTTCTCTGCCGCTGGATGAAATAATACTGACTATCATCTGCCTGCAGCTAAGCCGTCCTAGAACAAAGATACCACCGAAATCGGACTTGCTTGCCCTGCACTTGGCTGTGGTCGACCTGATGCGCCACTTGAGCATAATTCCCGATGCCATTCGCAGCCATTCGAGCTGAGATATTGCCGCGGCATACGACAATGGTGCTCTCTCTCTCGACAGGATGTCTTGATCATTACAATCCACTATGATAGACTGGTATATATCGTCAAGTTAAGCGCCGCGATATTGGCTACAATTCTGGGACCCAAAGACGCCGAATCATACATGAACCGCCACGTTCCGGGCAAGGCGGTGGTGGGGCGCGTGAACAAGACGTCCAGCATCACACTCTCCGGAGACGCGGATACCATTGACAAGCTGTTCTTGCCGGTCAAGGGAGACGAACACGTCGCGCTGAAAATCAACTATGATGTCGCATGCCACTCTCTACGCATGCAAGCCGTTCTCGACAAATTTCGCTAATACCTAACTCACATCACGCTGCTTCTCGAGAACCCAACTGATGCGAAGTTGTTTTCGCCTCTGCACCCGGGCATTTTCAACAGCTGCCAGCTTGGTCCAGAATTAGGTCTCCAACAAGGCCAGCCATATCAACCTCCCTGTCGGCAGGTAGACTGTGAAATGGGTTGACGTCAATGGGAACGCCTGACCGAACAAGAAGAACGATGAAATCGAAAACAACTTGATCATCAACACCGACAACGCAGCACTATGCGAGAACTCTT
Organism: Colletotrichum endophyticum; assembly: GCA_027406105.1. Lineage (NCBI taxonomy): Eukaryota > Fungi > Ascomycota > Sordariomycetes > Glomerellales > Glomerellaceae > Colletotrichum > Colletotrichum endophyticum. The sequence continues at coordinate 61,070 of JANVYF010000019.1, forward strand.
GCATCAGATCTTCACTCACAGCTCTAATATTTCAATCGACAGTCCCAAAATCAAGCCACCAGTCGGTTCTTTAGAGAGGCAAAAACGCATCCGAGACGTCCCTGACGCTTGCTGGTAAGCTATTCCAACGAAGCCACCCCATCGACGTCCAGACTAATAACAGAAACTTGGCGAGCTTCAGCTTCTTAATCCATCTTTCCTCCTATAGCTAGAACTATAACTTGAAGTACTAGTCTGTGTCGCATACAGCCAAGATCCGCTGTCCCGCAAATACATTCGTAAATATCTCTTCGGCTCCGACATTTTGAAGTCCATTAATCGAGAGCTTGTATAGTGCAACATCCTCAGGCGGGCTGAAATGCCATAAAGTCCATATCTCAAGGTCGAAGTATCCATTCGGTGCTTGTCTGTCGATATGATGATTATTTCTATGTGCTAGAAGGCCGACGGGAACCAACAGGTGGATGGGTACAAGGTACGAGCTGTTGCCATTGGCAACAATCTCGAAGTGCCCCAGGATGTGGATGACATCAAGACCACCTTGACACTCTGTCCCTCGTATTTGTGATCCCACACGATCACACCCTTCTGGCAGAAATGCCAACTATACCCCCGCAGGAAAGGTGGGAGGTCAGCTGCTCCGTTCTGATCCGCAAGTGCTGCGATGTCTCCGTCAACTCAACCTTGACAAATGAGGATCAAATCACAACAGGCAAGTCGGCAGAACGGAGCTGTTGCATCAGCAAGGACTACTTATGGTATGAGAATCCTCGACAGTCGTGGAAACCCCGAATTAGCGGGACTTCACAATGGACCCGTCTTCTACGGTTTGTTCAACATCAAAAACGTCGTCAGCCAGTCGACTTGCTCGACTGAAAGCCAAGCTAGGAAAAGCACAACGCCGCACGTGTTCGATCATTACCGTGTCACCCACCCTGTTCCCCTTGACATCAACATTCGGGAGGCGCTCCCCTTATGCTGCGCAGCTGGCGAGGATCTGCCTACTTCCATGATGCCTACAGCCATCTGACTCCTTTATTTATGCGCCGGCATGCTCAATTTACTGGGAGTGCAGCTTTAGAGCTTCTGTTGTGCTGAATAAGTCATCATGGGGAGTCAAGAGGATTTGATTGTGCTGGGAGAAGAGCAGTGCAGCCCTCACATTGTCGTCTTCGAAGGCATCATGAGCGCCAACCCAGCCATGACCACCACGGACAGCGCTGGCGACATGCTGAAGCTCCGAAAGCTGGCTTCAGTCTTCCACTGGTATTAGCCTTCCTCCATGCTTGAGTTCTGCGAAGTCAGACAGCTGAACGAAGACAGGTTCAACGATCCGGGCAAAGCCGACCGTAAGGTACTTGAGGAATTGGAGACTAGATGCCTGACTTACATCAAGCCAGCGGTCAAGAAGTACCAATCTGCGGAGACCATGGCGTTCACATGGAACCTCAAGCATGGAATACTAAGAATATGAAGAGCGATGCTCTAAGATAGGCCAGCACGGAGAGCTCTGCAACCACAACTCCGGCTCCGAGGCAGACCTTCTAGAGATGAGCAGGAGTCGAAAGGCGAGGTACTGGCTCGCATCCCGCACACCTCTATTGATGGCGTCTTCTTATTACATTCGGAGTACCTGTTGTAGATTCTGCAAGGCGAGGCCCTGTCCCTTCAGGATGTCATGCTCGACAACTTTCTCCTGAACATGTACACTCATGGGATTGGAACGGGGCAAAGTCTATGACCCACTGGCCTCTTACTTCGAGCTCATGACGCATATGAGCCCGAACGTCGAGATGTTCAGAATCAGCAGGGTACGAGTGTCTTGCTTCCTGGGTTCAGGCTCTCCGCAGCTCCCACGTCACCGCTCCGCCCTTCGAGAAAGGGTCATACGACCAAATTACTACTTCTGACGTACTACAAGCCACAAGGCTCATCGACAAGACGCTTGAGAACACGCAAAATTTGCTAGAGCTGAACGAGAAGCTATTCTTAGCGAAAGCGGAAATTCCTCTTGGAAGATATACATCCATATATTTGGCAGATCCTCCAAAAGCTGGCAGCATATTGAGAGGGAAAACATCTTTCGCTCTTGAATCGCCGTGTCCATCGATAAGGCGTCAAAATCAAACAGACGAGTAGCACAGCCGGTACTACGGTCCCGCATTGACAGGGGATGAAGGCAGCATGCCATGCTGAGCTCCGACTTCATTGGCATTGAAGTCGACTTCCGAAGCTTTTGAGGATGAACGCGATCGCAGTCTGTCAGTTATGGCCACCACCTCCAACCAGTTTTTGATGGCATTCTTCCTTTGCAAGCCTTTCTCCTTCCTCAGTACGAGGGCGTTGGTGCGTCGTTGCTTGTGCTGCCCATGGTCTTGTTCGGGAGAGGCGTGGTAGCTGTTTCTGGGGAAGCTACCTCAAATCTCAACATCATCACCGCAAATAGCGGAGAAGATAGCTTGTTGCTTAGAATTCAATCGTTTGGTTCGTTAGCGGATACGAGAAGAAGTATACTCTGGTTGAATTTACTGGCGACGGGTGTTATGCTGCCGGGGAATCTGTTCATGCTGCCTCTAGGTTTCGGACTGGCTTCCCCGGGAGAAGGCGTCACGTTTGCCTATGGCCGAGCTCTCATGGTAGCTGGCGGGAGCCCTGCATAGTCTTGCTCTTCAATTTCGCGCGACTGTGGAAGGTCATCATTCGCATTGTTCTGGACATTGTCCGTGATGACGAATTGCTTGGAGAAAACTGGCTCAAGGCTACCAGCTTGTCGTTCGATCGTATCTCCTGCGAGCCGTTGCATGCGCACGTCACCCGCAGAATTTTCGACAGGATGCTCGAGAAAGTCGGTGCGGTCTTCCATCGTGCTCATCGGCTGGAGCAATTCGCGAGCGCGTCAGATGCTGTCTATCGCCGTTCTGCGGCACAAAGTCATTCGGAATTGTCCACTTCAGCCTGCCCTGAAGTCGCATGTGAATGGATATGGTGGCATCTCAAGGGAGCTTGGTGGGCAGGACATTGAAAGCGTTGGTTGGGATTACAGTCTGGAGACACATACACAATGGTTACGGCGCTGTGATTCCTCTTTAAGAAGACAGAGGACCTTTTCGGGTGGTATGTCAACCTCGGCAATCGGCGTGCCCGGCTGCAACGTTCCGCATTATGGAACGCCATGGCCGCGCCTTGCATCTTTGACTCGAAGGATACATGCGATGAAGTGGGTTCGTATAACCCGAAAGTTCGTGTGGCTGACGGTCTCGACCATTCATCTAACACGCAGGTGACAGAACGCAGCCCGGTCCAACGGGACCGTCGTGGTTGTAATCGATGAAGAGGCGTTCGCCGCGCTCACAAATAAAGCCATCGATGACGTCCAACATGCTGATCATGATTAGGAACAGCATTTGGGTGTGCCTGAGAGAGGGTTGTGGACCATCCGGGCTGGAATGGCGGATTTGGCCAGACCGTCTATTGGAATCTTACTCCGCGAATGGTAACGCCAAGAATTGGATAACTGACCATAATTCTCATTCGACTCCAGTTGCATGTCAGGCTCACGGCCTTGTCGGAGTATTGATCGGAGCCACCTGGCGCAACTTCGTCCACGGAGGATGGCCGTGGCTAAGCGGTAGCCACCGGCGTCCACATCGAGGTCGCATCCAGGTAGAGGCTGAATGTTGACATGAGTAACATACGGTTTGCGGGTGAAAATACAAATAAACGGGCAATAATACGACCATAGGAGTGAAACTTGAATAGCAATCTTGCGTAGAGGCAGACAAGCTGTTGCAGGGCTCCAGAGAATCTGTATCATTGGAAACGCAGTTCGCAATTGTCTGCGATGTTGGTGTGCATGTCTCCTTTTGAGAAGAACTTAAACTATGGCTGACATGCGTTTGAGTGGAGGATCAGGCGCGAAGTCAAAAGAAACGAAAATGCATTTGCTCGGGGAAAGACTTCCTGATGGCAGAGCAGCAAATAGGATACTTGGTGAATTAGGCTTGAAGTTCGCAGGATGCCAACAAGTCGACATCTACCTTGATGTTTGTCAGAATCGCATTGATAATGAACGAATATCCTCGCTTGTTCATGACTTTCATGTCTCAAGCCCGCAGGCGACCTGTTCAAAGCTCATGTTACTTCCATCCAAGCGTGTCGCGAAAAGACTTGTGTCGAATCAGTTCCTGAGCCACACATCACGCGTAGAAAACCACCCAGACTCCCTGTCAGCTGCCTTCCCCAATAACCCAAATGGAAGGCGAGAACGAAAGCAATATGTACGACAACAATTTTTTAGGAGACCCTACGGACAAGCGCTCTTCAGACTCCGAAGCCGACGACGACGACACGCAAGAGGGAGACTGTCCCATCTGTGTCATTCTTGTCAGCCAGCGCAGTCCTTTCTCCTCTTTCTCTGCCAGATGGACGGACTCAATCATTCGTTTCGTCTTGAGAAACGCACGCGAGCCAGGAAAAACACCCAGTCACAATGAGAAGAAGTCACAAGCCAAAATTTGCAACATGGTGACGGCATACTGCAGGTCAAATGGACTGACCAACGGGTACATCAAGTCCCTGGTTCTGTGCAGCGATTGCGACGAGTTGGTGCAGTTCCTTGGCACAAGGCATTGTTCGAGCCCCATCAGCGGTTAATGGCCGACGTAAATCTGGAGCTAAAGCATTCGGCACTGGATGAGCAATCTCCAACAGCCAACGCCCATGACCTTGTTGGGAGGGCGGGCTAGGAGAGTAACAGGCCTCCAGCGGCCCGCGGGGGAGCTCTTACTCTCAAACACAGCAACAAAACGACATATGTTAAGGAAACTCTCGATCCCGAATTCGCATTGCAAAAGAACTGAAGGATGGCATGTATACTCCCCCTTCCTTCCAACCGTGGGGTGCCAAACCAGCTCATTATCACAAGAGGTATCGGCATGCAGGCATCTCATGCCGTCTATTTCGTCAGATTCTGGGCAATTCACAGCAGATGTCATGGGGTGCAGAATAGCTCATCTCTCTTCGGCTGCTCGCAACAAGATGCGCCCGGCAAAGCCCCAAGTCTAGATTACGCAGGGAGATTTCGGAGAGTGGGCCCTTAGTATTATGCGTTTCCCGTCTGATGAATGATCTCCCCAATTGAAGCTTTCATAGCCATCGTGTCCGCGAAGTTCGCCTTCTTCGCACTTTAGATGGGCAGTACTGCAGAGCATGTCTGGGGCGGGAACTTTGACGTGCGCTGAGAGACTTGACTTCTGGCGGTGGGCGCCACTCTTTGGATGAACCCAACTCCGATTATTTTGAAATTCTCTGAGTTGCAACAGATTCAACTGCATTGTAGAGGAAATCGCGACTTGGCTGAGGTGCCTGGGTACCCGGTCGATGACTAGATCCAGCCCGACTCATCCTGTGCCGAAAGTGGGTCGGGTCCGAAGCTCGGAGCTAGAGTGGAGTCCCTCAACGCTTATCCTTATCTCCTATCGCAATCTTATCGATTTCCAGGCAGGAGGCCCAAGCGCATGTGCGACGCGACATGCAGTGGGGTTACGTCATACCACGACTTTGATGCGTGCCCAGGTGGGGTACTGAGCTTTTCTGACCAATGAGAGAGCTTGTGTGACACACAACCTCAAGGAGGAAGTAGCGGTTTCTTCTTTCGGCACCACGGCCCTGACAATTCCTTCCTCACAACCCCTCCACAACAATCCGGCACTCTGCAAGGCTTTGCGACCGCATCGACAACAGCAAGCGATTTTGCCGCATCTTCTCTTGAGAGCTTGATGCAATGTCACACTTCGGACGACACAAGAAGAAGACCAAACGCAGCGCTGCGAATCTACGCGGTTAGGAAACGCGCAGACGCAATGCGGAAGTGAAAGCGGAAGCCGCACAGCCAGACTCTGGCTTCGACGAGTCCGTCCCTGCTCCCAAGGTCTGCCCCATGTCACCACTTTTCTCGTTCATGTTCCTCAATCTGACCGTTGATAGCCGACGACTTCTGACCCTGAGCCGGCCGCTTCCAATGGCGCCGATGGCACTTCGATCGGTCCTGCTACGGCCCTGGCAGTCTCCGACGGCCCGCCTCCTTCGACCCCTCCCGCTCCGACCGCGACGGCGCCTTCTGCTCCACCCGCGTCTTCGACCGCAATCGCACCAGGCCCTAGCAGTTCATCCTCCGCGAAGAAGACACTTGCCGCCTCTGACGCTGCGCTCGTGCCTCCTCGCGAGTTCCACCGAGGCCCGGAAACGATTCCGGAGCTGAACAAGTACTCGGACAAGGTCGCAGCCATCACTGGCTATCACGTTTCCGCATACAACAATCGCGTGATGCTCGAGTTCCATCTCGTCGGCTCGATGGACCAATTGTTCGTATCCGAATACGACGCAAGCTGGGCGGCCCATCAAAAGGTACTCGACTTTTGGGCTACTCTGCCCCGCGGGCGCGCCCACGCCGTCGGCATAGGCAATCCGAAGACGGTCCATCTCGCCATGGCCGTCATTGGCCATCGAAACGACTCCTACAGGGGGCTGGAAATCCAGGTGGTGTGGCAGGGTCAGCCGTTGGGCGTCGCAACATGGGAACTGTACCACTGGCGTCGTGGCGGCATTCCCGAGGCTATGACGGATGCGTATTGGCGCGCCGCAGGCATCGTACTGCCTGCGAACATGGATGACTTTCCAAAGTGCGAGCCTCAGGGCGTGAACCTGGCAGACGTGTACATTCCGGAGAAAACGTTCCTTGACTTGGGTTCCACCTGGACCTCAGGCAACTTCGCATTTGAGGCATTGGAGGAGGAGCGCCAGGTGGAGGGCAGCTCGTTTCGCATCTACATCGGAGGCACTTGTTGGTACCGAGGATGGAATGATCGAGGTTTCGTTTGATGCAGATACGCGGAGCAGGGGTGGATCAGAGCAGCAGATGTGACCACCTAATGACAGCACATGAGGGCTCAAGAAGTTGTTTAACATCCATTCTATGACCTGCAGGTCTTATGTGCAATCATGACCATGTCTTTGCATCCCAGGGCTCAGAGTGCTTCAAGCTGGCAACATTGGGCCAGCTTTGGCGGGTCAAGGGCTTCACTGATCCTGCTGATGCCACCCGTTCATCGGCTACGTAATCCGGATGGCTCTTTCTTTGTAATGTTCACTGAAACCAAGGGAACCCGGCTTTCGACCGATCGCAGGTCAATTGAGATGCACTGTTGGGTGTTGGGCGCTGGCAGAAGCAGAGCATCTCCAACATTTTGGTGTGCGCCCGAGACGAATGGGTCATCCGCACCCATGATTTCAAAGGCATTGAAACACTACCTAAATCATCGGCGGACATCGCATGTAGTATTGCTTTCGCCTGCTGTACTGAATACACTCTGCCGACATCCGCGAGGGCATTTCCATGTGATTTTTCGGGACACTGCCAGACCGGAAAAGCTTTGTGCATCTTCATGCGATGTGCACTAAAGGGAAGAAAACCACAGGATGTCAAAGTTTAATTAGCCTTCTAGCAATGCTGGCGTTGATGCGACACCAGGCTGGGTCCGCGTGGGTGCAAAAGGTGGTTCCACGATGGCTTCACTTTCAGAGCGATCAAATTTGGAAGCATCTTGACAACATTGTGAACACTGACCAAAGACAAACACCACGAATACAATTTACAAACCTAAACCACCCATCACAAGCCTGCAGACCGACACATCTTGGTGCACTTCCTGAGCAGTCCGAGCTCTACCAGCTGCCTCTGGAGTCCCATTCCTTGAGGCAAATCAGCACAGGCAGGCCAACACAACCCACACACACCCTCGGTGATCCAACCGTGTCTACAGAACATCCTGACCCGCCATCTCCCTGTCTCTCGTCGAAATTATGCTTTGTTTTAGAGTGAGCGCGCTTTTGAAATGTTCTCACTATGCTCCCTAACTCCCTGTCCTCGTCCAGCGTGACTTCTACACCTGACCCTTCGATCCTGGTTCCAGACCTCGGCATGCATTGCGTCGATTCGCATTTTTCGAAGGGAAGTATGCTTTCGACAGCCGTCCTGCAACATCATTTTTCCAGCCATGCCAATTCATGCACGCCCATTTGGAGTCGCCTGCCAGCCCAGCGCAGGTACAAGATCCCAGACCGCGAGTCTCACGGTATGCCATCACATCTGCTGTTGCTGATAGCAAATCTCCAATTAATTGGCTAATTATTAGACAGGCCGTGGGCACACTGCACCCTGGCGCTTAGAAACTCAAAGCCGAGAGCAGCCGACATGCACTCTCATCCTGATCGACTTCACCGAACGCCAAAGCATCACCGTCCACCACCTACCGTCACCATCATTCAACACCCCATCTAGAGAAGCCAACTGGTCAAGGTCACAACCCACGGAGTATACTGCAATCCAAGCATTGCCCAAAACCATGCTTTAATCCATGTTTGGCAGGGCAGATAGGCCCATGCAGGCTGTTGACGGCGTTAACAAAAGCGTCGCATTGCTAGGCTGCATGTCAAAGGCCGTGAGAGCGGTCGTTTCGGGAACGGCCAGCTGTGTAGGCAAGGAAGGTCGAGGCCCAGGCGAGGACGACACCTGCGGCTAGATCCCAGAGCTCGCGTGTCAAACGTAGTGATGGCCCTGAGACGCCTGTACGCTTGCTTTACCATCGTCTTCGGCAATGGCGCCACTCCTTTGAAAAGAACAACTCTTCTACTCAGCCGCGGCCTCGCGAGAGATGATAGCTTTGATCCCCATCTCCAGCTCCATTGGCCCGGTCGCAGCCTTGCATGCCACCTACTGCGCCAAATCAGCCATGCTCTCCTCGTCGGCAGTCTCGTTCCTCAGACCGGGACATGCGAGACTCAGACCAGGCTGTTAAGCAGAAATCCTATGCTTGCCTGGCAGCAAGATGTCGCCATGAACCTCTGGCACTCAGGGAGAAGCTCCAACGCTACCAGCTTTTAAGACATGGTATGAACATGTCAGCATGACGCCACCTACTCTGCGCCCCATGCCAACGGCGATGCTAACTTCTATCCGCGGTAGCTCAGGCTTGGTAAGGACTTCTGCCTTCAGTTCTACGTATTGGATCCATTGTGCCTTATCTCCTTGGCCTTGTCTGTGACGACGCGTCTACATGCAAATTAGAGCTCGAACCTGTCCCTTCCCGTCATCGTTGACAAGCAAGAAGCAACGGCCGAAGTGCAAAAGCCTCTGCGACGACGCTGCCAGGCATGGTTTGGCTGACCAATGCGGGAATCCCCATCTCTCCTGCTTGGCTCCTGACCAACCCACGCAACTTTCAAGCACCTTGGTCGCCCTGGTAGCCCTGGTGGAGACGTAACGACAGCTGTGGTGTGCTGATACAACCAGCAGGAACTTGCGGGCGTGGTATTGCCCTTCTTCCGTCAACATTCGTCAACAGTCAGCTGACGGAATCATTCGCAAAGGCACATGTTCTCTTCCTCAACTTTGAGCAACCTCGCCTGAGGTATGTTGAGGAAGTTTCAAGCCCACCCAGTAGGGGGTTTCACAGTAGGGTAAAAAGCAGTAAAAGCACCTCGGTCAGTGCCCAGTCCAGTAGCTTCGCATTCCGACCTGAGGTCTACGATGCCGATGTCCCTGCAGATTCCTCGATTAACTCCTCCATTATTGGTGGCGGCCTGAGCTACTCTCATTTATTTGGATCAAAGGAAAGCAGATTGTCGTTCAAGCGGTTGTATGACTGATAGCTTGGGTATGCTGATCCTTTGTGCTGCATGTGCCCAAGAGAGCGCGCTTCTCCGTTGTTCTCTTTGTGCCTGTGAACAGCAAGCCGCATGTGCCATTCCTCAACACCAGATGAATGCTCTTCAATCGGATTGAAAGTTTTTCAAGTGAAGGTGATAGTTCATATGGAGGAGGCACTGCGAAACGAGTGGTAATGAGTGATGTGATGTGTGATCTAACTACCTAGCTAAAGTGGGCTGCCTGGCCAGAGGCTGGAAGAAGGGCCTGGAGGGCCCTGGGCCCTAGGCTGCACAGGCCACCTGGGGCACCTTTGGGCAGGTGCAGCCACAGCAGGTGTCGCCACAGTTCATGCTATGGCCCAGCTATCAGCCCTGTATTTCCAGTGGTGGTCGGGAGCCAAGTGTGGTCTCCTTTACTTGCGCCTCAGCAAACCCTCCCACAGGTAATTGTCTTCTTCCAAACGCTGCGTGCGGCAGCACGACTTTGGCTCCACGCAGCTCTGGCACAATGTCAGTCTTCCTTTAAAGAAACAGGAGGGCTAGGAAGACTTCCGGGGCTCCGCGCACCAGACAAAGCCTTGCACTCAAAGGTCTTCTTCTCTTTTCAACACGCCAGGGGCATCTTCTCCCGCCACTTCGAACACCGCCAAGCTGGCCAGCATGACATAATTGATCGCCAGACCCTTTTCTGACCTGTTTTCCTACGTTCTACGATCTAAAAAAAGCCTGCGCAAGCCAGTTGTGGACCCAGTGAAGGCGTCTCTAGCATTTTAAGTGGTGATCCCCCCAAAAGGTTCGTGACGCGTCCTGGGGGGCACCAAAGCAGTCCCGGAATCACCACAGCACCGCGGAGCCCCTGCCCCTGATGCCACCCCCGATCCCAAGTTGGAAGCCGGTTTCGTTTCTACAGACACCAGCATCCAACCTTTGTCGTCCGATGACATGCTCAACAGATCTACCAGACCGACCAGGCGGACACTGTCGCTATGGTCGTCAATCCTGATCCCACCACTTGGATTCCAGCCTCTTGAATAAAAAGCTAGCTATACATACAAGGTCATGAATAGCAGCAGCAACAACAACGTCTGAGGAATTTTGATCTTTGGCCTCCGTTTTCTTTGCGGTCTTCGAACCACCTCAGAGATCAGAGGGCCGCCTGCGCCGCATCGGTAACGAATCGCCAAAGCTGTAGTTCATCCACCAAGCCTTTCTCTTCGCGCCTTCAGCGTACACATCTAGTCACAGACTTGGTCTCGCGCATCTGGCCTGACGCATCTGGCAACGCGATGGCAATTACATGATAAGGCTCAATTCGATCCCAAGCTAATTCTTGACACATACTGGCGCCAGCCTACAAGAATATTTCAACCTACCTACAGCATGTATCCATAGCATGCAGATTGCTTCACCCGCTTGATATGTGAAGCATTCAAGCGATCATCTACGTCTGCAAAATGGCGAAAGCACCTGTGTTTTGGCGGAAGAGGGGAGAGCTTCTCTGACCAATGAGAGAGCTTGTGTGACACACAACCTCCCCGCTCAGACCATGCCATGGACTCAGATGAAAAAGTACAACCTCTGCTATTGGCCACACAAGCTCGTCTAGTGGAGCCTGGTCATGATGTCTCTACTCCGTACTGTTCTTGACGACCCAGCGAGCTGCGCAAATAGTCTTCTACCAAGTAGATTGAGGATTTGTGCCAGATCGCTTTTATTTTTCACCCAACCGATTCGTTGTACCGCGACTCCCGACCCCGTTCGCAACTCTTGAACGAATGTGACGACTTTCCCACTGAGAATCGTCACATTGATTTCTCCTGGTGTGCTAGGATCAAACAGGCTCTGGGGTGCTGTGGTGGAAGTTCCATTCACGGCTTCAAGCGGCAGTGGTGCTGGAATTCCCGAACCAGAACCCCACATTTCCTTCCAGCAGCCAACCAGCGCAGCTTTCTCAACGAGACCCCGCCACGCATCGCGGGGTATTTCAGCCACACATGGCGGGGTGACTCAGCCACCCCCACTATCTTGAGGTTCGTCGCATCCACAAGGTGTTCGCCATCTTTCCAAGGCAACGGCCGCCTGCGCGAGCACCAAGTCTGCCCTTTTCTTGTCCATTCCTTCTGGTCAAGACGTTGATTCTTTACGACCTGCATCGTCACTATCCCAGGGTTCTTTAACATCGAGACAGCTCTGCCCTGCGTGCATCTTCGAATGAGAACCTCCCCAGCATGTGCCAATTCAAGTCGACCGCCACACGCACACACGGAATCTAAGGATCGAGGCTGGTGCTGGCTCATATGCTGCAGTTCGCATGCCTCCACCTGAGGGAGCCTGGTTCCTGGTTGTTGTTGGCCTCGATCGGGACGGATTTCGATTCCACCGGCATTCCGAGCACCTGAGGTAAGGGTAAAGTAAGAAGTCTTCGAACGATGGAAACATGTGTGCTTGGCGAGCGTCGGCCTCCCCTTCCAAAAAAAGCGCAGACTTGCATCTAGCCCGGACGTGAACCCCGACGATCTTCTCCACGCCATGTTGACATACACCAGTCTGCCCGTGAGTAGGCAGCTCCCAAAGGAGGGCATTGCGGTCTTCGAAACACCAATCAAATCAGATAGGACAGCAGAGGCAAGCTGGATCTCTCGTTAGGGGGCAAAGCGATGGAGTTGCGGGATCGAGGCCGGGAAAGGCGGCGTAGGTAGACTTGCAGAGAGCAGCAGCAACAACATCTTAACCACCTGATGCCGTGCCACAGTGATGATAGTTGAGAAGCCGTCCAAAGTGCCCTGTACATGAAGCTTGTTCCGCTGAGCAGGGGAGGAATGGATCCTGGGTACTGACGCGTCTTGACGAGCGTCATCCTGTCCACGCGTTTCATCAGCCAACAGCCACCTCTCGGCATATCTCCGGGGCTGCAGCATCACACAGGCGACTCTTCAAGATATGCAGTGGACCTAGAGCGTTGACCAGCCATTGACCAGCCGTAGCCTGCTGTTATCCGGCAGCAGAAGGGAGAGCGGAAGCTTTGGCTGTTGACCCGGGCGAGGGCGAAATTGCCATGGGACCGCGACGGGGAAGAAATGACGACACATGACATCCGTCGCTGGCGTTCGGTGACTCCGGGGGATGACGGTGTCTTTCGGGAACCACGCAACCAGGATGCAATGCAGACCTTGCACGGACGGACGCGTTGGCAATCCCGTCGCTGAAGCATCGCCGTTGTCGCAAGAACTCGCCATGTCCTACACCATGCACCTCTGCCCTCCCAAACTACGAGCGAATCCAAGCTACGACTTTGACAGGCCGAAGATGGACTGTTGGCTTCGTGCTGGTCGTTCCCATGGTGCAACTGTCGAAGAAGGCGCGCCGCGAAGAACGGGAGAAGCTGCATGACTCTTGGGCCGGCCTGTACATGACGATTAATTGGACTGGCATTAGAGTGAGGGCGCACCAGAGCGCGCCAGTCTCTGTCAACGTAACGCGCCAGCTTCCACCTCCATAGAGACGGAAGTTCCGCGAGCCGATATGTGTGTAGCAGCATCATTGGAAAGACGTCGTCGGCACGCCCTGCGCCGGCCGGTCAAACAAGTATTTCTCATGAGCAAAGTCTAGGATGTCGCGCCTCAAATGTATGGTCAGCTTGGGTCGGGCTCTTGATAGCCAGCTTCAGACCGACTGGCATCTCGTCAACAGAAGCACTTCCTCCCGACACACAGCTTCAAGGCTCGGGCGCCCCACAATCAACATCATCGAACGAAGGACGCTCTCAAAGACACTTTGGGGACGAGATACGCTTCCATGCCTGACTTTGTTCCACAGTTGGCTGCATACGTCGACGTTACTTGATCTGAACGCCGTGTTGCCGCGATCTTCTTGCTCCCAGCCGCCCAGTAGAAGTCCCAGAATATTGGAGAGAAACGCCACATAACCCATTTTCGAGCGATTCTCCCACCCCGGCAGACACATGACGACGATGACGAGGAGCGGCCGAGGCGAGAGAAGACCAAGGCCTTCTCCGGCGGCGGCGAGAGTGATGATTTGGAGGAGGATGGGAGCGACAGCGGGGGCAACGAATGGCACTACGGCAGGAACGAAGACGAGGATTCGGGGCCTTGATCTGACTGTGTCTCGCTGGAGATGTAGGCTCGTCTGCCTCTGCCGCAGCAAGTTCCATGGCGTAGTCCTGGTTGATGGCCATCTCTCCAAGCTCGTGCAGCTTCTCATCCTCGTCACACACGTGTTACGAAGCGCGAATTGAACCCTCGAGTCGTTCTATGATGGTGCTGTTTGTGCTGATGGTGTTGACGGTCTTGTGGACGGGTCGATAGCTGAGTCCTCGAGGTTGTGTGTCACACAACCTCTGCTATTGGCCACACAAGCTCGTCTAGTGGAGCCATTAGCCTGACTGTGAGCCGTGTGGAGTCCTCCCGATTGAGCCACACCACGACGTTACAGTGTATTATCGGGAATTTAATGGCGCCAAACACCAATCCAGTGTGAGAGATGTCAGCCAGTCAGGGAAGTCGCACAAAGGGAAGCGGGGTTTTGAGTGCGATTGAGTTTTCTGTCAGCAGCTTAATTACGGGTCGTCTTCGCCCGAGAGAGATATCCGTACGTATCTCCTGTGTGGCACAAGCTGGAAAGGCGTGGCTGGTGCGGTCACTCTGCGTCCAAGAGCCACCACCAAGTGCAAAAGACCACTGCATTCGGATTCACTCGCCAGCTCAAACTTGCATTGGCGTGCAATCATGGACCTCAACTGGCAAATCGACTTGGTTGAAAAGTCCGCGTATCTCTGAGCGCTCTGCAACACCACTTCGACCCTTTACAGTGGTCAGCGCTGCGATCGGACACCAGCACCCCACCTCGGCAGAACTTCTGCTCAAAGGGCAGGGGCAGCCACGCTACACGTAGCTGACGCACCTTCAGTGTTCTTTCTCTCACCTTACCCACCCGTTGCGCATCCTTTTTTTTTTTTTTCTTTGGGCGCTCGCCATCTGCGACGCAAGCCTTCTGCACCTTGCAGGGTTGCTTGCCAGCTGTCACATGAACTTTGCGCAACTTGCACCAGCTGTCACTCCGTCCCTCCGGTGCACCCAGATGCCTCCATTCCCACTCAAGAACCCAGGCCATCCCAGAGTCATCAACATGGGGTCTCATGTGATGCCAACACCGCCAAAAAGCATTGTCACCAATGCTTCCAATAGCGGAAGCGACCACAAAACCGACAAAGAGACCAAGTTCGTGATACTCCTGTCTGCCAGACCCGGTGCGCAGGCAGCCGGGGTCCCGCCGCCCCTGTAAGGTCCCCTGCATCTCGACAGAGACGGCATCATCGCGTCGACCGACCCCGATTATCATGGCGCTGATCCATGTGTAGCATTCGAATGGCAACCATCGTGCCATATCGTAGCTTGCGGGCTTGTGCACCCTCGCCGAAGCAAGTCCAAGCCTGAACCCTGGCCTTCGCATCTTCCTCGGGAAGGCACCAAGGCTCGAGAACGCCATTTTGCCTGTGTCCGAAGATTCGACGCATAGGTTCTGGATGGCTCCGAAGAACTACAGCAGGTGCATAAGCAGGTGTGTGGACGATGCTTCCCTGATGGGGCCGGATGCAGGTTCCGAACTGCTGCCGCCTCAGGCCAGTGGCTCCACTAGGCGGGCTTGTGTGGCCAATGGCAGAGGTTGGAGTGGCTTTGAGGTCGGAGATTTCTCGTCCTTCGAGCTGGGCAAGTGCTTGCATCCCGCCAACCCCACCACCGGCACCGCACCTGTTGAGCGCTGCGGGCTGGCCGACTCCCGTGAGACTTGCCCTTCCTCCAACCGCCCGAAGATGCACGCAAATCAGGCAGCACGGCGATGCAGACTTCCCCGCAGCATCCTCGAGTTGGTTACTACTTTCCTCCCCTGCGACGTCGGCCTTGCCAACCGCAGAGCGAGAATCAATTCCTTCCTTGTCTGTGCATCCCCGCTGATACCAAATGACGTGTTACCCAGGCCTGCCTCTGGTGAACTTGCGTCCCTCAAGCCTGCCTCTCGCCTCCGACCTTGCGATCATGCCCTCGACAAGACCTTGTCGAAGCACGTCTTCCACCCGCGACATGCGTTCCCACAGCTTCACGCAACAGCCTTTCCCATGCCGATTGCCGTCTCGACCTTTGACCCGACCAGCCAAGCAGAGTGCCCTCCAGGCAGCTTGAGCTCGACGCCATTCCACCATCGCCTGGCACGCGGAACGAGCTGCAGCGACAAGTCCGACAACAACACCTTCTGCCACAATGCATCACGCCTAATCTGCAGAGAAGGCATTGCTGAAACGGCATCATAGATCGAGCTTGGGATACACTGCATCGAAGCCCGCAAGTTGCGCCGATCAGCGACACCGTGGCCCGCCGCAGCGGCACCTTCGACAACCGCGTCATCCACGACGAAGGCTTCTTCGACGTCAGCATCTCCACCGAAAACACCTTCAATGCAGGAAGCATCTCCGACCCCCGCGTCCCCGCCGACAACATTTCCCCCGGCGGAAGCTTGTTCGAGACCGCCGACGAGGCGAAAGCTTTTCCGATGCTGCCATCCGCAAGAACAGCGAACTCGGCGACCCAATACTCGAGCCAATACTCAACTCTGCAATGGTCTTCCTTGGCCTCATCCGAAATACTCCTCAATGTGCCCCTGCTCCAAAGGCCCCATCACCCATGAGCAAAGACGAGCATTCAAGGCATCCCCCGAGGTGTCACAGCAGCGCCTCTCCGAGAAACTGGGTTGGTATGGCCTGGCAAATGGCACACGACATGCCCCGCGTCCATCCCTTCGCAAGGATGCAAAGGGGCGTCTGCTAGAGGAGCCCGTACGAGTAGGTTGGTGCCGTCCCCTGCTGTGCCTGGCAGTCTTCCATTTCTCTCTAGCCAGTCTTGCTAGCCAGATTCATCATAATCCCTCGACTGGAACCAGGTGCGGCGAGCAAGCAGATCAGCGACATTCGCATGCTTCAGCATTGGTTTTTTGGCTGAGCCGCCAACCCGACTTCAATTCCAGAGGCACTTTGCGGGCGGAAGCAAACATCGACCGAATCTACATCGAAACCGGCTTCGCCAAAGTCCTTTCCTGCGACACAAAGATTGAAGCCGTGGTGGAGATCCTAATGACACGCGAGATGGCCAATTCTCGGGCGAAAGCCTTGGGATCGTCACTTGTCTCTTGGCCAAGTTACCAGGTTACCATATGGTAATCGTTCCATCGATGCATGGAAGGAGAGCTTGCGCGCATACGTGACTGCCTGCTCCAGAGTGTACGTGCACTCTCTGATTGGCCTGCCCTTACGATAACGACGGTATCCTAAGGCCGGCCATCTGCGCCTTCCTTCTTTCCTCCCTCCCTCCGTGGTCTCCCACAGCAGACGCAGGAAGGGCCCACCAGACCCATGGACGTGCCTGTCGCCATCACGACACAATCGACACGAAGGTGGCCGGGTGCATGTCCGAGCTGTGCGTGCTGACATGGACCACGCGGAGAGAGCACCAAGCAGACAACACATTTTGAGGATGGCTGCGATAGATCAACATGCGCAGCCGTGGGACCTGTCACGCGTGGTACTTGGACTTGGACCAGCTGAGGGGTGTCTTCGTCATTGCATGGGAGACGGAATGGCCCACGCAGCATCTTCAGACTTCACAGCACAGGCACGGTTTGGCACACAAGGGAGGCAAGCCTGAACGCAGGTTGCACAGCACGTATAGCCAGATCTCAGCACACGGCTCGATGCGAAGAAACCCCAAAGAGGCAGGGCAACGTGCGGTCGAGTCGACGCGAAGAGTCTTCCGTGCTGGTTCAGAGATGTGTGGCTGGCTGGACTTTCCAACTCGATCGTGTGATTTGAGGTCGAAGTCCTCCGCCAGGGTATGCGGCCCCGGCATGTCGCTGCTGTTGCTGGTCGGGAGCTTTTGCGACCGTTTGTTGACATGCCGGGCTCGGGCAGTTCGACTCGTCGACGGAGGCCACAGCGCCCGGGGCGCGTGAAAAGAGATCTCCGGTCATTTGCTGACGGCGAGGAATGAATCTTGAGGGGTGGTTTCGTGGAGAGCACTTGCGCGGGAGCCCGCCTTCTGCTTCTTCGACGCAATGAGTACTTCACGGACTTGTTACGAGCACATCAGACATGGAGCAGATCGACATGCCATGGCCACTTACTCAGACCAGCTCTGGGCTGCTGGGCATGACCAGAGCCAAGCTGCAACAACAGTCTGCCTGAGAGTATTCGATCGCCCCGATGCTGTCTCGAAGCATGATCAACAGTGTCAATGAGAATGATCAATGCCAATGGGACAATCCGGGCCCCTCTTTGCTTTTCTCTTTGGGATGGCAATCGACATGTCAGCGTCCTTGCTCTGTGCTTATCTTATCGCCTTCTTATCGCCGATCGGTATCTGTGTCAGCTGGCAGCACTGCGACCAAAATATCTGCCAGGTGCATGCAGGTTTGAGCCCACTCGAGAGGCTTGCACTTGTTGCCATGCGATGCACTTGTGCGACTTGCATAACAGGAATCGACACATTTTACAGACAATGGGGGCATGGTGAGTGTTCTTTGTTGAGGTTGTCTGACTGACAAGCTGGAAGATTGGACTGGGCGCATGTCGTTTAGGAACGCAAGGAAATGAGAAAAACAAAGAGACGAAAAATGGAAAACTCGACATGAAACCGCGTTCCCTACGCCTCACGCTCTGAACGATTGCCCGAGGCTTTCCCCCTCTGCAGCGCCTTGATCGTTCCCTCCAGGTCCGACACCATCCGGTCCATGGCCGGGAACCTCCACAGCACGGCGCAGCCCCAGTGCCATGTGACCCACTCCTTGCGGGCCGGAATCGAGAGTCTTGCCTCCAGCAAAGCCCGTTCCGCCCCGGCGGCTACCATCGCCTCCTGCCACTGCACCATCCTCCCCATCAGCCTGCCAAACTCCTCATCTGTCTCGTTTCTCATGGCAGCGACCCGCGCCGCCACGATCGGGGGCACAGCAACCTTCCTCAACCCCGCTCTCGCCGTCGCACTCGAGCTTGAAGCCGACCGGAGGTCCTGTTGACGGATTAGCTCCTCGAACGGGTCGACGATCCAGTCCTGCCGCGCTCCCATCTCGCGCAGTTGACCGTCCAGCCTGCCCGCTTCTTCCGCTGCCGGGGACAGCAGTCCGGTGCTGTCCGTATCCCACCGCCGCAGAAGCTCCGCGACGCACGAAAACACGGCGCCCGTCGCGTGCCCATCCCCGTTATCGTCATTGACGTCGTCATCGTCGATGTACTCCCGGTCGATTCCGTTCCAGCAGGAGAGCAGCTCCTCCACCCGCGAGCCGTTGATGGCGCCGGCCACGTTCCACGAAGACGCCTGGATCTTCAATGCGGCGTGCGTTCCGACGGCGTCATTAAGCACGGCGTCGTACTCGTCGCACACAATCTTGATGCTGTGCGTGAGGATGTCGGCGTGACGGCACAGAGGCACAATGTTCCCCCCAAGATTGGAGAGCAGCGACTCGGCGGACTTGGCCAGCTCGACGAGAGACGACGCCGCATCACCATACAGGAGTGCAACGCGCCCCAGCTCCGCCGAGAGGGGGATCTCCCTCCACCGCTGCTCCATCGACCGCAGCGCTGACCGGTCCAAGTATATGTGTGTCTCGACGGAGATCATGACGACTACTCTGGCGGCGATGTAGAGACCCACACCGACGAGGACCCATTGGCACAATGATCGGCACCATAGTCGGAAGGCCGAGGGGGAGGAGGAGATCGGAAACGTAATTCGGTTGCACTCGAGCGTCAGCAAGCGCGCGTCTTCCTCGTGCGGTCGCGGTTGCGGGTCTTCGAGAGACGTCTGGATGCCCTCGGAGGAGAAGTGCAGCTCGAGGGTGCCTATCGTGGGGATCCAGTCGCTGTGGAAGCAGAGGGTCAGGTCTTGGTCGTCGTGCCCTCGTCGTTCATGTCGTCGTCGCACTCGCCCTTTCCCTTCTTCTGCGTCTTGGTCTCGTGGCTCGGATGTCTCGTCCGCGCCCTTCTCGACGATGCGGGGCAATGAGATCGTGAAGCGGATGGCGTGGTGGTTGAATAGGGATTCCTCACGCTCGCTTGAGGTCGAGGATGATGGTGATCTGGAACCTCTGCTGGGCACGGCGGGAGACAACTCCTTGCGCCCACTCGAGGCCGACGGCGACCGGGATCTGGAGGCTTTTCCAGAGATGGTGGGCAGGGATTCCTCACGCCTGCTGGAGGCCGAGGACGACCGCGATCTAGAGCCATCGCCGGACACAGCGCGCGGGGATCCCTCGCACCTGCTCAAGGCTGAAAACGACCGTGACCTGGAGCCCTCCCCGAACATGAGGAGCGGGGTCTCCTCGCGCCCGCTCGCAGCCGAGTATGACTGTGATCTGGAGCATCTGCCGGACATGATGGGGTCTGTCAATCGGGTTGCGTCGTAACCTGTGATGATTGATCTGGACGGAAGCTCGAGGGATTCCAAACACACTGTAATCTGGCATGAATTGATGAGAAGGTCTATGACAATTTACGTCCAATCCCCCCTCCCTTCTTCCCGGGCCAATTTGAGCAAACAAACAAAACTTGGACGAACAAACACAAACACGAACCCATGTCACACCAATTCTTCCGCATTCAGCAAATCCAAAAATAAAAACAAAGTCAAGCGTCCGTCCATGGTGTTCTCAGCAGAACCTGGTTCAGCCAGACTCCGGGTTCTGGGCCAGCCAAATCCCGCGCAGCTCGTGATCGATCTCGAGAGCGGCCAAGAGATGCTCGCGTTGAGCGGCCAGCAGCTCCTTGGTCCTCGGCTGCAGCTGCAGTTGCTGTTGTTGATGCTGCTGATGGTGCACTGGACGAGAGGAACCCCGGGGCTCCTGCTGCTGCTGTCGCCACTGCTGTTCGGTGTGCCGCATCGCCTTCTCCAAC
Organism: Colletotrichum endophyticum; assembly: GCA_027406105.1. NCBI lineage: Eukaryota > Fungi > Ascomycota > Sordariomycetes > Glomerellales > Glomerellaceae > Colletotrichum > Colletotrichum endophyticum. Next base: position 81,723 of record JANVYF010000019.1, read on the forward strand.
CTTTCGCGCTGCGCGGGCTCCATGTCCGACATGCGGGTGTCGGGATCAAAGTTGGTGAAGCCGGAGATGGCCAGCCGAGACGCGGCCTCGCTGCGGCCCGAGGGATAGGTGCCAGGACGCGGTCCTCCGGCGGCGGTGGTGGCGGCCGTGGCTCTGGCGGCAGCCTTGTGCGTATGGTGGGCAGCCAGGATCATGTGTTCGGAGGCCGACGGGTTGTCCATTTCGCGGATCATTTGGACGACTCCGCTGTCTGGCTTCACCAAGGAAGGGTTCGTGTTGGGAGCCATGGTGACGACGGTGATGGTGGTGATGGTGAATCAACAAATGCGCAAGATCTCGACACAGCGAAGAACCGTCGATGCAGATCTTGCGTGGCCGCAGTATGAATGAGGGGTATATGCCCATTCTTATCGCCAACACTGAGCGACGAGGCAATGATGGAAGCAACGAGATGATGGTTGAAGTTGATCCACCACCAGTGGCCGAGACATCCATGGCAAGGCGCAACCAGCCGTTGGCCGGCCCGCATTCACAGTGAGATGTGACGGCGTTCCTCTACTCGGACCTTCACTCCATCTTGTTCCCTGTCCTTCTGCTGCATCATGGCTTGATTTGGTCTCCTGGCCTCAGAGTCAACCACCACTCCCAAACGGGTCCAGGACAGGGTCGCCCAAGACAGCCCATCCGGCTCGGGATGCGACCAGAGCCAAAGACGAATGGTCCGCAAACCGCGATATGACTGTAATGGTGGAGGAATATAAGACATCGCCGGGCGGCCCTCCGCCCGCCTCATTGTTGATGCCTTCAGCTAGTCACTCATCCACCAGCCATCTCCTCACTCGCCGACTGCGCCTTTCTCATACCCATCACCACTCGCAGAGAATACAAGAAACGGAATACATCAAACACGAAGACAATTGACGACACAATGAGAACATTCCTCGTGCGGGCGTGCGCATGCGCCGTCGCAGCCGCCGTCTACTGGTACACCCAACTGCGCAGTCCACCCTTGCCGGTGCCCATCATCAGCACTCCCGATCACCAGAGTGAGTCCAAATCCTCTCCCACACAGCCGGAAACGCACAGACATGTTGCCGCGCAAGATCTGACAGTCTCTTTTGCCCCTGGTGTCGCAGACACCATCAAAAACATCTGCGACGTCTACTGGGACTACTTGTCCTATAGCACGGCAACGCAGGTCCCAACGCTCTACGAGGCCTTGGGCCTGGACGACGCTCGAAACCCAGGTGTTGCGGACGTCTGGTCGGCGCTGCAGGACCGGCTAGACGGGATTTACCATGCAAACGGCGCCCCCCTGGCTGATGACGGCCCCGCTGTCGGCTCGCTGCATGGAGCCGAGGGCAAGGAGTATTTTGGCAGCTTTGGCGACGGTGAGCCCTCTCTGGGATTGTCTCCGCCCATGGCACCCCAGGCGAGCGAGGTTTGGACGCAAATTGGCAACGTTTTGATGGACAGCAAGCTGCGCTCCACATACGACCGGGCCTTCATGCCCGTGCTGACAGGACTGGGGGTGGATCGGAAGGCAGCTCTAAGCAACATATGTCTGTGGGATAGAGAGCAGTAGCAGATGCAGGTAGATGGATTCTTTGTTCATGTTTCAATAGCCAAACTGCTGCTGGGACCTTTTCTTTGGGATGACGTGTTGGAAAAGGGGACATGTGTTAGCATAGAGACCACAAAGGAATGCTTTTCCCACATGTTGATGCTTGTCATCCTTTGGCGATTGGGTGAAGCGCCTGCAGGGTAGATGGGCCATCGGTATCTCACATGACTTCAGAGTCCGTGGCGGATTGCGTTGCCGGCCCTTCGGAGACCTTGCCCTCCCATACGCTTCACATTTGACAAACCCAATAGATAATCATGGCCAACCACGCTGTTGCCCGTGGTGAGTTGACTGTAAAACGCGTCATCTTCCCAGAACGTGAGTACTTCCCCCCCCGCTCTCCCCACCATTCCTTCGCTTCATCCCCAGAGCTTAACCACTGACATGCTGCATCTGTTGTCAACCCAGCGAGCCAGGGCAACAAGATGAGCACCAAACTTGCCGGCAACCGCCTCTGGGAGCTGCGTGCCCGCCAGTTCCAGAGACTCTACCACGCCGTACCGAAACACAAGAACAGACACCTCATCACTGCTGAACATCTTGCCCGTGCCAAACTTCTGCAGCCGGATTATGCGCTTCCAGCCGCTGTTGAAGGCGACGAAAACGACGAGGAGGACGACAACGATGACGAGACGACCCAAGAGGAAGCATGGCCCGAGGCTTGGGACAACATCAAGTCTCTCACGGGTGTGTTGAGCCATCGCACATGGAAGAGTTATCCCATCCGCAAAGAGACGGTTTGTTTGCTCCCTCTTCATTCATCTGACGTTGACTGACCCAAGCAGGAGGATTCCAAGCTCGGAAGCAAAAAAGTCCAAAAACCCGCCGCGAAACCTAGCCCGAAGCCAGCCCAGAATCCACCCTCGGGATCCACATCCGCACAGCCTGCATCGCCCGAGCCCGAACCTGAGATCAGCTTCGAGGCCCCTCTTGATGATTCTCCCGAGCCAGAGACCGACTCGGAGGCCTTTCTTGACGATCCTCCCGAGCCCGAGATCAGTTCAGAGGTTCCTTTGAATGCCCCTCCCAAGCCCGATAGACGTCCACCGCCAACACAAGCGACCGTTCTGCTCGACAACCACCATGTTTCCAATCGCCCACAGCAGCCTGACGCCCGGTCTGACCCGAACGGCTTGCTCCCGCGGAACCCAGCCTACACCTCTGTGTCGGTCAATCCTCGGCCGGTCAGCCCTCGGCCTGAGCTACAGAGATGTTTTCGGGAAGTCAGGAGAGGCCTAGAAAGGCTCATGGTGAACGCTCAGGTGCCCCGCAATGATGCGGAACCCATCGGCCACGAGAGTTCCTTTGGGTCGAGAGCCTTCTCGCAGAACGCCCAGAGTTACCACAGTCCTGGCGCGGAGCCCATTGGCAACGGGGGGTCCTCTAGGTGGAATACCTTCTCACAGGACGCGTCCTATGATGATGCGGCGCCCATTGTCAACGAGGGTTCCTTTGGGTCAGGGGCCTTCTTGCCAGACGCCCAGAATCCCCACAATGCTGCGTACCCCATTCGCAACGAGGGCTCTTTTGGATCGCAGGGCTTCTCGCAGGTCCCCCAGAGGTCCCACCATGATGCAGATCCCGCCGGCAACAAGGGTTCTTCTGGGTCAAGAGCCTTCTCGCAGGACGACTTCAGGATGTTCTTGGCTTGGCGCAGGGAGAGACGGAGGCCCGGGGCCGGCGGCAACTTGTAGCTGTGAGAACTTCTGCCTTTTTCTCTGTGGCTTTGTGCCGGGTAGGGACATTAATCAAATCGAACTGAGGGGTCGAACTTGGCTGATTGAATCACTCTTCACGATAATCTTGAATGTTTTGACTGTGTTGACTGGTTTCGGTCAATATTCGTGTACGATGCCCTCTACGATAAAGGGTTACTGGTCGAGAGTCCCCTTTTTGAGGTTCCAAAGTTCGAATACGGGTCGTGCCCGGGTTTTTGGCCCCGACTCCTACGGCCCCACTCAGTCCGCTCCCGAAAGCCCGGCCCCGCAAAAGGCCGAAAGACTACCCGAAGGCCCCGGAATCCCCCTGAAGGCCCCTAAATAGCCTGGGTAGCGGAGTGAGCGTGGTTCTGGGAGCCCTGGTCTTGAGAAAAACAGCCAGAAAGAGGGTGTCATCGTTTTAGCTGATGGAATCTATGGATTTCCTCCTTTGATTGTCTGATTGTTGGGATTGATTGATCTGTCTTGGTGGAGTGCAGCGCTGGGTGGTTCCAACGCATTTTCTATCCATTACCGATTCGCATCATGCATCGTCATTCGTGATTTCTCATCCATCATTGAGAATAAACATCGTGAGCCCAACTCCTACCATTCCTCACGTGTCCACAGGCATCAAAGATAAGGTCTCTGTGCCTCCAAAACCCTCGCCTCTATCGCGGGAGACGGACCATCACCGCCGAGAAAATACTTGTACACGAGCCCCTGGCCGGGGTACCTCCTAAGCCTAGCGCCAAATGGCCGCCGACGGTCGTCGATGACGTCCTCGAGGAAGAAGATCTCCTCCAGAAGCTTCTCGCGCGCCTCCCTGATGGCGATGATGTGGTCGTTGTCGGGTTGTCTGCCGCGCCCTCTGCCAACCGCCAGCGGGAAGAGCGCGTCGAACATGTGGGCTCGAAAATCAAACAGCTGAGCCCATCCCCGGCGAAGCCAATTCTCAAGCTCGGCGAGAGACATGTCATCAAAGACCCGAGCGACGTCAGAGGCAACAGGAATCGGTTCAGCGGGGAGGGCGTTACTGCTGACTGCCACTCTCGAAATCGAATCGCCGGGCGCGACCTCGTCTCCATCGTTGTCGTTCTGGCCACGCCGAGCGGGCTCTTCAGCGGGGACGGGTCGCTGCCGGTCCTTGGATCCACCATCGCTGTCCTCATCCCGAGGCGGCGGAACGACAGGAACGTGACCCAACCCTACCAACTGGGCGCGTAGCGCCTCCATCTCATCCTGGGTCCGGCGGTCCTTTCTACGCTCGGCGTCTTCGGCGTCCGACACCTTCTGCAGCAACCGGCGGGCGTAGTCTTCATCGAAAGTGCTGCCGTCCCACTCATCGGACAGGAACCCTTTGGACCACTCCTCCCAGACCCGCTCACCATCCTCTTCGCGCACGAGGCCCAGTTTGACAGCTTCTGAGGCATAGCGTGTCATGGCGGTCTGGATCTTGGGCCGGATGGCGAGGTCCCAGGTTTCGGTCCAGGACGAGCCATCCGGGCGGACGGCGTACAGCTTGAGGGCGATGTCGCCCCACCGCTTGAAGATGGTGTGCTTGGGGCAGAGCTGAAAGCGGATGACGTGCTGCCACATGAAGCGCTTACAGCCGGGGCCGAAGACGATTTTGGTGCCGGGGATGCAGAGGTGTTCCACGCTGGACTTGCATACTATCTGTTGAAATGTCAGTTTTCTGGCGACGGAACGGATTGATGAGCACTTGAATCCAACCTTCTCGTTATTGGTTGGGCACATGGATAATGACCGGTGGCGCGGACGAGCGGTGGAATGGAAAGAAGACGTTGATTCAGGGCGTTTTCGGGGGAGATGAGATTCCGGAGCGAGACTTTCAGCACTGCAACCAAAGTAGTGGGAAGAGTTGAAGGGCTGCGATTTGATTTGACAATGAAGGTGATTCCGGCGGAATGAATTGAATCGCATCGCAGTTTGTGGGGGCGGCCGTTTGCTTCGGATCTTGTTCCGCCGGCAGAGGCGGAGAAAGTGATTCTTCCGTCCTCCGAGAGATCTTTCTTCTAGTTGCAGAGTGATCACGAAAATATGTTGGAGGGAGGATGCCGGTTGACAACTGAAGATTAATTAGGTACATGAGTCGTTGCGTGAGGTGCTCACTGACCGGGATCTCACAGGATCTCACCTGGATCTCCCCCAGGCTAAGATCTCACCAAGTTGTTACCAGGATATCACGCTTCTCAATTATAATTACAGTAGCTATATTCACAAATACTCTAACACTTGGGATAATGTTGCTGGAAACTCTGCAAGTAGGCGATGCAGAGGTCTCTCGCCGTCTTACTCAAGTGCTGCAACGCGTTGTTGCTTGCATTGACCCCCTGGCTCAAGACCTCGGCCAGCAGATCCTTTGCCCCCTGTGCCATCTCACCGAGATGTGTCTCCTCATTCTGGATGGCTTTGAGAAGTATGGCCGTCTTGCCCGCTCCCACGGTCAGCGTCTTGCACAACACGCTGGCCTTGGACTTGCGCCGCCTCCACTTGGTGATCTCGTTGCGGATGACGTTGGCCTGGTCCTCCCACTTCAACACCTCGCCGGTGGTACCTTTTGTCGCCCGGCGGGGCCAATTGTCGACGAAGAAGAAGTAGATTCGTAGCAGCAAATGTTTGGGGCTCATGCTGTTGCTGTGACGGGCCTCTCCCTCAATGAGTCTCTGGGTCTTGTCCGAGATGCGCTCCTCAAGAGCCGTGTTCCAGCCGCAGACGCTGGATGCCACTTCTGCCATCTCCTGGCTCAGAGCCGCCACGTCTTTGACGAACTGCGTTCGGCTTGTCACCTCCCCCTGCAGGACGCGAAGAATCTCACGGACAAGTCCCTGCAGAATCACTGACGGTGGGGGCGGAGGGGGCTGCATCCTAGCGAACGGACTCCAAACCCAGGAGAGCGGTTGCGGAGGGGGCGGAGGGGGCGGTGGAGGGTCATGTTTGGACCATAGGGCAGCCGGGTCGTGGACCAGACGCAGCGTCTTTTCCTGCGCGCGCTCCACGGTGCGCGCCTGTTTACGTCCAATGTCCTGCAGCTGCTCCACAACGGCACCGGCCCTGCGCATGGGGGCAAACGACTCCCGTTGCTTATCCGTCATGTACTTCTGCTGCTCGTTGGCCATGGCCCCAAGCATGTCGCCAAAAGCAAAGACACAGAAATGGCGGTCAGGCTTCTGGAGGGAGAACGATTCGGTGAGTGTTAAGGGGTTCCCGGCGGAGGAGGACGGAAGCGGTTTCGAAGACGCCGTGAGAGGAGGAGAGGCTCTGTTGATCCCATCGCACCAGTCGACGAAGAAGAATCTATGGGGTAAGATGTCGATGCAGGCCCGGACTTGGACAGCATGGAGGCCACCGAAGAAGCCTTCGATGGCCCACCCGGCGAGGAAGGCCAAGACGAAGAAGCCGATGAAAATTGGAAGTATGATTGTGGCAAGCCACCATAGCACGGGCTTTGCGATGGTCCAGATGATGGCAAGGATCGCTCCGACAAATCTAAAGCCCCAACGGCAGAAACCCGCCTCTTCTATTGTCGGAACCGGACGCATGATGGCCAACACCTCTCGGACGAACCAAGAATCCGGCTCCTCTGTTGTCGGAACCTCAAGCTGCTGGCTTTGGTTGTGGTAGTGACTGGGGACCTGGTCTCTGTCCGGACGCGGGACGGCGCCCTGCCCACCTCGTGTGCGGTGGTTCCCATCGGGATGCGTTTGTCTAGTGGCAGGCGGCTGAGCTGGTCGATGTTGGGCTGATCGGTGATGGGCTAGTTCATGATAGACAGGCTGGTATTGGACAAGTTGGTGTTGAGCAGGGGGGTGCTGGGCAGGTTGACGGTTGACTGGTTGGTGCTGGGGTGGTTGATGATCGGCTGGGACGTGCCGGAATGGTTGCTGGGCAGGTTTGTTGTTGGCTGCAGCTTTCTTTGCTTCGAGCTGAGCGAGGAGTCGCTGGTGAGCGTCATTGACGCGCTTGTTGTCGACGGGTGGCTGCATGGCGTAACGGGAACTTGAACTTTTCAGGCGTGTGTGTGGGGAGGTCTCAGTTGGAGCAACGGCTGTGTCTGGAAATGAAGTTTTCCTGGATGGAGCGTTATCTTCAATCTTGCGTGGCATACCGTCTCTTCAAATGGCTAGCATTTATGACTTTCAGCTACCGCCAGAAGCCCTCATATTAGGCCAGCGGAACTCGTGTATTACAAAGAAGCGAGGTGCTTCTACTGCTTTTCCTTACCTTGAAAACTCCTGGGTGGGCTCGAAACTTCCTCAACATTGGGTACAAAGAGAGACCTTGTCAATATGCAGGTACCCGTCCGGCCCAGATTTGAGCCCTTCAGATCTAATTACACGAATGCGAGAGGGAACATGTCACTCCGGGATGCCGAGAACACACTTGCCAGGACCAGAGGTCACCGGTCGCACGCTGAGAATGTTCTCTGCTTGAGAGCCGTTCCTTATGGACCCACAGAGTCGTCCAATAATGGACAACACCTGGTGAATCTAGGGCAGAAGTGCCCGAGGCCCAGGGAGGCATAAGCGTCCCATGGCAGCAGTCCGGACGCGAGCCGGACCACCCGAAGACAGGCCATCCTGATAACAGGGTGCCGTGGTCTTAGAATATGACAACTGACCCAATAATGGGAGCTGTCCGACGCCACCTTTTGAACGAATCGCTGATAACAGGGACACGGATCGGAAGATGGGCCGAAACGTGGTTCCCAATAATGGAATCCACGGGTGATGATCCTCCAATAATGGGGATCCCTCCAATAATGGAGGTGAGGCACACATTATGATAACAGAGCGGGCCGGCCGCGAGGTCCAAGCCGGGACGGTTAGAAATGACCGCCCAGAAATGGGAGTTCTCAAGCGGCTGATGGCGATCATCGTCCAATAATGGAGATGAGGCGGCACGCTCTGATAACAGAGAGAGCCGGCCGCAAGTTTCAAACCAGGACATTGGGAAATGACCAGCCAAAAATGGGAGGTCTCAAGCAGCCACAGACGGTGATGTTGATGAGAGATCTGAGTTCTCGATCGTCAAATCTGGAATGCGACGGACAGGGCCAGAGGTTTTAATCAATCTCAACCTCCTGGCCGATTCTTTGTCTGGTGGTCTGGCCGCTTGGGCGTCACTGAGTTGAGGGGATAGAGACTGGTTCGACCGGTCGGCCATCGCTGCACCGCCATTGGAGATATGTCTGTCTTTGCCATGAGAGATATCTTCACCGCTTGTGCGGTTCATGAAGAAGTGTCTTGGAACACTGGAGACGACGAATTATGTAGGGTGTCTGCCATTAGACTTGCAGCTTGCTCATGTTGGTAAGATTCATGACCAAGATGCGGTGGAAGCCAGCTACCATGAGAGCTGAGACCCAGTGGAGTCGCATCTTCAAGCCTTGGCGTTGGTGGTCTCAGTCTGGTCGTTGAATAAGTGGACGGCAGAGGGAGATGTTCGTCATGGAAGCTTCCGCCATGTGGTGGAGGCTCCAAGATGCCGGCACCAAACGAACTCACCAGTTCGCAGCCCCATGTGCAGGACCGTGAGACACCCACCGACTCACCTGGGATCGGCATGGCGGCAGCTTGATCTCTTGAGTGAACTGCAGGCTGGACGAACATCCTGCCAGGAGCAGGTTCGTGGCATGGACTGTCGCCGTCCGCCCACGCTTCGCGTTCATAGCTCAATCATCTCGGCCCTGGGATTGGGCTGGTTTGGTGTGCATCCAGCTGCTTGTGTGGATACTGCAGGCTCCCGAAGTCGAGAGGAGGTCAAAGCCCATTCGCAAGATGCGGCTGTTGCCCGGGGGCATAATCTCCGGGCGTTTGTCCGTTCTCCCCTGCATCCGGCTTGCTCCCTTCTCTCCACAGGTTCATGGCCTTGGGAGAGAGGATATCTAACACTTGGCCCCGCCAGTTGTCCCCAACTGATCCCCCGTGCATGCAGAATTAGTTTTGTTTCCTCTCGCTTTGTTACCAAAGTGAGGGCATTCCGAATCTCTGCTTCAGTCCACATCCGAGGCGCAGCAACAATGTGCCTCGGCAACTCGGACCAGGTTGCCCACTCCCCACCCCCAAACTGTGAATATCCTCGCTAATACTCAAGTCCGGCAGTTCGTATGCGGCGTCAAGGTCGAGTGGTACCGAGACCAGGGCCGGAGCCGCGGCGTGTCCTGGTGCGTCCGCTCGCGCGCCCACATCCTCCGTGCCATTGTGGCAGCCCAATGCCTCCCGCACCACGTCGACCACCCCGACTTCGAAGGGCGCTTCCTGCCCGACGTGCGCATCGCCTGCAACATGACCCACGGCGGCGACTTCGCCAGGCTCATCAGACCGCAGTTTGATCGCCTGGTGAGGCACTACGCCAAGAAATGGGTCACCGCGAATGGCCCCGTCGTGCTCAAGGACACAGTCACCATCAACGCAATCGTCACGGAGGAGTACCGGTTCAACCAGGAGCTGGTCGACAGATGCTTCAACGATGTCGACGCCATCGAGCGCTGGCTGCGGGTTGACTTGGGAAAACAGGACTGGTGGGACAAGGGTGAGTTCATGGCCGTTTGAAGCTTGTTTGCTTCACCATGCGAGCCGTTGCTAATATTGAGTCTTTTGTCTTCAGACCCCGGTGCCACTTCACACCCATCCACGCCGGTGGCAACTCCGAACCATCGCACGCCAGCGACGCCAACAACACCTGCGACGCCGACAACTCCTGTCACGCAGAGCCGGCGCCGTTCGGGCACCGCCTCGTCCACGTCCACGGGCCGATCAAGAAGGCCGCCGCAAACGCCAACGCACCCCAAGAGAGGTCCGAGTGCGACGGACATGGATCGGCTGGCATCCAGCGTCGAAGCCCTCAGCTTCCCATCTGACGCGGGTGCAAGTCAAACCCCCTCGACCCCGACACGGTACGTGAAGTCCCAAGTTCCAAAGTTCAAGACGGTGCACCAACGTTGATCTCTTTTTCTTGCGCCCGCGTAGCTCACGTTCATCCCAGAAGCCCCCCCGGACCGCCGCTCTCAGGCCTGTTCAGCGCCCCCGCAAGCGGCTTGGACGGGGAGAGGCGGGGCCCGATGCCGGCCGCGGCCTCGCCCGTCCCGGCGAAAGACGGCACTCCCGGTCTGGGTCCGGCGCTGTGGGGACCCATACCGACGGCCGGGGTCCCGAACCTCGAGCCGTCGCCGGTCATGTTCCCTCCCACTCCCGCGCGTAGCCTCGCTTCGGCCAGGGCTCCTTCGACCGCCCCGCCATCCTCTGAGGGATGGGCCTTTCCATCGTCGTCATCGTCGTCGTCTCCAGCACCGCGTGGTCCTCCTGCGCCGTCCACCATTGCCACGACCCGATCCCGCAGCGCTGCTTCGTCCACGTTCGTCTCATCGGTAGCACCGCCGTCATTTGTCCCGTCATCTTTCTCGCCGTCTGCAGCACAGCGCCATCCTCCGCCACCGACTACGATCCTCACAGACGGAACCTGCAGCGTCGCGGGTGCTGCTCCGTCCACGTTGGTGTCATCAATCGCCCCACTGCCATCTATCCACTCATCGCTGCCGAGACGATTCCGGGAGAGCGTCAGACCGCCGCCACCACCGACCACAATTCTCACAGACGGAGCGACAGATGCACTTTCGGTGCTTGAGGCGCCGGTTGTGGAGCACGCGCACTACGGCAATGGCCACGGTGATGGTGGTAGTGGCGGTCATGGTGGGTATGGCATGGGCGTTGAGAACGGTGTCGAGACCTGGGAGGATCGCATCAGGGAGTCATTCGAAGCGACGCATCTCGCGTGGCGCTATGTGGTCGAGGTCGAGACTGCGGCAAAGGCTCTCATGTTTGGCATTGACGGAACGGTCTGAGATGCGCTGTTTGTGATGTAGTTTCAATTGAACCCTGCTGTTGCTTCCACTGTGCTGCCGGCTGCGATGTTGATCATTTGTGCGTCTGGTGAGAGTGTCTGATGTCGTGCCGTCAAGTAACATACTTTTGGTGTGGAATCGTCGCCTGGGTCTGGATGCAGTGAGCCCTGGCATCATATGTTGATGTCGTAACATCCTGGTAATGATGAAGCTCAGTCGAAGACGTCAAGTCGCAAGCCGAAAAAGGGGTCGGGATGAGGCAAGATTCGTGGTGGAGGTGTCTTTGTCCCCGCATCGGTCGGGAAACCCGCACCTGCCCAACTTTCACCACGAATATCTCGGTGCTTTCTGCATGCATCTAGACACAGAAAATATCGCCGAAATCAGCAAAGTCAGGGGAATTGATTGGTAGTTTTGTTTTATTTGGACTCACCACTACAATCATTTTCTGCATTTGTGCTGAGTGTTGCTGTCCGGGTTACTCCACTTCCCCACAATCCCAGCGATCTCATTGGCCGAACCCATGTCCGCGCGCATCATCAACAACTTTGCGCGCAAGTGACGACTTCGCGATAACCGTGAGGGCTGAATATCGCCGCACACTTATCCGGACCTCCAGAATGCAGGTGAGTACATATCGTGGAAGTCCCAATGGGAGGGGGAATCGGCCAGCCCCGACGATTAAATGGGCAGATTATTGAGTTGAGTCTTGTGAAAATAAAATCGGACGATTCTCGCACGGACCATTAACGTTTAGCTGAGCAGCAACACTAAAAATCAAAAGTCGATGCACACGAACAAAAAAGGTGTCAATTGGTAGCCCTGTTCTCACTGACATCAGCAGTATCTTTTTATTCGGGTGCATGCAATATGCGAAGGGATGTTTGCTGGAAGAAAGAACGACCAAGTGGTGAGTTGACGGGCGAGCAAACCTGAATATGGCGACTTTTTGCAGGGGTTTCGGCAAGGTCTCATGGAATCTATCCGTATATGGTGAACCCATGATTCTCCCCTTCATCTTCCTTGTAAACGTCAAAAATTGTTCTCAGTATCTACCTCATCTCTTTCCTCTAGGTAGAGGCGGCATGGGAAACACCCGGGTGGGTTTGGCGGACATGGACATGTGCAGACATTGACGGACTCGCACGGCAAACACTGGCCACCCGGGCGTTGCATGGTGGAATGACCTCCTTACCGCCTCGATAGGTTTACTGCCCTTGCTGATGGACCCAGGCCTGTATCTCGAAGGTGTTGTTGAGTCTCGGCTACGAATACGGCCACTGTGAATTACATTCACTCCAGGAAGACGTGGTGCAAGCCGGATTCTAGGGTTGCGCGATGCTGCTCCTCTGAGGTTTCCGTCGCCGGTCGGTGCTGGACTTGAGAGGGCAGGTACCTAGGCAGATGGCCAGTGCGGCTAGCAGGCGCTGCGGCTGCCTCGCCACACGCAAGCCTCACGCAAGCCACACGAGGTGTCGAGAAGGGGCGTGATATAAGAGCCGCCTTTTTTGTATGTTTCTGTATGCCGCGACAGATAGGTCTGGAACCTAGTAATTGACTCTTGGTGATCATGGACGCCTCGCGAGATGCACCTTTTGCCGTGGTCCACGTGTTAAGGAGGAAAGCCGTAGCACGATTCGTTTGGGAATCCTACGCTTAGACGTACGTGCCGCTGTTGTCGAATTATCCGCTACCAAATCATCAGAGAAGATGACGGACGAAGACGACGGACGGCCATTGGATGGACGAGGTAATGCTCGTGCCTCGCCACACGCAAGCCTCACGCAAGCTACACGAGGGTGTCGAGAAGGGGCGTGATATAAAAGCCGCCTCTTCTGTATATTTCTGTATACCGCGACAAATCGGACTGGGAACCCAGTTCTGATGAACATGGACGCCTCGCGAGATGCGTCTTGTCCCGTGGTCCAGGTGTTAAGGAGGAGAGCCGTAGCATGATTTGTTAAGATAATTTAGGAATCCCACGCTGGACTGCCGTTATCAAATTATCTGCTACCGAATCATTAGAGAAGACGACGGACGAAGACGACGGACGGCTATTGAGCTTTTGCCCCCCTTCAAGCCGAATAGAGGACGAGGTATAGGTTTGCTGCCATTGCCGCCGAAGGACCCAGGTCTCCATCTCGTAGAAGGTGTTATCATCAGACAGGACGCCATCTCAGCTATAAATATGGGCGGGCAGTGGGACGTTGGGCGAGATGTCTCGGCGTAATGTTCCTGTATGCCGCGACAGATAGATCTGGAACCCAGTCTTTGTGAACACGGACGCCTCGCGAGATCTACCTTTTCCTGTTGGGAGGAAGCCTAGCACGATTCGTTTAGATAATTTGGGAACCTCACGCTGGACCGCCGTTGTCAAATTATCCGCTACCGAATCATCAGAGAAGACGACGGACGGAGACGACGGACGGCCATTGAGCTTTTCCCCCCCCTTCAAGCCGAAATAGAGGACGAGGTCATTGCGAACCAGTGGGAAGGGAGGCACAACGATAGACGGTGGGAGTTGAATGCGGGTGCATTGGGAAGACAGCCAGAGGCGCATAAACATCCATTAAGGGACATGTCATGTGCAAGGCAGAGCACGCGCGAAGGGAGCAGCACTGTAGCCTGATGCGATTTCCAGGCGGGACAAGCACTTGCAACAACAACCTTTCTGCGAGCAGCCAGCAGCTCAGTGTCTAAGCGTATTTCTTGTAGAGGCGAATGCGGAGCAGTGTGGCACTGAGTTCACGATGTTGACTGATGCTCCAGCGGAGTTCGACGTGGATGCGTACATGCATGGGAGAAGATGATGCCGATTTCGGGGCCCAGCGACTGCATCAATGGAGAGCTGGTATGTGGAATGAAGTCTCCAGGCCGAACAGACGGCTGGCTGTGCCGGGTGGGATGGGACAGAGCCCAAGGGGCCGTGTTCGTGTTCTTGGCACGGGGCGGACAAGATGCTTGCTTGGCTTCGGATTCGCGTGCTCGTCCAGTGTGATGGAGGCGGGCTGGGCTGGCTGGCCAAGCTCGCTGCAATTCTTAGGTTGGCAATCGCTGGCAGAGGTATTTCGTGGTGGGGAGGGCGGCTCATGAAAATTCACTAGGAGCGGTCGTCGCGATCGTGGAGGAGAGCAGCAGGTATCGGGATCGATGATTGATGTTGGTCGAGACGGTAATTGGGAGTTGGGTCACCGCGGTCGTGGGAGGGGAGCAAGACGTGTCAGGATTGATGCGCAGCAGGCTGGAGATGGTTCTCGAGCTCGGGTTGGTGATGGATGTCGGCAGAAACGTCAAATGAGGGAGTCGGATTGGAGGCGTCTTCGACAGTCGATGGCTAACTGAACAGCATGATGTGACCACGGACATTGAGGGGGCCGCGTGCAGCACTTCTGTTGCTTGATGCTGAAGTCGCTGCACCTTCCGTGGGCCGTGGAAAGGTGGCGAGGAATTGGTCGGGCAGTCGAAAGCTGGAGTTGCGCAGGAACGGAATGCGCCGGTGACGATGCCAGGGAGAAAGAGATGGGCATCCAAGGCGTCGAGGGCGTTGAGGACGGCGTGGCCATTGGCACTGTTGTTGACATCGCTGGCTGTCGTTGCTGCTTGCTCTGGTTCCTGCCCCTAATGGCCTCAGCCGTATTTGTGTTTCCTGCTGCCTCCACTGGCCTCCGACCGGGTGTGTGACTTCTGGAGTCATCTGGGGTCGCTCAACTTGTCGCTAGCATCGAATCGCTTGACTTGTTTCTCGTCTCCAATCGCTCAACTCGTCGCTCGAGGATGGAGGATCTGGCGGGCAGACCGGTCGGGAGACAGGAGAAGGTCCCTTTCGAAGAGGAGAGGGTTGGTCGGATTTGGCGTTAACAGCGAGAAGGGCGCCGGCGGTGCAGTCCCGAGAATGCTGGCCATCTGGGCGAACACCTCATGGTGACCTCAAGGTATGATCTCGACTTGTCGACATTCGCGAGGGGCACCGCAGATGGCCGGCAGAAGGGCTCGGGGCATCGGGTGGTTGCGAGCGAATTGGAGCATGTCGGTTCGTGACGCCGGGGCTTTGTTCGTATGACGAGTCGGCCACAGATGAAGGTCGCCCATACCGCTCCTCTTGGTCATTCCGGATGACCGCAGGGAATGGGTCGCATGCTGGGTACGCGTGGCGGCGCGAAAGTGCAGGATGGTGGGATGGTAATTGAAGGAAGAAGATGGTTGCATGCGAGTTGGGAACTCGAAATGGGGCACCTGGCAGACCCCGCAGCGAGGCCTGCCGATTTGGGGCCTAGAATCGGCGGGACCCCTCAATCGCAGTATCAGTTTTGGGCAGTAGGAGAGCTTATCAGGCCAATAGCAGAGCTTGTCTGGGCAAAAGTAGAGACTATCTAGCCAATTAGAGAGGTTGTGTGACACACAAGCTCTGTCATTGGTCCGACCAGCTCCGCCTTACTGAAGCTCCTGTCCGGGGACAATCTCCCGAGTCCTGAGTCTCAGACCTAACCTGATCGGGAATCACCCCACCTACCTGACCCAGTCTGGCCAATGGGAGAGGTTGTGTGAAAGACAACCTCGAAAGTGGGGGTGGCTGAGTCACCCCGCCACATGTGGCTGGAACACCCCGCGATGCGTGGCGATTGACCCAGCAGACTCCATTCTGCTGGTTCCATTGCTTAGCAATCATGATTCTTCCCTTTGACGGGGCGCGCAAGTGCGACGAGGGGAGAAATTGTATCTGGTGCCTTCGCCGATAAGCATGCGCCGGGCTTGTGGTACGTGACGGGGCTGGCTCAGGTGAACAAACCGAGTTACCCCTCAGAGTCTGGTAGTGCCTCACTCTGATTGAAGTTGGGGACATCGACGGAATCAATCCGGTCAAATTGAGCGGCTGGTCTTCATGCCTTCCTTATGCTTCCTGGCAGACGTGCTTTTATGGCCTTTTCCCCTACTGTGAACACCCCTACTGGGTGAGCTCGAAACTTTCTCGACGGTACAATGTCTGGTTGCCAGTTCCCCCTTTCATCCTGCTCCAACGCAGTTCAAGGCGAATTGCTCTTCGTTTCCTTCTCCAAATCAATAGCCTGCCGAGCAACCTCAAGCAGCTCCAACAGCTTCGCATCCACGAGATCGTCGGAATCGTCAGCGATGGCCGAAGGCATTCCCCGTCTGACGCACGTCTCGGCGGACACGATTGTCTCGCAGTACGACAGGAGCAGTCTCCGTCGTGCGATGTAGTTCTTGGTCTTGGGCTTCGTGCCTGCTTCGGGTGGCGGCGTATTGGTTCGGGGAAACGCGGGCTTCACGTCTTGTTTGTCGGCAGCATGTTCGGAGCGATCAAAACCGCGAGAAGGTCCTAGGCAGTGGTCAGGGTCTGGTCTGGCGGTCGCTGTATCGGAGGGGGTCATGCCTGCGACTGGCGCGGACGAACGTTTCGACGGTCCTTTGTCCATGCTGAACTCTCCGTAGAAGGAGTCCCTCGCTTGACGGGATGTTTGCGTGATGGCTTCGGGGTTGCGGCCGTCGTCGAGCGATGACTGCCTGCTCGATGATACCGCCGCAGTGTCTGAAAAGATGATGCCTAATTTGAGCAGCTGTCGCGCCTGGACAAGAGAGTGGAAGTTGTCGTAAGGCTAATGGAGGTCGAACGGAAGAAGATGGAGGTTGGGAAGGAGAAGAAGAGATTGAGGTGAGGAAGGGAAGACGGAGGAAGGTCACGTCATGCTCCTTCTTGGTCCCAGTTGCTTACGTTTCTGCACCCGTTCCTGGGTGCTGCACCTCTGACGGCTGATATGGAAGTTGCAAAGGCAAGAACGACGGGAGATGCGCTGCAAAGTGCGGCCGGGGGTGCAGGGTGCAGACCCGAAGGTGCAAGCCCGAAAGCGAAGCCATCCGGAAGGTGCAGCCGTTGCATTGGATCTCTCTCGACGACTCCGTCTGACTCCGTCTCCTGGCCTCTTCTCCTCTTCTCCTTGTGCCGCGAATCCATCTCCCCGACTTGCTGTGCTTATTCTCTCGTTCTCCCCGGCTCTCGGTTTGTCTGCGCTCCTTTCTGCCCATCTCCCACCCAGTTTCAACCACCATCTCCGCCGACAGCATCATGGCCCCCCGGCAGCGAATCGAGACCGAGCCCGGCGTCAGAGAGCCGCTGTCGGCCCTCCGCCAACTCGCCTCCATCTACTCGAATAGCCCCGCCAACCCCCTCGAGGCTCCCCGGACCTTCCGCGCCCTGCACAACGCCTGGTGGCACCATGCGCGTCTCCTCTACCAAGCCCAGTCCGGCCAGGCCTCCTCCTCGACTGCCGACCCCGGCCCGGACGTCCGCCACTGGCACCGCTTCCTGCGCAACCAGCTCTCCCAGGACGAGCTCGAGACGGTCGCCAAGCTCGTCTTTCATGACGACGGCGTGTGGGCTCGCGGCCAGCAAGGAGAGAGCGGACGCCGCCTCCAGGCCCTCAAGAGCAACATGGGTCAGCAATACGAGGAGATGGTCATGCTGCTTCTGGGCGCCGACATCCCCCGGTCGTGGAACGCCATCAAGAACATCAACTCGCTGCTGAAGGCCCGAGACCCCACCAAGCGCAAGTCCCTCGACGCTGTCCTCTCCGCCATCACCGCCGCCGCCATCGACCGACACGAGCTGAGCGAGAAACCCGAGTCCACGCCGCCAGAGCTTCTCCCCGTCGATATTGAGACTGCGTTCCGAGGTGAGTTCGTTCATTCAAATGAGCTATCCTCGCGGGGACTCAATGCATTACCAGACCCGGCACAAACATACCCTACTTGGCTTTGAATCACCAGCACTCCATCCGCACCCACGCTATGGACTTGAACGTTAACAATAACTGCAGATCTCCGTCCCGGCGAAGAGCCAGGCTCCGCCAGTCGCCGCTCCACCCCAGCCGTCTCCCGCAGCGGCACTCCGACCTCGGACCCCTCCAACTACGGCACGCCGCCTCCGCCGCCCTCAAACTACGGCACCCCGCTCGAGCACCCACCTCAGCATGGCACCCCGGCCCGCGCCGCACCCCCCGAGCTCCGCCCCCGAAGCTCTCCCCTGGCATCCGTTCTGGCCGGCCGCCTTTCCTCCCACACTCCCCGTGTCGCTTCCCCTCTGGCCCGACCCCTGAAGCGCCGTCTCAACCCAGACGCCGCCTACCAGCCCCCGTCCAAACGGGCTCGAGCCACCACCACCACCACCACTCTTGACGCCGCCAAGCCCTCCGTCGAGACCGACGACGAAGAAGAGGCCGAGAACGCACGGGGCCGCTCCAACGATGTCGCTCCTGACGTGGAGGAGCTCGGTCCCATCCTGGACGACAGCCCAATCGCCAGATTCAAGGGCAAGCAGCCGGCGCTCCCGGAACCCCTCTCTGCGCTTCCTGGCCCCATCCCCAACGACTAGAACTCGTCCTGGGACGATGAGGAGGAGGACGAGAACGTCGAGGCCGCCGACTGGGTCACCCTCTGGCGCCGCTCTGCCCAGACCATCCTCGAGCTGCCCAAGCCGAGGGGCGAGTGGTCGAGCGGTGTGTACTATGAGATTGTGAAGGGGTTCCGGGCTTCGGCCTCGATTGTCGCCGCAGCGGCCGAGCTGTACCAGAAAGGGGTGGGGCAGGACGAGTAATTGCTGTTGCGGCAGCAGGTTTCTTTTGGGTTTTTTTTTCTTCTCTGTCTGCTTTCCCCGCCCCGCGCTTTTTGCTTTTCTGGCGCTCTTTCTTTTTTTTGGCGCTCTTGCACCGGTTATTTAGCATATAATGCATTCCATCCGTTTGTTGTCTGAATACTATGATGCGGACTCAGTGAAGGTGCGAAGTGGAATTGGCCAAGTTGGGCGTGAAGTTGACAAACTGTCGCAAAGTCAAAGATGAAATCGCTGTCCAACAGTTTGATTGACATTCTACTGGCAGTCTACGTCCAGACCAAGTGGTCTTCAAGGGAGCAAACGAGAGTTACCATCCACGCCAGTATTCATCTTTCCACGTGTCATCTCCTCTTCATCCAAGCCCTTCATCATCTTCTTCCAGACGGATGCAGCTTACCAAGTTCTGTTTGCCGGCGCTGCTAAAGACACGCCGTATCCTGGCTCCACAGCAAACCCTCGACAACTCGGGGTGTCGGTGAGATCGTTCTGCAGGTCCCGTACAGGAATATTCCGGATAGCTGAGTGGCGAGTACTCCGTCCAAGACTTAACGGGCTTCACAACGTCCCATCCGGCCAACTCGTCGTTCGGCAGGTAGTCTTGCAGGGGCCACTGATCATACAATTGCACAAACGCTCCTCTTGCTTCACTTTCTAGATCGTCGGCTTGATTCTCCTCCTGATTCGGGCAAAGGCCTCAGGCGGTTGATACTACATTCGGATAACCTGGTAAGAAAGCGATGAGAAGCAAGAGTATGACAGGCCCTCCATGCACGACTACTGAAAAGTATGGAGCGTGTTCTCGAGCATCAAGATGATGCGCGCGCTGCGGTGTGGTAGGCCGCGGCGAGCTCAGAGAGATTGACACCCATGCCTTTTGCCTTGTGCACTAGAGCTCAGGTTGTTTCTGTTCAAGCTGAACTATGAAGCATGCACTATGAGGGGGGCGCTCTTAATTATCCCGATGTTACACTGCGATGCTGCTGGATCTCAGAAGCAAGACGTGACAGCAGACTGAAGCAGAGCCAAATCTAACCACCCTGCAATTAATGGCATCTGTGGGTGGTTGGACGCTGAAGAACAATACAGACTGCCTGCGCCGGCTCAACCGTCCCGCAGCACCACCGCGCCGGTCTTCAGCCCGGCCCAGGCCGTGATGTTGCTGCCCTTGCAGGGCCCGAAGTCACCAAGAAGAAGCCCGAGCCCGAGCCCGAGCCCGAGCCTGAGCCTACCGAGTCCGCTGGTAGGCAGATGTCTACAGCTGTCGTGAAGTCAGATGTTATGCACGTCGTCAGCACACATGAAGACGTTGGCCTTGATGTCGGGATTGAGATCATGGCGCACCCTTTCTTTCTTGACTCGTTTCCCCAGGCTAGAATTTGAAACGAGTCAGCATGCTGCCTCTGATACCGTCCGCCGCTCATCCGTTACCTGCTCCGGGGGATTGATCCCCTCGCCAATGTCGTGCAGGCTGTCATCAGTACATCCGAAGCACGTCTTGCAGTCCGCCCCATATGGAGTAGGGCGAGCGGCGGTGGTGGGCGAAAGGCCTTGCACATGCTCCAATTATCCCTGTCTCCGGCATCTCTTCTTGCAAGGGCTGCGCCATTTCCTGGGCGGCGGTGTGGCCGGCTCGGGTGCGTTTGTATTCTCGTCTCTGTTGGCTCCATCATCCATGTCCGTACGTTCTTGATCTTGGCCGAGGACGAGGCGAAAGCATTGTGGAGCAAGTGCGATGTGCAAACAGGCCAAGACCGCGGCTGCGACGCCATATTTGACATGTCTGCTTCACGAGCAGTCAAGAATGCGCCCACAGGCGCAGGTCATGGGTTTTGATGGCAGACGGTTGCCAAACGGGCTGATGTTGACCCAGCCGGTCCCAAATGGGATCGTTTGGTGTGGGATATGCGTGATGGAGGATGAGGCAGAGCTTTCCTGCTCCTTTCCAGTCAAGAAGTACAGACACTCGGTCCTTGGGTTGCAAAAAACGACAAGACGGAAGTCAGCTGCTCTTCATTCACGTAGGTTCATAGCTTTCCTCTCTTCTTCCCTTCATCGAGTAGGTAAAAGGCATACCAATGATTACTGACCTTTCCAATGATTCCGCAGGCGACTCCCCTGACAGACACGGCGCTCCATGCCACGATCATGAACGCCTTCAAGACCCCCAAGCATGAGGACGATGTCGAATACGACGACGCCGGTGGCGGCAACCGCCACAGCGAGTCCGACCATTCGCTAGCTCGCCTTCGGAGGCATACCATCGGAGTCCTGGAGGAAGAGCTCGGTTTCGCCCTGGAGTTGATGCAGAGCGCGGAGGGCCGCGGCGACTGGCAACGTCTCCCTTCTGCCATCCAAGAACGCATCATCGGGCTCCATCGATGTTCCCTAACTCGCAGCGGCTGCGAGCTCCATCGCCTCCGCTGCCAGGCTGAATGTCCCTCACAACATCAGTCGCACATCTCAGTGGCCCTCCGAACTGCCGCAGGAGAGTCTCGGCAAGCAACGGCGCCGCACGTGGGCCCCAGCGACCACCTCCCCAGGGCTAATAAGCCCAGGCGGCTTGGTGGATATGCGAGGCGAGCATCCGACTGCCCGGCTTGATACTGGAGATCCTGGCGTCGGTTACACCTTCAAGCCAGCCAGGGTTCCGTCTGAGGGTCCGTCTGGGGGCCGATCTGGGCTCCGAACCTGGGCGCAAGCTTGATGGGTGCTGCGGGTCGAGCTTCCAACAGCATTCGCCCGGGATTTACGTCGTCGAGTAGTGGTATTACCAATGGTTATGATGGATACTTCCTATCCGACGAGCCCGTCCCAATGCTTCAAGTTGCCATCTTCTTGTAGTCGTTCTGCTTTTCACGTCAGCTGCCTTGCCGTGGGATGTCTGAGACCGTCCAGGGCTAACTTTAACCGTCCTTCGGAAACAAAACAAAAGTCAAGCAGAACATGCGGCGCGTTCCAGTTGAGACAACACGGCATTCGGCAGAGGGCACCGCAGACTCCACTGGCGATGTCCAAAACGGTGATCAAGATGGCGACACAACAGCTCCCGCTGCGCCCAGCCTGTGAGCTGCAACCCAGCCCGCGGCCCGACTTCGAGGACAAGTCTGCCGATTTCAGCGAGATGCACAAGTAGCCATGCAACGGGCACGGACGACACATGATGGAAATCAAGACGGAGAAGGAGTCAGAGGTTGTGCGCGGCGTGGGCGGCTGCTCCGAGCCTGGAGGCGTCATTCGGACTGAGCATATGTCACTATTTATACAGTTCGGCGGCTGTGAAGGCTTGAGCTCGATGCCGATCGGAATCCAGAGATCCAGCACACGAGAAAAGGTGAAAATAGCAAAAAGGCATATGCTGATCTTGGCGATGGTGAATACGAGGGCGGCGGCTCAGCTAGCCATGAGGATGGTGCTTGAATGCTCTGATATGCATGCAGGTCGAGGAACGTGTGCTCTATGTGCAGTAGCTAACAGCCGAGGGGAATATCAATCACGAGACGCCCGATGTAAACTTGAAACTCTTGACTTGTGTCTAGTAGACTGAATGCTCTTAGACGAAGCTGTCGTCTACCCTGTCCTCCCCCCCAAATCCTTCTGATGTCCCCGAACACCCTCGGTCTCTTGACCAATGCCTTGATCCAGCAAGGGCAAGATGACCTTCCTTCGCAAGACTTTACCGCAGAACTCAAAGAGCCATCATAATCCATCATCATTCATGTCACATTATCTCATACCACATTGCCTCATAGTCCCAGGATGATTTGACGGAACCAAGGCCAATACTCTTCCCGCAACCATCGACTCAACAGCTGGAGACCAGCGACAGCCTGGTAGACGCCTTTGACACTCCGTGTCGAAGCAAACAGCAGCTGGCACCAGAGTCTAGGAACGCCATCCCTGTCACGCGTAAAGGCAACAAAGGACCATTCGTGTCCCTGAATGATGACTGCTGGCAGGAATACGAGCCCAGCAGCGACAGCGGGAGAGGTGTGTTCAACACCGATGCCCCTGCTCCAAACCAGGTCATCAAGGCGGTTCCATTGCGCAGCAAGCCAGATGCCAACCTGGGTCCTTGCTGTTTCCCAATCGGCCCCTGTCAGCTTGGTCTCGATGGCAATGCCGATGGGTTTGTGCAGTAATGCTGCGTATTCGGTGTGGTTGATGGACTGCGAGGGACTGCGGAGGACGGTTGGAATCACATGTTGCGGCGTGTCGGGTTCGATGTGGATGCAGAAATCGACTCGTCGGTCGCGCGGGAGGCTGGTGGTCGTCTTCGGGGCGTACTCCTTGGTCAGGGGCGCGGAAGTACTGGTCATGGTGTCAGCGGAGGGAGCTGGGAAATCCAAAGTCTACCAAGAAGAGTCTCACCAGCTACAGTATCCGACAGCCTTGTCGTGGCCAAGTGCTAGCTCTAGCATGGGGTAATGGACGGCACAGTTCCACTGGTCTTCTCCGTATCCCTTTTCTGCTCGCTGTGCAGCATGCCACAGGCGCAGCGCTTCGTGCAGTCGCGGTGTCGGCCCCAATGTTCGCCTCTCTGTCGCGTCATCGACCGTTGTCGAAAGTTCGGGATCAGAGGCTGGGCGGACGCCCGTGTCTGCTTGTGCTAGTGTATCTCGGGCTGGTGAGGGTCGAGAGCGTGCGAAAACGGCATCCTTGGCCCACTGAAACATGTTTGGACGTGATTGCTTCGCCTCGAGAATCGCCGGCTGCAATTAGCAGATTAGCAGGTGTACCCATCTGAATACTGCATTTGAGGCCAAATACCTCTTCCGACTCGTGTATAAACCCCTGTCCATCAGCAAGTCTCCTCATGTCGCCTATCAAACGGTTCAACGCCTCCGGGGGAGTCTCCTCCCCATCTATGTTGGCATCTACAACAGTTCCTTCGAACTCGAGTATCATCTTCTGCTTGCGAGGACTTCCGGATTGCCGGCGACGCTTCGCAGAGGACTGTTTGGAGGATGCTTCGGAGTGTCCAGATTGTGATTCGGCTGTCGAATGCGTGGGCGATATTTGGGGAGATGCGATGCTCGTTTGAAATGGCGGCAGATATGGCACCTGGAATATGGGTTGTCTTGGCGTCGTGTCGACATCGACCTCGCCATGATCATCAGCACCATCGCCGGTATGACGTCGCTTATCGGCTCGACCGGGTCGCTGGGGAGTTGAAAGCTGTTGAGCCTGCGAGGCCTCGGAATCGTCCATAGCAATTGCGGGGGGGCGGGCAGGCCTCGAGGTATCGGAACAGGGAGGGGAGATGGGTCGACTGAAGCCGAGATGCTGGTCGAGCTCTGCAGTGCAGGCCTTGCGCTTGCGCGTCGGGGGTGTGAGCTGCTGCTCTGAGGTCGGATTTTGGGGTTGCTCGGGAATCGCAGCTAGCCACGATAGAATTCGAGACGGCTCGCGCATCGTCATGCGTCGAAAAGGTGCTGGCAGGCAGTGCGAGATGGGATCGTGAGGGTGTGAAGATGAAAGGTGGAGGGTGTTGTGTTGTACGAGATAGGGACATTTGGGATTGGCTGGGCAACAAGCACAGGCCACCCGTTGACGGAACTGTGGGGCCGGTTCTGATTTCTTCAAAGCGGGGCAGGAACACCCGGCCCGGTCGGAGCCCACCCGATTCACGTCCCCACACGTGCGGAGAATTTCCGGAGAATTGCCCGTGTGCCCCAAGTTTCGCCCAACATAAACCGGCGAAGCTTATCTTAGAGTAAGGCGCCGGAACCTGCAGTGATAATTTCAGCGCGTACCTTTGTCCTATCAGGTATCAGCATCACAGGTGTGGAAGCGGCGTTGCGTTCGAACCCCGTTCACTTCATGTCCTCTGCCGACCGGCCGTGCACATCCTCATATGCTCGCTGACTGGACCAAAAGCCTCCTCTTAGGCCCGATGACCTGGAATGTGAGGCAAATAATCACCAACAAGTGAGCTCGAACTCAGAAATTCGAGCACCATTGTTGCTTTGATACAAGCCGTGCATATTTAACCAACAATAATCCATCAACAGTAAAGACATTGGTGCCCTCGTACGATGCCTTGCAGACCTCGAGACGGCACTTGGAACGGTCCGTTTTGAGTTACTATATCTTCGTTCGTTCCCATGATCATCTAGAAGTCGGCCTGGGTGGACGACGTCAACTCTCAACCGGGAGATTTACACATGGGACGGGAAGATTTGCGGAAAGGCTGGCACTCGCGTTAAACTGGCTCTCAGCAAAGTCATGGAGTAAACTTAGGGTAAGCCAGTTCTATGTACACTTTCAGCGCCTTCAGCGCCTTCAGCGCCTTCATCGTCTTCGAAGTGCTCTTGACTCTTGAAGTATCGTAGCTGGCCCTCATTGGCCCTGAGAGACGTCTGAACTTGAACCGGGAACTGTGACACGACTGTGGTTTGCCAAGCACAGATGCTTGCGTGCCGTTGTCGGCGGAAGCAGTAGAAGCACTTGACCTGGGTACTTCGCTTGTCCAGGAAGGTTCCGCTTCGTTTAACTATTCACTGGTGGCATCGTCATCGGCGAGACGTGTGCTCAGATGCTCCCAGCGATGCCTGAGTTCGATCTGGATATGAACGGCAAAGCTACGTGTTCTGCTAATTCAAGGGAATTCCATCGCTTGCTCCAAGCTGAGCATGTGGCGGTACACTTCAGTTGCTGAGTCTCGATACCACGTACGAGAATCTACGTCCAGCTAATTGCACCACCGCAGCGGGTAGCAAGCTTATTGGATGTCCTGATAGCATTACCTTGGATTGAATTACAGGCGCCGTCGACACATGATGGCACGGCAGTGAGGGCGGCCGCGACCGGGATATGGAATTGGGACATGTTTGGCATCAAGACATCAGCGTGGGTATGTCAGACTCGCAAGCCGCTTCGGATTCTTGAGCGACGAAGCTGATGCGCTGGTAATGGTAGCTGACAACTGCTCATCAACATGGCTTGATCCCAACGCCAGCACCCATTGTGTCGCCTGCATGAGGACTAGAGCGCTGCCCGGGCTGTATTCACTGCCACGTCTTGCATCCTGATCTGTGCGATAGCTTGAATCGGGTCCTTCTAGCCGTCTCAGTCTTCTCAGCATGGCTTTCAAGCATCCTGCCATTTAGAAACCATGCCATCTGGCCAGGTTTACTTTTGCATCATGGCCTTTGGGCTTCTCCAAGGTTGAATCCAAGTTGGCAGACCTTGCGTGTGTCGAATGTCTCGAAGTATGCCGGCTAATGGCGTAAGAACCCCCCCTCCCCCGGGATCGCCGCCGACCACAAGCGGCGCCTCTGTGTGTTTATCAACGCCTCAGTCCTGCGGGCGTCAGCGGTGTTGCAAGCCACGCAAGAATGCGCGGCCACTGTCATCTGGTCCGGGACACATAATAGGTATGCTGGCAATGTAGGTGTCACTCTGCAACGGAGGCTTTTCGACGTTCCTCCGGTGTGATGTTCTGCGTAGGGACTGGACCCCCTTTGCTCCAAGTAGCGAACAATGCGGCAGAGTATTGTTCCTATCCTTGACGCCCATACCGGGCCTCATTTCCGCATCCATCCATGTCCGTCGCGTGAACATGCCATAACTCACCGCCAACTCATGGGGGGCAAGGAGTGGCGAGGGAGCAGAGAGCAGTGCCAGAGTCCCAAGAAGGTGGGGTGAGGTTGGCGTTCACCACTTCGTCATCCCCGCCGTTGACAGCATTTTGTGTCTTTCGGATCCTGCCCCACCCGCGGGAAGCAATTCCTCACGACTTCAGCATGTTCGAGGTGTGGAAACCCCAGAAAGAGTCTAGAGACAGGACGTCAATGACACGCTACTGGTTCGTTGCGTGAACAGTATACTTGCAATCAAATCACAGCCGCGCAATACATCCACAAGATCATGCTCCATTCAAGCGGACCAAAGTTGCGTACGATTGGGGGTATCAATTTAAAGCTCATATCTCAACTCCTAAGATGGTTATTCCCGCATACCGTTGTCTCCCGCATTGTGTGCGCCTCCCAAACAGATAAGCAAGTCAATACCATAAACCCGTGTAATCTATGTCCCAAGCACTCTCACGTCTCGGCTTCTACCCCTCGTTCCTTCACTTTTTGCTGCCGCTTGACAACATCCTCGAGCTCGAGTTGCAGTCGGCGCTCGGCTGCTTCCAGCGCCCGGCCTGACATCTGTACCGATTTAAGCCGTTTCAGACAAGCTCTCCGCCGAGCCTTCACTTTCTCCCTATACAATTTATCCTCGATAGTCGGGTTCGGGATATCCTCTAACGAAGAGAGAGTGGCTGCTCGAGCGGCGTATTCCTGAGACAGATTTTTGCTCTCTCTTTCACGCTGTGTTGGCGTGGCTGTAGACAGAATATCGTGGATCACGGCCAAGACTTCAAGAATGTCTTTGTGGTGATTCTGAAGTTCCTGAAGGTTGCGTGTGCGGGACTCCATCAGCATTCTGTCGACATGGTCCTCATATGCCTTTCGACTGGCCTTCGACGCAGACCAATCGTCGTCGGTGACGCGTTGCCCTTTCCTGGCGTAGAACATGTCTTGCCTGTGGTCGTAACCCGCCATGTCGAGCTCTGGGTGGAGCCTCCACGGGGCATCGTCTGCGTCAAGGGCAGATCCGTAGTCAAAGGAAGCGAGCGTCTTTCTCCAAACATTTGGGTCGGTTTGTACGGGGGGTCTTCTTCCTGCGATAAGGTAGGCGGCGTTGATGAGGGTGTATATCCCACAGTCTTTGTCTCCAACTTGCTGCAGACTTTGTCGATATACCACTATCGGCATGCGAGATCCGAGAAATTTGGCGAGGTGACTGCGGCAAAGGTCGCCGACGGAGGCTTCGATTTTCTTTTTCCACGAAGACACATCGGACAATGAGTCAAAGACCTCCACTTCTGGAGGGCCTGGCCTGATCGTAAGGAGGACCCAGTGATTCGGGTTTTCGATGTGCAACGGAACCAGGACCTTCTCGGCGCCCTCCAAGTCCTCTTCGTAGACCCCCACTCCCGCCACATCAAAGTCCGAGGGAATCATGGACCATTTGGATGAAGCAACAGCTCCGAGGAGTATCTGGAGACAGGTTACCATGGTTGCCCCAGTGAGCTCGGTGCCCGGAGCAAGGCTTGCAAAGGATCTGGTATCTGGAGCCATCTGCGGCACGTCCACCTGCGATTCCGAAACCTCTGATAAATCCATGTCTGGAATGGCTGTCTCTTGCCGGGGGGACGGGCTTGGTGATGGCGAACTCTGGCTGGTGGGGATAGGCGACGAACACGCACGAGGCGTTGTTGAGTATTCGATGTGTAATGGAGAGGGAGAAAATTTAGGAAGGTTTAACGAGCTTCTCCGGAACTTTGGCGTCGCGGGCTCTCTATCCTTGCTGGAAATGGGTCTGAGGCACTGAAGAATTGGGTCTTCTTTGAGGAAATGGGTTTCTCGCCTTTTCAGATACCTTCGGCTGTTCTCAACGGGCGGCACGGCTGTTTCCATGTAGCTGTCGTGCTCGTCGTCAAGCTTGGTGAAGTCCAGACTCGAAACTGAAGATGTGACGCGGTCGCCTTCCTCGACTTGCTGCTCGCCTTCCTCGACTTGCTGATCGGATTCGAGTTTCACGTCCGTGTGGCCCACGTTCTCGATGAGAGTTTCTTTTTCGCTCGTGGGACCGTAATCACCCTCGGAACTCTTGATATCGGGGAGATCGCAGACGAGAAGCTTGGTGTCAACAGTCGCGGAATTCTGGTTGCGTTGCAGAATCTCCTCCGCTCCCTTGACGTCGGACGGTACCCAAATCTTTGTCTTGCTGATGCCGGCACCTGCTAACCCAGCTTTTCTTTTGTTCCGAGCCTCAATCAAAGCGTCGATAACCTTGTCGAGGGGGTAGCAGGCCGCACGATCTTTCAATTCGAGGTAAAACCGCACGCTGGAGGACTCGTCGAACTTTGTGCGAACCTGGTCTGGCGACACACCCTATGCAGTGGCAAGATGGCTCACGAGGCTGGGGACGTTGTTGTGGGGGATTTTCAGCAGTCTGAACAGAATGTCCTGGGTCTTTGTAGGGAAGAATGCGATGATTTCGGCCAGAGTATGCGTCGTTTTGTGATTTTCCGCTAGGAGAGCAACTTCGTTGCTGAAGTCTTCGACGTTGAGGATGGAAGATTCGACCTTCTGTTGAAGGAGGCGGGCCTCAGCTTGGATGTCGAGCGTTGTAGCAGGTGACGTCTTGCTTCTCGTTCGCATGTCGGCGAAATTAGGCGCTTGCTGACATGAACCAGATCGAGGCATAAGGAGGACAGAAGACTACCGACGTCGGCAGTGGAGGTGAGTTGAGGTTGCTGAGATGATGTTGTGCAGGTGGGGTTGATCGAAGCAGCCGCGGACAAAAGAAATGCGTCTAGGTGGCCTTGTGCTATTGACGATTTGTGGATGCAATTCCAAAATTTGTGATGTAGGGCTTGCCAAGAAAGGTCGACACTCTCTCTTTTACCAACAGATCCTTGTGGATGTGAGGTTGTCGAGGGAGGCCTGTTGAGGAGAGGGTGTCGTGGAGAGGGTATCGAGGAGAGGGTGTCGGAGAGAGGTCGACGTCAAAGCAGCGGATGGCACTGGTGCAGGGTGTTGTAGTCTGTACCTTAAATGGCAGTAGCAATGGCAGAGCACTGTCAGGGCAGTTGCACCCGGCCCGGGTTCTTGCTGCTTTACTGCTGGGCTGCCCCTTCCGAAGTCTGACAGAGAATGGAAGCAGGCAGGTCTCGGCTTGAGGAGGAAAGAGGCACGTACCTGCCGTACCTTACCTACCATCACGACTTGCCGTGAATCACCAGCATGCATTGTTGAATACCTTAAGGTAAGGGAAGGTACGTACTGCCCGTGGAAGGTCACAGTGATGCCAACCTAGGTAACCTGTTGTGTGATGTGTCCCATCGCCGATGCAATGGGCCTGAAGGAAGTCATGCCAGGTCATGACATTCTGCCCGTACCTTACCTCAAATTCAGTGCCGCTGTGACGATTCAATTCTCCTTCTGGTTTTGTTTCGTCCGCCTCGTGATATTCGACCATACTTACCCTCTCAACCAGCATCCCGGAAGATGCATTCCAGGACAGAATGCATGTTTCCATCATGACGTTGCAGAAGCAGCACCTCTTCCCGGGTACCCTTCCCGCGTTGTGGAGAACATCGGAAACTGGGGCCGATCGGCCATAGGATTGGGTAGTCGGCGATAAGATAAGCTGATTGATCCTGTCCAGGGCCGTTTTGCGTGGCCAAAAAGGGTGGGGGTCTCCATTGCGGGGGATGAGGGAGTTCACGTCCACCCGCTATGGTGCCTCAGTGTCCAGAAAAGGTGTTCCCTGCCCGAGATCGAATCTGGGAATAGCTTCACGCTTTTCCCCACTCGCCACGCATGCTGCGAGCGCAGGAATCCTCCTTTCAAATGAACATTCAATTGAGTACATCTGCCGCAGGGATAAAACGACCCTAAAGGGCGGAGAACAGCGCTCCTTACAGTGCGTTTGTGCAGGGCGATAAAGGCGAGACACAGGGCAATTTTCACGCTGGGAATCAAAGGAGTACCTTCCTGGCAGCTTCAAAATCAAAATGTACCACATTTGTGGTACATTTTCGCAGCTGATTACCTACCCGGGAGGGGGGGGGTCTGGAACGTAATGTTCCCACAGTACTCTGTTCTCACGCCAGTATGTTAAGCAAGCGTTAGTATATTAGGTAAGCGCGAGTGTTAGGTAGGCGCTGGGTATGCGCCCTGAGGGCCCCACAAGTGGGCGCCCGGGCCTACTTAGGTTAGTTAGTACTCAGGCTCTCTCGAATAATGTGATATGCCGTAGCTGTAAGATTGTAGTAAATATTCCGAAGGTCCTGAGTTCGAATCGTAAAAAAGTTTTCTTAAAAAATGTTTATATTCTTCTCCAATACTTAGAATATAGTACATTTCATTTTTATATTTTTACTTACCTTACTATACTAATATTACTACATAATATTATATTATTTATAGTGAGGTCTTTAGTATAATATTATACTATATAATAATACTGCGTTATTCATAGTCGGTTTATTATTAAGCGTGAACATAGTGCTAAATTTTCAACATACTGCTAACAGACTGCCTTTATTCTGCTGGCGCACCCCCCCCTCCCCCTTAGGTATCTAAGCCGAGTGGGGCCGTACCTTTGCCTGGCCATCCACAGGCACCACACCCGGTCACCTCAAGGTAGGTACCTTATCTAGATCTAGATCTAGATAAGGCACCTAGTCAGGCAGGGACCCCTACCACCCAGAGCTGCCCCGCTAAGGGAAGCTCCTGCCGCGGCGCCTCACCAATGGAGTTGCCTGCTGTCACCCTTATGTTTGTTTGCTGTCCAGGTCGAAGAGCTTTTTTTCTGGACACCGACATCCCTCTTTTTCGGCTCCCAGCCAGCTGGTCTGGCCACTTCTACTCCTCATTGTTGTCTTTTTTTGTGTGTTCCTCGGCACGAAATGCGCAATTCAGGAGCCAACACTTCGCGACCACTGCGACCTCGAGCTGCCCGACTTGCGCCAGACAACCCCTCGTCCGAAAACACCGTCATCGGCCCCCTTCACGCCGCCGTCTCTTCCGCCTCCCAGGCGATCCTTCGATCAGATACGGCACTCGCTTCGCACTGGAAAAACATCTGCGCCGCGTTCATCGCCTCTGGCATCACCACACCCTTCGCCGACTGGTTGACGCAGGTCTTCGGCAATCAGCACAATCTTCTCACGCTCGTACGCGCTGCTTTCGCGACACAGTGGCGGCATATCGAGGAGTCGTGTTCCCGCGAGGAAGTAGGCCGAAGGAGATCAGCAGCCAACCGCCTGGGTCTCGACGAAATTTGGCTGCTCTACCTCTGGTTCGGTGCATCGGTCCAGTCCCAGCGTTGTTGGAAGAAACTTCCTCCGGGTTCGGCAATCTCAGCTCGCCAACTCTTCGTCGAGCTCCGCCGGATTCGCGAGCAGCAACCCCGCGGAAAACATTACCTGGAAAAGTCCTTCGGTCCTCGGGAATTTGAGATCGCCTGTGGTGCTCTGATTGGTTCGTCACATCTGCAAACGCCATTACTTCCGCTTGGAATTTTCGTCTGCTAACCTTTCTGTCCTCCTCTAGCCCGAGGCACGAACCAACAGCCCGACACGCGAGGCGAGCAGGGCAAGCAAGGCAAGCAAGATAATCGCAAGCAGGGTCAGGGGCAGGAACAACGGCCAGTCGAGAAACCGCAGCAAGTCGAGAAACCGCAGCAAGTCGAGAAACCGCAGCAGGTCGAGAAGCATCCTCAAGCCGAGGAGTACCGTCGAGTCGCGGAGCTTTATCGCCTGGTGGACGAGCGGCGTCAAGTCGAGGAACAACAGCGCGTCAAGGAGCAGCGACTCAAAGAACGAGCCGACGAGCAAAAAGAACAACAAGCCGGCGAGCAAGAAACCAGCAAGACAGGACGCCGTCAGAGTCAACTACAACACGACGACTCCGGATTTTTTGACGTGACTTCGGACAACGAAAGCGACAAGCAACAACACGGAGACGACTCCGAGCTTTCCGGCGACACTGACACGGTCGACATGGGAACACGAGCATCCTCCGCGGCCGCGAAAGCCACAACATCTCCCAAAGAGCCGTCAACGGACGAGCCTGACCCCAAGAGTCAAGATATAGCCAAGAAAATATCGGCTGCCAGGTCAAAGCTGGACGCGGTGCAGGACGATTGTGCGGCCAAGAAGTCGGAGTGGGAGGAGGTAGCACAGTCGGAGACATCTGCAATGCTCATATACAAGAAGGACATCGATGCTCGCGTCAGTTCAATCATGAGAGGAGACGTGCAGGATTTTGACCGTGAAGAGGAATCTGGCGAGGACAATGAGGACGAGGATGCCAAAGGTCTTGGAGAGTTGGAGCAGGACCTCAAAGCGGCCGCCTCCAGGAAGCGAAAGGCCTCGCGACAGATCGAGAGCCTGACGGCCAAGTCGCAGAGGCTGCACGAGAGTAGGGACACGATGCTGGCGCAATTTGAGAAGGCGCTGGAGGGCCATCTGGAGAGGATGAAGCAGGAAGAGGAAACCATTGTAGGGCCTGGCGAAGACCGGTGATGCTTGTGTAACATCAGTTATCTGGAAC
Organism: Colletotrichum endophyticum; assembly: GCA_027406105.1. NCBI lineage: Eukaryota > Fungi > Ascomycota > Sordariomycetes > Glomerellales > Glomerellaceae > Colletotrichum > Colletotrichum endophyticum. The sequence continues at coordinate 114,652 of JANVYF010000019.1, forward strand.
AGTCAGTTACCTTGCCACCTGTGCTAGGACAGAACATGGAGTTGGACGAGATCACAACCGCAGCTGGTCGTAGTGAAGCTAGCATGAATCATGAACCACGAGTCAATGAAATGCCATACGAATACCAAACCTTCAGATTGGGATATTGGAAAGAGACGACTTCATCGTGTGTCAAATGTGAGAAGGTCTGATGGGGAAATGACCGTGACCTGGTCCACTCTCCTAACGCTACGGTGGCCACCGAGAGAGCTGCGCAGCGGGTCTTCGGTGTGGCAACCCGCACACGCGAGGGCTTTTACGGTTACCCATAAGCTGTTGGAGCGGACGAATCTGGAGTTGAGGCCGCGTTGGAGCGCGCTGCGGCCTTGATGGACGGTCTCAACACTGGCTTGGCCCGATTTCACAGTAGGCAATAGATGGACCAGTGTCACGAACAAGGTTGCGCAGAGCCGGAACTGAGTGATGAAGATCGCAGAGATCATGTCGCAGAGTTTCCGCATCGGATCTGTGAGATGGTCGTGGAAGTCTAGCAAGGAGGTACACTCGAGCCCGTCGCGTTTCCTCAGAATTTGCAACATCCGGATGAGGGTTGAATGGATGGGCAAGATGGCGTCGGAGCATGAGAATGTCGTGATGCAGACATTCGCCCGCAGCGAGATCTACATGCCCGCGGAGACGACTGTGGTCGAGGTGGCTGTCGAAGGTTGCGAATGTGTTCTTCTCGCTGCCGTCCAGCGCAATGATGTTGATGAAGTCAGCGATAGGCTCGGAGTTGCAAACGGCGTGTCCGCCAGCGGATGACTCGCATCTAGGTCAGCGGCTTGGACCGCTGCAAGGGCGCGCCCACGCCGTACGCGCATTGTAGGGCGTGGTTGCCGAGGATCATTAGACGTGGGATGTGGCAACCCTCCTTTCGATTGCGGACCTCGCTTTTGCGTGCGACAGGTAGGCTGCGGTGGCATTCTCCGAGGCGAGATTGGCTCACCAAGTAGGCAGCTTGATTTCTGTGCTGTGAGCGGAGCATGACGCTACCCGGGAAGCTAGGTGCGGGGGCTCGACCTGCGAACGAGGCTCTCTCAACGGTCATGCCGTCCGCTAATGCTTCACGCGAGATGGTCGAGTGTTCCGGCGGTGTTCAACTCGATCTTGACCTGGCGGTTGCTGTTCCATCAACCCCGGAGGGCTTCGCTTGCGGGTTCGAGGTTGCTCGGGACCGGGCGTTGGCGTCTGTCAGGGAAGAAATCCACCACGGCCGCATGCTCCGGCCTGGGCGGCAGCCATCAAAGTCGACGCTGCCGCTCGCGGAGTCATGCACAATCACATGGACGACCGTAGCGACCAGCGCCAGGACAAACAGGACTCGCACCATCACGCGGTGGATCTCCACGTCCATCTCATCCCCGGCCAGCTCCTCGCGGTGACGTTAACTGCCTGAGCTGCCGATAAGATATGAGCGCACCCGGCTGCGATACCTCGACGCACAAGGCGCGCAGGCTCGCAAAGTCCAGTCTCGACGGGGTGAGCACCTTGCTTGCTGGTCATCTTCGGTACCCAAGCCAGGTTTCTCAGCGTTGGACGGACGAGATCGTCAAGGAGGTAGAGCGCCAGTGGCAGCGATCGCAGGAACCGGAGCGCACCGTCGCGAAGGTGAACGCCCTCGGATTGCCTGGGATGCAGGCGTCGCTGAGGATGTAGTTGGTGGTGGGGTCTGTGCCAGTGTCATCGCCAACATCCTTGCTGGCGAGGTGCTGAACCTCGTCGCCAGAGGCTACCGAATCAACAGCACCGCCGGTGAGATCACCGCTCAGCATGGTGCCTCGAGCAGGTGGGAAGCGCATGGCCTGCGCCAACCGTCAAAGTGATCCGGGCAGCCGCACCGCAGCAGCCGGGGCCAAGCTCGGGTCCTAACGGGCCGGCCTTTGGGTCCGGTATGGGGCCGTTGCGAACGGGGCCCGAATGCGCCGTCTGGGTCGGCGGAGCGGGTGACGATGTATGGGTTCTGTCTCAGATATGTACGGCAGCGTCGTAGCGCTGCCCGGGCGGGAGCTGCTCATGGTACTAATGGGCCGGTGAGTCTGAAGGGGAAGCTGTGGACCTCTGTGGACATGTAAATTATCGATCCGGGGATGTGCGTGCAGGAAGTCGAAGGCCTCGTTGACAGTCACAAATGAAGATAACAACATGAAGCTGGACAATCAACGCGTCAAAGACAAAGACATTGAACGTATCAAAACATGGGGCAAGCACTTCCTGGTTTGCTTCAATGACTTTGCTATCCGCTTCATGTTTGAACTGCTGTGTCTCGTCATTGAATAAGCAAATTTCATCATGTTTAAGCCGGCACGACGAGCATCAGTTGGCCAATTGCTGCAGTGTCCTGCCCGTCATATCGCTTGGTGGCGTCGCGCGGCGAACACCAGATACCGGCGCAGGCGGCCTCAAGGCAAAGCTCCTCGGACGTGAACCGGGCCCAGGCGTGGGGCATGCTGTCGTTCCGCATAACCCCAGTAAGCGCCTCGTCGAGGTTGGCGCGGACCGATGTTGTGGTTGGCCGGCGGCCTGCCGTCGAACGGATACGACCGCAGCATACCGTGGTGACGGTTGCCGTCAGTCAGGCGCAGCTGGGGCATCGGAATAGCATATCAGCATTAACTGAGCGCGCGACGTCGAGCAAGCAGCTACTCCTCGTCAGTGAGCAGCCGCCAGTAGACAGTAGAAAGATGCCCTGGGGTGCCTTGACGATGAGTCCGCTAACGTGATCATTCACCACGTCGAAGTTGACTGGGGTGTGCTGCCGATACTGGAAGTCCAAGACTCACGTGCGAAGATCGATCGACTCCTCAAGACTTTCGACCTTAGAGTCCAGCAGGTGCCCGTCCTAGCTTTCGACATTGCAGTCATCGCCCAGTAGCATATCAGCGCGCTGCCGTCGAAGCACCCGCCGGATCGACGTAGCATCAAGGGCACCTGAGTGTTGCTGAGACTCGCACATCAGCCTTCAACGCGACGTGGGTTAAGAACCGCGCCAGCCCGGTCTGTACGCCGATCGGGCGGCGGGGAGATGTTGCTGCCGACGTAGGTGACGAACGCCTTCAGCGTGCTGACGATCGCCTTCTTACAAGGGAGCCAAGGCGATAACTGCCGTATCTTGCCATAGGTAGTCCCAAGTGGCGTCATGCCCCTTGGGAAGCCACTAGGTAGCTTGGGGGATTCATGAGAAGGAAGCTGAAGATGGTTCCGGGGGTGATGGTTGCTGAAGACCCGGCGCAGAGCGCATGCGCTTCGCCGAAGCGTCTGTCGGAACAGGAACGTATGCTGAGCTTGTCGCATGCCGCATGTTAGTCACTTATGTGGATCGCACGACCGCCGCCTGATGCCGGTTCTCGGGGACACCAAACCAAAGTTGAGAAGCGTCAAGCCGCCGAAGGCTAGGGACTGCCCAAGACAGTCGCGATAGTGCTCTAGGAAACTGACAGCCTCAAGACCGAAGGCGGTCCGTCGCGTTGATCTGGGACGCAATCTCGCGTGGCTCATTGTCATCGAGCAGGCTTGCGAATTGGGGTCTTCGGGGGCACCCACGGTGGGCGGAGCGCGATTCCGATGGCGGTGGTCCTTGAGAGGGAGCTGAGCGACGCCAAGATCCATATCGCTGACGGACTACATGCACAGGGATCTCGCCTCGTCATCGACTTAGCCGCCGCTTGCGCGAGGTTGCCTCCAATGTCAGAATCAACTTCGGAAGAGCATGAGATTGCGCACTAGTCGCTCGATGATGTGGTCACTGGCCTGGCCGTCAGGTAGCCGTTCGAAGAGGCTGGGGATCATCAATGGTGCCATGTCAAGATCAAGATGGTGACGAGCAGCTCCAGACTGGTCGCCGAAACGCGAGATGGACGCCTCGGCCAGGCAGATCCCACAGGTCATGAGGGTTGTTGTCGCTCGTCTGTGCGTTCACTCCGGCTGACGTTGTGCCTCGGGCGGGGAGGCTAGGTCAGATCTGGAACCAATGTGAGGAAATTGATGGCCCCAGTCCACGCCTTTCTGGCCACAGCGACACATATCATCATGGACAGCGCTGAAAACATAACCGATGATGGCCGGGCGGACGCTCGCGGATAGTAAAGCGTCACGCTACGGCGGTCCTGTTCGGCGACATGCTGTCGATGCTGACGGGCTGGCTCTTCCGTTCCTGGCTCGTTTGGCCGGGTAGCCACTGTTCGTCCGGCGCAATGTCGCACGACAGTCACTAGAATCATGCCAACCGCCATCATGGGGAGCGGCTGCCAAAGAGCCTGGGCGGTGTCGATCGGGAAATCCAAAGCAGCGGCGAGCAGTACCGGGGCGATAAACAGGGTCAGGGCGGTGACCGGCTCGATATGGATTGTCGGCATGGCTGGAGACGAGGAAAAGAAGTTGACGACCGAAAGATCCCGTTCTTTCAGGCGGTGCTCGTCAAATCGGCCCGGGCGATGGTCGGCGGATCGCGGAGAGTCGAAGGCCCGGCTGCGGTGAAAAGTCGCGCCCCTCGTTGTTCAGAATGATGGCTTCGGTTCAGCCGTGCAGGGGAAGAAGTTCTCCGTCCCAAGACCTTGAAAGGACATGGGCGAAGTCCTGCTTGTCCCAGCTGGTCGTCAAACGCATCCAGAACGAATGAACTAGATCATGCAAGCCCTCTCCCTGACCTTCCGCATGTCGAGAAGTTCGATGACTGAATGCATTGACTGCAGGGTATGCGACTCGGAATGCTCAGCGGAGGCCATCAAATCGAACATTGGGCTGGGCATGGAGAAATCCTGCCAAAACAAACAAGTTGCGTGGCGCGTGCTACCCGTGCTGAGACGTTGGCTGGCTGGCGGTGTCGAGATCGCATCTTTGACAGCGCGTAGCAGCGTCCTTGTATTCTAGGACGACAGATTGAGCACGACCGGCAACCAGCACGTCGTTATCGGCTTGCTGGCTGCCGTCGAGCACAGCCAGCCGACGCTCGGGGTAGTCTCACGAGCGAGCAAGCTCGGGGTTCCCAAGGCATCATGCGGCCATAGCCCGCGACCACGCCAGCGGTAAGCCGCTTCCGGAGCTCGGCGGGCTGGCTCACCAAAGCTAGCTCGATCCAGCCATGCGGCGGAGATAGTTGGGGCCTCGGTCTAGCTCTGATTTTTGTCGGACGAGATCGCAAACGCCGACTTGCTGGCCGTGTGTTGGGCTAGACCATCTCCAAGCCCGCTGGGGGTTCAGAAGCATGATCAGCCCGCTGGGAGGAGCTGGACGACCACTGCACCATCATCAGAACCGGCCAAGCCTCCTTCGTGCATGCCGACGGGCGGCTCTGTGAAAAGGGCCGTCCATGGATTGCAAGACGTGGTCAATAACGTAGTCCGCACCCAGTTTCACAAGACGTTCTCAGTTTGGCGAGTTTGGAAGGCGTTTCTGTTTGATTGAGGCAACTCTCGCAGCGTAGAATCGCCCGCCCGCTCAGGCAACCCTCGCTGAAGTGGAGCGCACGCCGATGACCGACGGACGAGCAAGGACCTGCAGAACCTAGTTGTGGACCGAATCGCGACACCCGAGAACGCCTCTGATCTGAATGATTTGGAGAATGACGGCGAGATTAACTGATGCTGGTACTTCGTGTTGCTGGTCCGGCAGGGTCGGCAGCAGCAAGCCAGGCTGGTGTTGGGCGTACTCCGAGGCCGTCCGAGAGGTCCTGGACATCAACGGTCATGTCGGCAGCGCGATGCTTCTGAACGAGATTGGAATGTGCTCTAGAGTGACTCCGACCGCCAGGTTCGCGACATCTCCAGTGATAGCGACAGCAGCGATGGCGATTTCTTCAAAGAAGCCGACCCTGTCAGGAAACCCGCTCCGCTGGATCACGGCGATCGTGTGTGCGATAGACCCGCTGGGCAGCAAGGTCCTGGACGCCACCGTCAATTGAAGGAGCGTGCTCGTAATTCTTCAGGACATCGGCTACGTGTAGCATTGGCCGGGGCTTTTGTCCGAGACCTCGGTGGTCTGGCGCGAGCTGGCTTGCTTCGAATTGCATCCATGGCGACGGAGGTGGGAGAGTCGTCGTCTTCGTTCTTTAGGAAGAATCTGCATCGACCAGCACGTTAGTTATGCCGCCGCAGCATTGGGAGTTTGGGAAGGGAAGGGAACCGACTTGGCCCAGGAAGCCCAGGGCATCGCGCGGCGAGAGGCAGGCCGTCGGAGCAGAGAACGGTTTGAGCCGAGTCTCGGTCGGGTGCAGCAGCTTGGGAGAGGGGATTGGGCTTGCAAGATTGCATTCCTTCGTCGATCGCGACCTGCGCCGGGAGTCGAGGATTCCAGGGCAATGCGAGGGGCAATGGAAGCCCGGCTCTCTCGGGATGATTGCGGAAGACGGCGTCAGGCCGTAGGACCTGTATTCCGAACTTCTTTGGGGACTCAGAGCGGCAAAAGAGTCGAAGGGATCGGGAAGTTGTAATGTTGGGGAAAATTAATCGCGATGCATAACGGAATACGATCTGGCCGAAATCGAGGTTGTTGGGAGGAAGCTGCGGCGACGCTGTTGAGCGGTGCGTGCAGCTTGTAGGTGGCCTGAAGGGACCACAGCGCTGTCAGTCCGGTTGATGGGGTGGCACATGCCCGCTAATTTTGGTTTGGCCCCCCCGCCTTAGATAATCAGCTGCTGAAATGTACCACATTTGTGGTACATTTTGAGTTGGGCGCATGAATCGGCACTTGCCTACTGTGGCTACAGCGGCCTGGGCGCTGTGGCGGCCACACTCTGCGGTCCACCAATTGACTATCTTCACCACCCGCTGATTTCACCTCTCACTGATTTTGACCTCCTGCTTGCTTCCGACCAAAGCTAATTTTTACTACTAATATTTCTTCTTATCAAAGTTCTTCCTCTGTAAAAGCTTCTTCTTTCCAAGGTCAACTCCTGCTACTGGGGCACGGCGGCGTCATCGCCTGGCAAGAGAGGCAGTCGTGGCGCGGAGCCTCCCCAAATTCATGTGTCGTCGCCCGCTCGCATCGGACAGCTCAATTGCATGGCCTCTGTGGGAATTACTCAGGGTGATGCAGATGGGTTCAAGTTGAGCTTTAGCGGCCATATCGGCAGACGCTGACCATTGAGCCTTGGATCACGAAGACGAGTAGATGGCAAATAATATGCAAGCATATGGACCCAACACCGGAGTCGCGGAAAGATGCAACGAGACAAACTTCTGCCTCTCATACTCAGTGATAGATACTTGTTCGAGACTTGCCACATTGGTGGCTTTGGTCAATGAAGACGAGGCCAAGATATCGTAGAGAGTTGGGACGAGACTGCTCTCATGGACAGGCTTGGAAGCCATTCATGTGGTACCCGGACGCGGAAGGATTCGAGTGAATTCCTTGACAGGTGTGCTTTCAGTTGAATATTGTGCCGCCTGGAAAACAGTCTAGTAAGTAGAGTGGCCTGCGATCCAGGTACAAGCACCTTCGTAAAACCGAGATCTGCAGGGAGAATCCAGCAGCTTTGAATTCAGAAAACCTCCTGTGAGCGCCGTGAGAAACTGTCGGCTCACCAAAACAGTCCAGATCGCGCATGTGATCCATGGGGCCTTGAGACGACAATCATCCTCTTAGAAAGAAAGCTGCTAAAGCAAGATAAATCTTTTCCAGCCTTCAGAAGCTGCTATCCTATACGTCTTTCGTCGACTTGAAACTTCCTCGCACCCTCCTTGGGGACGTCATACTCATTGGTCTTGATGAGGCTATGGCAGAGGGCTCACGATTTGATGCTTGTGCAGCAATCTCTGAGATTTCTTCATCCCCAGGTTGCGCTCCTCACGCTGGTTTATCAACTCACTGTGACGCTCCTCGTCATCAATGACCCTGCTTTCCTCTCGTCATGGCCGCTTCTGGCATTATTGAAGAGTCGCAGATGTCAATGTCATCCTGTCCTTCTCTCAATTGTCTTGGACTTTGCTTCCATGTTCATCCTGAAGAAGTAGAGGTGAGCATCAGAACTCACTCTGCAGCTAAAGCTTCTAATCTCTGATTTCATCGTATGGGAGCACGATCTTCAAACCAATCCTGGCAGCCTTCCTATGGAGTGTCGTCCCAAAATGATGGGAATAAAGTGTGAAGCTCACAGACACAAAGAAGCGGGGAGCATTTGTTAACTGAATGAGCTTTTCTTCGTGGATAAAAATACCTAAAACGGCCAAACCAGCTGACGATGACTCAGATCTAAGATCAGCTCAATTGAGGGACTTCAAAAGGCACATTTCAGACGAAACCATGAAAGTGCTCAATCAATCCTGCCCGGAAGCTTACGTACCTCAGAAGGGACGAAGTGCGGGGCGACTGGCAAGCATGCTTCACATGGGCTTCTATTTAACCTGCCCACCAACACAACCGTCGCTAGCTGCTTCAGCACCCAGCAGATCGAAAACCGCCTTGCCAGTAAGTAAGGCATAGATCGGTTTCAGGCGTTCGTGAAACGAGAAGCAGCGTTCCATGACAACCTGACTTTAGTCAATACCTCATGGATTATGCTGCTGAAATCCCTTGAAGAGAATATTGATTTCTGTATTTTCATAGATGTCTTATCCCTGAGGGCGTTGGTAGGTGAAGGCCTGATATGATGGTGGACTTGCTAAACTGCGATGTTGAGTTGACCATCGTGGGAGACTCACTGAGACAACCACCGCCCCGTAGAAAGGGCTTGAAGCTGGCAGGACAGACACCTCCCGAAACACCATGGCAGTTGAATTTGGCGTTTTGTGCATAGCTTCTCTGATGTTCAGTCCTGCTACTCCCCTCTCAGCGCCATCTGGTGAGCGGACATGTCTGAGGGCTGCGCTTGATGCCCATCCTGTATTCAATGACGAGCTCTGAGCCGGATGAAGCTTAGTGAAGCGCGTGTTTGATCTACTCATTCTGAGAATGTTCATTACGCCAAGCTTGGCTGAAAGGGAGAGATGTTGAACACACCTTTCGTTCTAATACAACATGATTTGTTCTCAGGCACATGACAACAAGGAGCCTTCGTGATGGATCGCCGCGGGATCCTCGGCAAACATTACACTCAATCTGGGGCAGAAAGTCGTTCTAGGAGTAAAAATTGAGCACAATTTGCAGGACATCGCGTTCTCGTCACCGTTAAGCCTATCTGCCATCAAATGCTCATGAGTTTCTCGAGCATGCCGGCTGCCAAAGGTGACATGATGATGTTAGAGATATTGGGGAAGCTGTGATCCCAGAGCGGGCAAGATGGAGCTTCTATGCCAACTTATTAAGGAGTTGAGCACGTCCTAGCGGCCGCTTCTCCAGTTCTTTCGGGGGTAAATGTCGAACTTTGGAATCCAGGACCATCCAAAGGCGAAAGGACAACCATAACGGTTGGCCGAACTTTTCCCCCCTTGGCAAGCTACGCTTGAATCAGGCTGGAGGGGAGAAATGACCCCGTTGTGGAACATCGAAATGGACAAATTCCTTTCAAAGCGTCAGGACCATGGAAGCGGTAGCACATGGTCACGAATCGCCCTTTTTATATTCTCGGGGACGACGGTCATGTTGAGATCGCGGCAGGGAATATCGTGGGTGTTTGGAATATGAAACTTAATGTAGCAATGAATGGATGATGAGGAGCCCCTTGGGAATGTTGCGAAGCGACGGACGCGTTCTGGAATGGGTATTTCCATCTGATAATCAAACATACCCACTATTGAGTGAATTGCACATAAAAGATCAGGCACAACACGGCACCGTCCAGATTGCAGTACCGTAATCCGCATTCAGCTTTTAGCATGATGGAATGTTGCTTGCAATTCATATCAAAAAACTGTTTGCTGACGGCTGTGAAGTTCTCCACGACGAAATTATGGTGACATCGCAACGCGGCGCGTCAACGGAGACAGCGTTCTGAAGCTCTGGCATCCGATCGAAGGAGAAATTCTGCAGACTTTACTAAGATGATCGTTTCTCTGCATCAAAGTGTTGAACATTTGGCCTGGAATTTTCCGGCTCATTATGGTGCTTGAGTCAGGTAATTAGAGAGCGAGTTCAACACTTCCCATCTATCTTCCTGACGTCTAGAGACAGGATCACACTCACAATGATCGAGACGTACCAAGGACTGAGTACGCATTCTTTGCGAATAAAAAAGCGTTTACCATCTTTGGCGATTTGGTCAACCCCAAGGATTGAATGACTTCGCCTCTCTGATAATAGTGTCTGTACAGCGTTGCTATTATGTTTCTGGTCCCGCTGTTAGTAGTGTCCTGGTTTTGATGGGAGAAAAGACGTTATTTCCACCGTGTTAGTGTTGTTCTTCGTCCTCTTGGATGTGAGAAAAAGAATCATCGAGGGCCTCATTCAGAGCTCAAAGGCGGAAACAGATCAAGAGCAGTCGAGTCGGCGACATGAGTGGCATGTATCGATGGCGAGGCCTCATCACTTCCGTCTTTTGGTTGAGCTTTGCGTAACCGGCGTCCTGGGTCGGACTCCTGGCCATCTGTATGCCTGCCCGCATGTGTGAAAGTAGTGGCTAAAGCTGGCCCAATGGATATCGTGGGCATTTGGAGAACAGGACAACAGTTTCATGAAGAGACATGGCTGCTTTGAAGGTCAAAAGTGGCTCATCTGATTTCATCACAGATTTCGAAAGGTGCTCAGCTATTCAGCTCCAGCTGAACCTCCCCTCAACCCCAGACAGGCTTCTGAAGACGTAAGTTAAGCCATGGTGTGACCCCAGGCTTTTCGAATAACAAATTAAGCCGGTCCAGATCAAATATAGCCGTGACACGGCTATAATAACTGTCAGTGAGATCCAGTTTGTGATACAATTTCCATCAATACAACCAGGTGTGTGAACGAAGGCGCTACAGCGGCACAAAAGAAGTTTAACCAACTGTTTGGACGTAAGAAAGCCCAGCTCCTACTTCGCGAAACTCTCCACCCGTTCACTGAGACTTCACAGCTGGAAGGACTGCATTTCCCCTTTCATAATGATAATGGAATATCCCGCAGCATCTCCTTCACCATAGAATAGAATGACGCATTCCTCCAGCTCTGATAAGTTAGGTTTAGCCGTCTTTCACGCCCAAAACTCAAGCCAAGCTTTCCAGAATCGCTGCAGCACGCTTCGCCAACTGTCTTCAGTCATTCGGAGTAACACAGCAACCTAATAGATAGAAAAAACTCGTATGAAGGGTGTACCTTTCATCAATTCGACTATCTAATGCTGACGTTCGCAAGCAGTCTTTGCCGTGGATGACCCCAAATTGAACCATGACACCTTGGGGAAAAAAGATACCCTGACAACTATCATCAATAATCAAGACGCAGCATGCTCAAGGGAATCATAGCCCCCGAGGGCTGTGGCGACGACACCGTACGATGCTCTGGAGGAGGCAGAAGGGTTGCATGTAGTGTCTGGAAATATTGAGCAGTATTGTCGCCATTGCCATTGCCATTCCTCTGCTTTTTCATGATGGAAATTCATCATCAAACTGGCCAGGAACCCTCTCAGTCAAGTACCTCGCCGCTAATTTGAAAGCTGTATTCAAGGCATCTCTGATCATGCGTCTTTCTAACGAAGCTTTCATCATCGTTGCACTATTTCAGCCTTGCGTCGTTCCCTCTTGTCTTTCTGTTACTGACACTTGAAATGATGGAAGCCGAATGCTTATGACTTGGGCAGTTCTAACGGAAAACTACTTCCGCCGTCCACAGAGATTGTTAGACGTTGTTCTTTGACAGTGCTCGTCGCGGACCATGGGGTTTCATCACGCTCGGTTCAAAGCAGGTCCCATGGCGACACCAACCGTAAGCAGCCCTCTCCCCCAGCTTTTAGACGCGAGGATTTATGGGTTTCAAGGTATCTGGCTGTAATTCCTACCATCGACGCTGTGGCTATTCATCCAATCTCTCAAGCCATGATCGAGCATGAGGATTGCTACGTTACTAGTGACTCTTGTGATCGCGAAGCGGTGGGGTTGCCCACAACGTATACATACACCGCGGCTCAAATTCCCCAGCTCTTCATGTTTGAAGGGGCTCTCGATCCAGTCATGGGAATGGCTATCAGCAAGGGGCTGACGGGTCCTGAGGAGACATGATCCCAAGTCAAACTCCAATGCACCACCGGTAACTACACCTTTGGAAAAGGAGCTCAAGGCTACTTTTTCTCATCTTTGGTCATGTGCCACTCCTGCGAGCACATCACAGGAATGGTCATCCAAGCGCCGAGGAGGAGGAGCGAGGATCTCGTACGCGTCATTGGCATCTTGTAGTTCCCGAAACCAGTTGCTGGCCATTTGAAAGATCTCATGCATCTGATAGGCCGAAGGTCTCGCAGCTAAACTATCAGTAGATAATGTTTAGCAACGCAAGACTAAAATGTGGGCGAGCAGTTCAGGATGTCTCCCCTGGGCAGTACCATAGTGTAGATCGACTTGACCCTTATCATGAGGGCCACGCTCGTTGATGGAGAGGTGAGACAATTCTAAGCAGCAACAGAACAGAAGCCAAAGACGGTCGAATTCGGAGCCAAATTCGGAGTGAGGCACATCAAACCGGTTCTGGCAATGTTTCAACCATGAGGGACATTATACAGGGCTGAGCAAGCTCGATGACAGCCGCCATTCACAGCCACCCTGGATGTGATCTATCAGGCGACACTCAGCAAAGACCCAAGAGATTCAAGGGGAGCTTCAGCAACATAAAGACCCGCAGTTATGTGCACTGGGGCTAGATTTTATCCTGCCACACTGGTCATTTTGCAAGGGATATTCACAGTGATTATATTGATCATCCAAAGGTTGGGCATTGCCAGCAATAGCATTCTTGCGGCATGAAAATCATCAACACTTGCCATCCTATCACACGACCTTGATGAGAACTTGTGGGAGGCTGCTGGCAGTTTGGATAAGGTCAAGGATATGGGCAGGTTCGCCAAAAGGGTGAAGAACAGCTAGGATCCGACGATCGCTCAAAGGACAAAGGTTGGGGGTTCCACGAAGGTAACGTCCAATTTGAAATAGATGAACTAGATGATGCAGTTGAGACTGGGAGGGTGCCCACCACCGGCTGCAATATCTTACCATGGGTTGAATGTTGGCGAACATGAGAAGACCACCTCTTGCACTGATCGAGGCAAGTCTCAGAACTGATTTACTGGATGCGCAGGCTTTTTGAGTTCCAGTTGTGCGTGTAAGAGTGCATTTCATACACGTGGTGAAGCGAGTACCCTGAAATTCGACGCCCCGTAATGGTCGTAGATGATAGACACACACCGACTGGCGCACTGGAATATTGGAGTTGGAGGTTTTCAGTGCACCCTGGTGATTATTCTGGAATAAATTGACAAATAGTATCATTGTGCGAACAGGAGGGGATGCCAGCAGGTAGGCGTACGAGAAACACGAGAACATCTTTCACGGTGACGAATGCCCGGGCCATGGATTTGTAATGAATAGACAGGGGCAAAAGTCAACCGACTTCAAGACGGCTCCACGAATGGGTACATTTCACGGTGGTTGGGGGATTGACCAGAATGTCGGCTGAGTACCCGGAATCTACGACTTTGCCTGCCCTGTGTTCAGGCCCAGGCTTGCCTTCTGCCAGGGCAGACGGCGACAGCACATCTTTTGCTGGCTGAAGATGGTTGCAGGAGGAACGAAGACTGAATAAACTTGATTGCTTGAATGCTCTGCTGTACGGAACAAAATAATGTGTTTCATCCTCCTGCCACGTATCGCCTTCTTACCCGTCCGAAAAACAACAATGCCTATTGCTCATGATCAGATTCCACTGCCCCCAAACCAAACTCATGGGGTCTTCCTGTTAAGCCCTGGACTCTTGGTCATGCGGCAACAGCCAAGCATCGTTACGTTCGGCATTACTGCGACTGCGTTGAGGGAATTGCCAGTTCCACAACTCCTCGCCAGATGGCCTTGCCATGGGTCCAGAGGTGTATCGCGGGCTCTCCGGGTTAGGCGCTTCATCCCGCAGGTGCCCTCTTCTTTGACATAATACTTCGTTGCCTATCCTTAGACTTCAAATAAACTACAGCTCAGTCATAGTGAGACTCCTCCACGGAGTTCTTCCATTCTTCGATAATTTCCCTGGTCAGACAACTTGCAGCCGTCCACTCCGGCTTGTTGTAGCCAACAAAGTCCACCAGATATTTCATCTGACCATGCTGGGAGCCGCGACGGTTCGTATTTCTCTCGGCCAGGATGCGGCTGACTGTAAAGGGGCCAAGAATTGGGTCGAGCCCAAGGAGCCGTGTTCTATTGTTGCGGCCGTTCGGCGTCCAAAAACGGTTCACAAGATGACGAGCGGTCACCCAGACATCTTCTTCGGGCTCCCAAGTCGGCTCATGGTGCAGCCAGGGACCTCCCCAGCGAACAAGCAGGTCCACTTGCATGCCGGTATTTCTGTAGCTCAGAATACTATCAACGGGATATTGTTCGTCGGTCCATGGTTGTTCATTAGCGGCCAGCTTGCCGGGGGCCTCAGCAACGTCCTCTTGGTGGGGGTTGTTGATGGAACGGTGTGCGATGGCACGGCCTTTCTTTTTGTCGGGAGAGGCGGACTTGTGGGAGTTTGCCTGCATCGTATGACTGCCCAGGGTACCGGCTTCGACTGTCTCTGGCTTTTGGTCGCCATCGCTCGTACCGTGGACTTGGGCTGGCGCTTGGGCTGGATCCATGCCGGCACCCGGCATGAGGAGTCGTGGGCCCGAATTCAGCGTCATCGTCGCAATGGCGGTGGCCATCGAAGTGGGGGAATCGATTGACGATCCGTCGACAGCCTCAGTGCTGGAAGCCGGTGAGACGGGTATGTCGGTCTCGCTATCGGGCATGATTTCGAATTGGTAATGGCCGAAAGTTGTGCCAGTGTCGGGGTCGCTCCGGGGAACGCAAACTTCCAAGGTCAGACGGCGCTCAAATTGAGTTAGTCGGATTGTCGATAGCGCCTTGAACGTCGACGGAGGACGGTGGTTGGGACGAGGAGAAGTTTCCGAGTCGTCGAGCAAGTGGATGGAGGATGTGTCTTGGACTGCCTGGCTGGTCATTGCCTCGGGTGATGATTGCCCGACCGAATCAACCACATGGCAACCGCAGGAGCGCACTCGTCAGTCTTGCCGGGCCATGGCTTCGATGTTAACTGTGTGTGGAGGAAGAAGGGCCCTCGTGCTTCCGTGGTCATACATGAATTCACACATGATGCCACCACGAGTTGGAGCCTTCTCATTTCGGGAAGTGTCCTGTCCATACTTGGAATCAACGCATCCGGCACACATGCCATCGTGAACCAAACAGCAGCCAGGGATACATTTGACCAACAAGAATGGCATTGGGTAATTTCTGATTGTGAAGCAGGGCTGCTGCATGCTGATTGGGCAGCTCGATGCCCGGGCTGACAACCAACTCGCCGGGAGCCGGTCCCATGCGTGGCCGTGACCGAGCCGGAACGGACCTGGGAGGTGAGCTACACCGTCTACGAACCCAACAGAACTTTTCTTTTCCCTACGCAGGCTGATAAGCAGGCATGTTCCCGCCGACGAAGCGAAACAATTGGATAGCATCAGAGAACTGCCGTCCACCGTCGTCGCAGGCGGATAGAGGTGAGAGGACGTCGGTCGCACTTGAGGAGCTCACCATAAAATGTGCCCGGTAAACCTTGCGATTACTTGCATTGACGCACCTGCATGGGCATCAAATCGTAAATCAATTGCTAGGAGCCACTTGGATGAGGTGAAAAGGTTGCAGCGGCGCGGTAGCTTCTGGGCGCTGTGAGCTTTTTTCAGTGGGTGCCTGAAAACTTCCATTGGTGTGGGAGGTTTTGGAAAGCACGTAGCGGTGCAATTGCTAGTGGGTGGAGCCTTTGGGTAGGAGCTTTTGGAAGGCAGTCAAATGTCTGTGGCCAGTTGCCTGCTGGGGTAGGAGATTTTGGAAGGCAGTTGTCTGCTTCTCACTTCGGTGGAGCAGCTGGCATGACCTCACCGGCCTCACCGGGCTCACCGAGCATCCACTCCGCACCGCACCATGAGTGTCTTCGCGTCCGCAGCTGCGAAGCGCAAATCACCTGAATTCTCTAGTCTGAGCCACTATAAATACTATGAGAATCCTGGATGCACATATTATTGCTGAGGGGCTCGTGTTCTCCCAGTTGTCTGCATCCAGTTGCCTGCGGCCGGTTGTCTGGGCCAGTGGGAGCTTTCTGAGTAGGGCCCTAGGCGCTAGAAGGCCCGTCCGGGACGCGGGTCGGGGGAGTTTCCTTTGCAGCGGCAGACAACTGCCTTCCCAAAGCTCCCGTCCGACTCCTTCCCAAGACCCACTTCTTGAGTCCTTCTCACAAAGGAAGCTCCCATTGCAGTGGGGGTTTTGGGACACACCCAAAAAAAAAACCTCCCACTGAAATAAAAGCAGAGTGCGATCCACGGGTGCCTTTACTTTATCTGTTTAGAATGCGCCAAATCGAACACGGCCCGGACCTAGCAAGGAACAACCGCAGCACGCCCCCGCCGTCTCCACCCCTGCGGTGGAAAGGCAGGTTTATTCCATCACATGAGGTGTTGTTGCGCGACTACCCCGGCTCCATATTGGGGCTTCTCCTTGCTGGGCGCATTCTTCAGGCGTCTCCTCCAGCCGCAAGAGCCAACAGGGAGGGGGACTCCATCCAGACACTGGACGGAAGCGACAGCACCTGTCAATCAGGCCAGGATCGCGTCTCCGTACCAGGCTGCGTATTCCAATCTCAGAGCAAATGTCACTCACCACAGACAGACCGTGGCCAACAATAGTAATGATTAGCATGCGGGTCTCATACCAGCCCCAACATGCTGGGGTTTTATTCGCGCGCGGAAGTGCCCGTGTCCACCAAGACAGCGAAGAAAAGCATGGGTTTATATGCACGTTGGTGCGGGATAGCAACGCCGCATCCGCCAAAAAGAGGGGACCCCCGTTGGGAGGGACCATTTTCGCAGCGCCCACAGTATATCCATCAGTCGACCCTCACTTGTTTTTCTGTCACTTTTTGCTCTTCTTTTTTCTTCTTTTCCTGTATGCTGCGGAAATATTCGATTCATTCGGCAACTCCACACCAAAAGTCAGCATGTGTCGACAACCGGCGAATTTTGCAGAGGAGGTTGCTGTTGATGATGCCGTATGTCAACACGCCTGAACGCTTCTAATTATGGCCGATTTCTAACTTGGCTTAGCAGCAAGATGACACTCGCTCTGAGATGGGAGCTGTGAGTCGATTCTGGACACTTGATAGCCGTGGCTACTGACCTTTTGCGGCACAGAGCATTGCCTCGTCTAGCACCAGTCTTCTCAGCTCCCTGTTAGAACATCGTCGCGAGAATGGCCGGACCTACCATCGGTACAAGGAAGGCAGTAAGTCCAAACAAAGAATGCCGTTGGGATCATTCACTGAAAAATCCCACCCAGAATACAACATGCCGAATGATGAGCAGGAGCTCGACAGACTTGGTAACTGCTCCCTTACGTTGCTAATCCAAATCACAAAAAACTACTGACAACGGCCCTAGACTTGATCCATAACATGTGCCTCATGTCCCTGGACGACAGGCTTGGTCTCGCTCCGCAGTGTCAGGAGGGTGCAACAGTTGGTCGTGTCCTTGATGTTGGCACGGGCACAGGTACTTGGGCTATTGATTTCGGAGACGAACATCCGGAGGCCGAAGTCCTGGGTGTCGATCTCTCCGCCACTCAACCTGGCCAGTAAGCTTGACTCTGACGCGACGTTTTCCGGGTATGCCATTCACTGACGATGACTCGCAAGTGTGCCTCCTAACGTGCGGTTTGAAGTCGACGACATTGAAGACGAGTGGACATTCTCGCGGCCTTTCGAGTATATCCATAGTCGCTACATGACGTCCAGCATCAGCGACTGGCCAAAGTTTCTCCGGCAATGCTACGAGTAAGATCCTTGCCCCTTTGACGCGGACATCGGCGGCTTCTCCTCAGGAATATGAGCTGAAATGTTATGATGACTGCTGAATTGTTGAGCAGCAACCTCGAGCCCGGCGGTTCCCTCGAACTTCACGAGACGGATATCTACACCCGATCCGACGACGGATCTCTGAAGCCGGAGCATGCTCTCTACAAGTGGGCCCAGTTCCTCATGGAATCGTCGACCAAGTTGGGCGCAGCGTGGATTGACCCCCCTAAGCTCAAGGACCTCATGATTGAGGCTGGGTTCGAGGGCGTGAGTATGAACACGTACAAGTGGCCGACGAACACATGGCCCAAGGACAAGAAGTTTAAGGAACTTGGCATGTGGAACCACGAGAACTTTATGCAGGGTGTTGAGGGAATGTCTATTGCCCCTTTCACCCGCGCCTTGAACTGGACCCCGGAGGAAGTGGCGGTCTTCCTGATTGACGTCCGTAAGGATGGCAAGGACCACAGTATCCATGCATACTGGCCTCAGTAAGTCTAATTTGAGAGCTCTGTGTAATGTGGTGATTTTTCATTAACAGGTTCAGGTACATCTTTGTTGGTCGAAAGCCCGAGAAGGCCAAAGAGACTCCAGCGCCGGCGGCAGTGTGAACTCAGCGGGTGATGGGACGGTATTTTCCACGAGAAAGGTTTGATGTTTCCTTTCGTAAAGAAGTCACATTTGCATCGATAGATCTAGCAGAAATGCGCCAATCTTCCTATCTTGAGCATGGTCGTAGTGGTGTCAGATGCTTCCAACCTTTTCATCGGCATCGCAGTTGAATGCGATTCCACCGTTAGCGCAGCCCACTGCCATGCCGGGCCGTTCCGTCCGCCACGGAGGTTATCTGGCTAATTAGAGAGGTTGTGTGACACACAAGCTCTGTCATTGGTCCGACCAGCTCCGCCAGAAACCTCAACAGTGCACCCCGCCTGGGCAGTCATTACAGCACGTGTATGAACCCCGCTTGACCCCAATTCCGCCAACAGCACAAAACCCGCCCTTTTCTTCCGGCTTCACGACCCGTCGACTGCGTCTTAGACACCAACAACGACGGCGCCGTTCGATGCACCACGAGCACAATGCTACAGTCTGACGAGGACCTCCCCTGATGTCCCTTGGAAACCCGCCCGACCGCGTGACCAGTCTCCCCCGACTCTTCCGCGAGACACCCTGCAGCCCCGGTGGCACTGTAAATTGAATGCTGTCTGAGCATATTTACACTGCCACTCTCCGAGGTTGAAGAAGATCTGGGCCACAGCGTTCTGTGCAACTGTGACGAGGAAACATGCAATTGACGCACTGCCGCGAGTTCTGACAGATACCGCCGCGCGTGGTTGTGCTCGTTGTGAAGGGAAGGACGAGGGAGGCTGCGAGTGTCCACATTGTCCACTGTTCATGGAAAATCGTTGACATTGGAGGAAGGAGGTTTCAGCAGCTTCCGTGGGCACTTGCCGGCGTTCTTCTCGCGGACAGTAGACACTTGCCGGTTGAGGAAAGTGATACGACTGTGTCTCTTTTCTCAATCTACCCTTCCTCGATGGCTTGCTGAAGCATTGCATCTTTTGCGACTTCACAGCGACTTGCATACCAGCTCGGTCTTCAGCCCTTTTTTTTTTCTCTTTTTTTTTTCCCAACCCGCGTCCAGCTGCGCCAACTTGGGCTCAGAGCCGATGGAGCTGCATCAACTCTCGGCCGACCCATCGATCAGTGTGAGACTGGCCAGGTGTGGAGACGCTCTGGACGTGCCCAGGCGGGGTGCACTATCGAGGTTTCTAGCGGAGCTGGTCAGACCAATAACAGAGCTTGTGTGTCACACAACCTCTCTAATTGGCCAGAAAGCCTCCACTTTTGCCTGAGGTGGTCTGTGCCTGGATCCACAGCAGCATTTTGGATGCGTCAAGCCACACTCTGTCCACGAAGCCACGCCGAGGTCTAAGCAGCCACAATCAGCGCCTGTTATCCAGAATGTCGGCTTTGCTCAGATTCGCCTGCACGATGTTGCTAATGTTCTCGAGCCTGGCAAACCGAGAGACCATTCCAGCTTCCGCTAAATGTCCTCTTCGCGATGAATCCAGTTGTTGCCTGGCTTGAAAGGGTCAAGGATCCCCGAGACCCTGTTCGAATCCCTCGACCTTGACCGGCACGCCTGGTTTTGTACACCGGTGCTAGCCTCCAAGACAAGCGATCTCTATGCGCAGGATGGAGTCGAGGTCATTGTCGCCGACTTGCTTCTGCTTCCCCCATTACCTGGAATGTGGAAAAAACCAGACCTCGACTGCTTGAGTGGGCGCCCGCTGGGATTGCCTCAGGTTGTCACGCATCCGCCACCCTACAAACGGAAGGCGTGGGCATGGACGCGGGAAGTGCTTGTCTCGTTTGTAGCAGCCACGGTGCGTTATCATTGCAGATTGTCACCTGCCTTTGCCGCACAGAGGCAGCCACGCTGTGCGGCTTAGATGCAGCAATTTACAATTCCAAGGTAGGTGCCTCCAAAGCCACACTTCACCTCCTTTGAGCCTCGCCCTCAATTCCTGTTCTACCACGACCACCACGCAAACCTCTCTCCAATCGCTCCAACCGCCCCAAACCCGACGTCGAATGCCTCGGGTCTGTTGTGCGTTTGAATCCATCACCTGCCAAGTCCTGCCATTGCTGACTTTTCTCTTCCATCTAGACCCAGCGGCGTCAACGAAGAACCCGATCCAGAGCCCCAGCAAGCCCGTCCCATCCGCAAAAACCCTCTCTTCCACCTCGATCCGCTTCTCACTACTTCTTGCTGGCGTAATTTCTTCTCCGCCTCCTCGGACGGCGATATCGAATCGAATACAAGACAATGGCGAAGACGATGGCTAGGTTGACGATTCTGCCGACGACCACCGCCATGACCTCGTGCACTTCGCTCTGCACCAGCAGACTTCGTCCAGTCCCTCGAGTCGGACCTGAACGCGGACCGCCGATACCGCGCGTCGCCATGACTCCCTACTTCCTATTCCTGCTCGCAGCTCGTCCCCCAGCACCTCTGTCGCTCAAGGCTTCAGCACCCCCCAATGACACCCACGAGATCGAATCTCAATTGTCGTCAACCTGCATACCCAGCCCGCAAGCTGGCGTTGCATGGGGTCTGAAAGAGGCGGCGAATGCGCGTACCTTTGTCGTGCTGAAGCTGCTGCTTCTCGAAGCCATTGACATGATGCTCGACCACTTCACGTCACCTACCCGTCGAGAGCGTCCGATCACACTATCGCGTCGCCCAGCCGCAATACGCCATCGCCTTCTCCAACACCGCCCAATCCATCGACCTCTACTGCAGGTGTCATCTCCCTCTAGCACTACCGTCTGTCCTTGTACCCTCCCCTTGTTAACGCCCTCGACGGTATCCAGATACTGTTCCACCTCGACCCCGTCATCCGCGAGACGTATGGACAAGTGACTGCACTGCACTATTCTCGGCCACCAGTCCACCATCCCAAGAGACCAGACCCGCCGTAGCCCCAACCTCAGACTCGGCCTACCCGGCCAGCACCTTGCCTGGCGCTTCCGAAGCATGGCTCCATCCGTTGGCAAGCATGCTAACATTGGCGAAGGTCTTCTGAGTCGGCCTGGCTTCCGTCTGGCACATGAAGTTGGTCGATCAACGCCCATGTCCCAGTTCCACCGGCGTCCTGACTCTCCATGTCTTTCTCCACTCCCCGATTCCCCGTATATCTGGGATGCAGCCGCACGCTTCTAATATGCTTCTCAGGTGCGATGATGCCCCCGCTGCCTGAATTGCTCGATGACGGGCGCAGTCCATCTGTGATTGCCTGCTGCCGATGCGCCAATGATGCCGACGCCAATCCTGATGCCAGCAAAGAAAGTTGCACCCCGCTCTGCCTCTCCTCTGGCTTGAGCCTAACATTTTGCTTGTTCGGCCAACATCAGTCAACTTGCTTCCAATGAGAGCCCCCCATGACGTTTCTCCTGGCCTATGGTTCTGCTCTGTCTGGCTGGCGTTCTGAAACTCCATGAGGCATCTATTGATGCTGCTGGTTCTCCTCTTTTCCCTGGTTTCAAGGCATTCGGCGAACGCAGCAAGTGTCTTCGCCTCGACGCATTATCTCGTCAAAACTACTGTCCCTACTGCTGGCCCATCTTGCCTTCACTTGGATAAGAGCATCATTTCGCCTGTGTCAAGCAGACAGGCTTTGCCGGCCGGGCAATCATCACGGTGTCCGCAGCATCCCCCCAACCCGACGCCATTTCCTGTCATGTGCCGATGATATAAAGGTTGAGGATCGAAGTTGCGCGGCGTTTCCACGCATTGGAAGCTGCGCTCTACCTACGCATCTCGGAAGATATTGAGGCTTGCGAAAACGTATGCCGTAGCACGCAGGGCAAACAAATGGGCGCTCTGAATTGCAATTTGGTTGCGAAGCCGCCGCCAAAGAGACAACCGCTCTCTGCGGAACCTATGACAGGCGACCGCACCCTTCGAAAATAACGGTAACGCGAGCACGACGACTATGGTCGCCACAGGCGCAGTGGTGGTGGAAGCCGGGTCCGCCGAGGTGAAATCAAGCCTCCGTTGCCAACGCCCAGTCGCTTCCTCAGCAATTCGCTTTCGGTCTGAAAAACCTGCACAATGGTATGAGCTCCTGGACCTGTGTATCCCGACTGTAGTAGTGAGGAAGATGTCGCGGGTGGAGCGAGGTTCATGATCACCAATCTTGCCAGTCTGCATGCGCCGGCTGATGGCTTTGGAAAAGCCAGCGGTATCTCGATATCAGGTTTCTTGACGACAGGACTGGGCTCAATCGGTCTGCCGCCGCTGCCATCATCTTCAGCCGTCAACATCTTTGACGGTCTGAGAAATGGGCCGGCCAACGAACTGCTGGGATCCCTGGTGGAAATGTTTGGAGGCCTTCCCCAGCGGGGGCGAAATGGGATGAGGATGAATGGGACGGGCAAAATGCCCGCGGTAGACACAAAAGTAGAAGTATGAGTAATGGAAAGGCGGTTGCCTCGCCACATGGGCTGTGCATGCCTTGCATGCGCCTTCGTCCTCCAATCTTACCTGTCTCTCAGCAGCTCCCCCGCCTTCAGAGTTCTCAATACCCCATCCTAGATTTTACTGGCGCAGGAAAAGAGATGGCCTGAATAAACCGCTGGTCTGACCAGCCTCAAGACATATAGCGAGCTTTCCCTTCAGCATGCTCGCTAGGATGAACGTCGTAAACAGCATTATCAAGCTCGGCGTGTCAGATGAAATCCGCGACGTGTGCGGCTCCGGCCAGACGAGAAGTCCCACCATGAATCGACTCGACAGCAGCTCCAGGCCTCATGACGCGCGCTGTGTGATTACCGGACCGGACTGGATGCAGTCTATGTCGATAGACCGCCTGGATTCAGCTTGAGGAGGGGTTGGCGGACAGCTGGCTGAGGGGCGTAATGATGGCCAGGACATTGTCATCTGACGCCTCTGGCCCCGCTCATCGTCCGCTAACGTCGGCGCAACAGGCGTTCAGGTGGACGGCGCAAGCGTTGATGTAGCCAGCAAGATGCTAGTTTTGTCGGTGTATCAGCGTTTCTGTGGGACTTGAGAGTTTCTCAGGCATGCGTGAGGATAAGCAGGAGCAAAGCGGGCTTGTTCTGACGTAGGTTGCGCTACTGAGGACGGCGAGCGAGCGAAGAGTGCGCCGATTGATGGCATTTTGTATTACACGGCTGAGTCAGTCACTTTGTTGGTGTTGGTGGTTTTGTCTTCTCCTTGGCGAGTGCAGCAGCCCTTCGTTGCGACAAGGCGGAGGGAGATTATGGAAGATAGGTCGCGACTTGCAGCGAATGATTTCGTGGTGGCTGTCTTCGCCTTCGCCTCATTCTCCAGCATCAAAGCAGCCGGCATTACCATAAGTGGACACCACTCACGTTCACTCTCACTCTCACTCTCACTCTCACTCTCAGCTCACGTTCATTATTCACATGCATTTTCATCATTCATGTTCATTAACGATGTTTATGTCCACCATTCTTTCGTCCGTATCTTCATCTCATCCCTGTTCACACTGGTTCTCATTCCCACAGTCATTCCATAGACCACAGAACGCCGTTATACAGCCCACTGACCCGCGGTGCGGCGCATATGAAGACTGGGGCGACTTGTCCAAAGCCGTTGCTGACGCTAACTCGCAATAAACTCTCGGGGGGTGTTGCGGCTTCTTCAAGTACTTTGGTCAAGCGATTGGCAAGGGCCCCGGACTCAGTCTCGCTGGATAACTCTTTGGCTATGTATTTATTAGGCCGCCCTCGCTCTCACTAGGACATAGACTCCACTATCCTCCTCGAGACGCAAGTCATGTCAGCTACATCTGATCGGCAACGGCGCCAAGGGCGCAGCGAGCAACGACGGCGATTTTTCTATCAATTTGATAACAATAAGTCCTCTTTAGCTTCGCGCGCAATCTCAATACTGAAGTCATCGAAACAAAGGCAAAAAAGCTGCCGGACTAACACCACCATCATCGGTGCCAGCAGCAGTCCTCGCAGCAAGGCCGGCAACGTTTACAACCATCTGAGCAATCCCGGGGTACTCACAACGTCATCAAAACGCGACCGAGCATAACGTTTGAGAGCCTTCACTTGCGGTATGTCTCATTAGATGTAGTCGGCTTTCCTTCTCCTGCGAGACCTGCGAGACCTGCGCGCCTTGTGCCGTCTCCTTCCCGCCATTCGATTTTCCACTCCTGCTTTAGCTTGTACCCGACGCCTCTCTCTCACGGGCTTACATGCTTGCCGGATTCCACTTTTCTACCATGTCGCCGCATTATTACTCTTAGATTCTCAGCTGCTCATGTTTCACCCATCCTGTGGCGACTGGACATGTTTTTGCTTCGACTCCAGGCCCGATTCAGGGTCAAGACACGGCCCCACACATGTCCGATTCGATCATCCGGGACGCCTTCTCCGAGTGGGTCCCGGTCTTCACAGGGCTTCGTCTTTTCTTACTGCCTCGTACACCAGATTGGATGCTCGGCAGTTGTGTATTTACGGAAATCGCTTGCGGTCAGTCATGAACATAAGCCATCTTGTCTTCCCTGCGTTCCAAAAGTTCTCTATTTTCATCAGGTTCAGGTACTGGCTCAGACGTAAATTTAGGCTGGTGTGCAAAATAGAAAAGGAGGCTTTTCTGCCTGAAGCGTCCTATATATTGACTCTCTCAATATTCTCAAGCAACTGATCAATCTGTGTTCCAAGCTTGTGTATCTGGAATAGAAATCCTGCTATATGTGGGAAGTGTGCCAAACTTACCCTACTACCACAACTGCAACTGTCCCCGGCGGCAACAAGCAAATCGATAGATTAAGATCCATGATCACATATTCGACTATTATTTCAGCACCCCGCGCTCGTCAAGGTCCAGAAACAGTCAGCTCTAGTTATGCCCGTGGTCTCGGCGGCTGGCGCTTGTTGTGTGGAAGAACTGGCACATGTGCAGAAGAACTAGCACATGTGCAGAAGGACTAGCACATTTGCAGAAGAATTGGCACATGTGCGGAAGAACTGGCAAATGTGCGGAAGAACTGGCAAATGTGTCCAGGGATGCAGTCCCCGGAACAACATATCGTAATGCGAGCTGATGGGCGTGGCTGTATAGAGACCTCGAGCCCGGCACCAGACCTAACCAAGTCGGGAGCCTCGAGGCATCGGACGGCCAGATTCTCGCCTACTCCAAAATTAAGTTCACCCGCGATGAGTTTCCCCTGACGAGGTGGGTCGAAGGTGGCAACAATATCTTCGGGCGCCCATTTGACAGATCCTTCACAGCTGTGCAGCGGCCGGTAAGGCAGACGAGAACTGGCAAGCGACGCCACAGGCCCCTGCGCCAGGAGTTGTAGCGGCTTATCCGGAGACGTCAGGGAGCCCCCTACAACCACCTTATATTGGTCGACTCTCGTGATAGCGTCTGATTCTCTGGCTTGAACGTTGTTATTCAAGCCAACGGCGTTCCCGCCAGATTTGTTTTGTTTGACCATCTTGCAGAACGGATCAGAAAAAGACTATATTTCTCAGGTCAAGCGCCGGGCATCTCCTCCGGGTAGCTTCGGCTCGCTCCATTGGTGATCTGGGCTTTTAGCGGCAGGCTTTGGAACCGAACATTCCAGTCTTGCTTATCACTCCGTAGTTGGAAAGTCCAACGCAGGACATTGTTCATGGCATGGCGTGAGAGCTAAGATTACGGGATACGAATGACTTCGATAATGTGAGCCTTGACGCACTCGGGGACGAAGTTAAAATTTCCATGCACACCCTTGGAAAGACTCCTCTCATCGTGATTCATATCAGACGCAGACACGCCATGAAGAGTTCACCTAGTCACTAAGTCGCCCCTTGGCTCAAATGGGCAACGACGTATAAGCTGGAGTGCGCCCGAAAGATTATCAAAAACGCTATTCCCATATCAGCCAAGGTCCCAAGCTCAACAGAGACTAAGGCATTCCCCAATGTCTAGTACTGGCACGAAGAATCACTCATTTCGCAGGACTCGCTGGTCGCTTGGTTTCAAAGCTGAGGAGCGCAAAGCTCTGTCCTTCCAGAAAGCCCCCATTCACTGGATGGAATACCTGAAGCTGCATGCAGCCCTGGTCTCCAAACCTGAGGTCATGAAATCGTCTGACGGCAAGGTGTTGACGTGGAGATAGATAGGCGTCAGCGGGCGAGAAGCTTACTGGATATCACATCTCAATTGCGAAGGAGTCGTTCCTTGGGGCGATAACCACTCGTGCAAAGGTGAGCGAATCTACATATCCTATCTGGCCGGGGTGCATGACTGGTGCCACCAGTATTTCGAGAAAGTTCTCGACTGCGGTGCCGCGAGTGACAGTGTCATTGACGATACACAGGCCATCAAGGCAGCCACGAGCGACGGTAACAGGTTCTTGTAATGGTACTTTCAATCCACAGCCAAAACAGCTATCGTCTACTTCCATCCAGCGATCTATTACGTCTTCACTTCACTCACCACGCCCGTCATAAGTCAGCCGGTGACGCGAATGACAGCCATATCGCCATGGCTTCTGGGAGTTTTGTTGGACTAATCAAGCGTCCTCTTTGCGAAGAAACACACCAACAGCGACAATAGCATAGATGAGAGGGCTCAAGAATGGCATGGGGGCATGGTAAACTTCCATCATCAGGTCAGAAATGTCCAGATTGACACCACCCAGACCTGTTCCGACAGGGAGGTTGCCGATCTGAACTTTCAGGTTGCCCAAGCCACCAGCTTGCAGAACGTCGAATCAGTTGTTCTCCAGGCAACAGGTAGCTTGTGATCTTTGCCGAGAACGACAGCGGCCTTATGATATCCGATGTCACTTTCAGGGGTAATGTCGTTGAGCTCTTCACTGTCCAGTGGTTGACTTTCGACGGCTGCAAGTACGGGGTCGAAATGGTATCAGACGGTGGCTGGGCGTGGAAGTCAAGATTAGAAGCTGCTGCAAATACCATGCTCTTCTTGACACTAAGGGAAACTATTCTGAGGAGGCGAATCAAGCAAGCAAAGTCTCAGTATGAGAATCATGAGGTGTCAGACCTCCTCCATGGACCATATGAAAGGTTTGGTACCACTAGGTATGGGTCTAGAGATAGTACGGCTGCATTTCAGACTGCTTCATATGCGAGTCACAGATAACTGTTCATGGGCGCCAGTTTATGCATTCTGACTTTGACCGCTCAGGATTCCGGATTATCATCAGAACTTTGCCGAAGCTCATCGCGTTCGGCAGTTATTTCCAGATCGTTCATCTAATTCCTTTCCTTTTCTCCTGTCTGCGTAACGAGGGTTTGCTAACTAGAGCCCAGAAGCGATAAGTCAATGATTCAGGTGGAAGCCAGTGGATTTGCTAGTAATGCGAGATGCAAGGTCTCATGTTCACGAAACAAGGTCCAACATCCTATTTAGGCTGGTATTCGTCAGGTAGAATATGAAAAGCTCAAATCACAGTAGAGCTGCTCTTTATTATTAGCAGATTCATGCTGGGATAGTAATTCGAGAACTGTTCTGTGATCTGAAATCAGCCAACGCCAACACCTCTGCGGTGTCGGCCTCTGTAGACGTTACCTGTGGGCTGCTGGCTGAGACTAAAGAACTCACTTGGCTGCGCAGAACGTCATCAGAGCATACCAGGAGGCCTTCGATCTCCTTAAATCAAACTATTCCAACGTGCTCGTCCATAATCTCATGATCGCTGGCGCCAAGGATACGACAGTGACGAATGGAAAGGTTGTCAAAGCCCCCAATAATATGAACATCATGAATGATTGGTCACAGGTTTCTGTACGTCATGTAAGATCGGCAGTCAGCAGTAAGAGTTTATTCGGATCGACCCAAACGTCTGGGACATGAAACAGCCGCAGCTCACCTGTTCGCATTCACTTACGGTCAAGATCCCGCCTTGGACTCATGCCACAAGCACCGTCAACTGCGCTCGAATCAGAGTCAGAGACGGGACCTGCACTGGCACTATTACGAAGGCGCCCTTGAGTATCCCTGAATAGGTGTCTGATCTGGTGACTCTGGGAGACAAGCCCAACGGAAGCCTGAAAGAGTTTTGGCTCCTCTTCGAAAGGTTCCTACCCAAGCCTGCAACCGCATCCTCTTGGTCCGCTGTGGCATACACTGCTGTTTGCGGTACCACGTGGACGATGGCGCCGGGTTTTGGCAATGCGGATCCCCTTCCGGAGGGATTTTAGCCTGTGAAGAAAATTCTCCCCCTCATCGGCATTCTCGACGAACTCACGATCAAAAATTGTAGCATTTTCGGCTTTTTGGCTTCTCCCCAGCACCATGCAGGGCTGGCCTGAGGACCTCGACGACGAAAACTGGGAGGAACTCCTGACGGGCTGTCCGCCGACGTTGGCCCCGTCATCCTCAAGTACCACGACCTCGGCGATGAGGGAGCCTGAACAGCAGATTCAATCGCCCTTGGCCAGCGATGACCCGATTAGAACGCCCAGGACCGCTACAACAGCGGGCACAAGGCGAAAAATGTCCAGAGAGGCAATGTCATCAAGACCTTGTGCGGATGGATGAGGTCCAGCAGCGACATCCGGAGCCAGAACTTCATCATGCATACTTCCCTCCCTGGCACCGGCGTCGAAGTGGATCCTGATGATTGTAGTTAGTACTTCCGGGTGCCTGTCAACAGCTTAAACTGCGGAGGCAAGGACGGAACGCAGGGCGGGACGGTCAATAATGACTGCTTCAGACTGGATTACGAAACGGTATTCTAGGCATGGTGGAAGGAAGGCCTGTATAGGGGACCGCCAAATGAGAAAATGGGGCAATGGGACAACGTAACGAGAGCATGTTGGGTGGGATATAAGGAGGAGTTCCGCAGACAAGATGAATAAGACAAGCAGAGCAGACACGTTTGCTCTCGCTTGTTATACTCAAGCGGGCTTGAACGAAAGACACCACGTCGGAAATGTTCGCACCTCAATGCAAGCTCCCAATTCGGAGTGGTTTGCAGAGAATGCACAATGTGAGAGAGTTCAAAAGGTCGGACAAGGACAAGAACCACAGAACGACCGATTGCAACGGATTGCTTGCTGCGCAACCGTGGCTTCTGGTAAGTTCTTGTATAATTGTTGGTGAATGCGCTGAATGATATTACGCCAGGGACAACGAACAAAAACACGCATCTCTTGCCACGCCAGCGACATCGAGAGACAATAGGTCTCTCATCGACTCATGAGTGCATCAGTTATAACGGACTTTGGAAACCAAGTAGATATTGTTTCGTTCAAATCCTCAAAGAAGCCAACACCGATGGTACTTCTGCCCACGTACACTAAGCCTCGAGTGCCTCCCCGATGCCGTACCGACCGGCATTAGGAGTACATAGAAGGTGGTCATTCGAAAGCTACAAATACATCTCTGGCATCTGAGTTAGCCGGCAGCTTATAAAGGTGATGTGCCTGCTTAAGACTGCTTCAACAGTCTCCTGTCACGCCCACCGCAAAGCAATCGCCGTACGGCCTGGCGAGTGCGAGGGCAAAGGGGTGAGCAACAGTTTCAACCGCAAAGCTTATGATGATCCACGCAAACTGAAGCGTAGGGACTGGAACTTAACAAGAGGTCTCAGGCCCAGATATCAAAGGTTCTTTAACACTGAGAGCGGGGATCGTTCGTTGTGATGACAAAGCTGGGAGTTCTGGTGGTCCCGGCATCACGGACGTGGACGACACATGCAGACGGTCTTTCCTCGTAATTTGGACAAGGGGGGTCTCGTTGTGGGATCCAAGTGCTTGGAATTGGAGGTTGGTGGAATCGGATCGCGCTTGATGGCTTTTCTTTGATGGCTTTTCTTGGATAGTCGCAGGGACGAGACGGTCTTGACAGGGGGTTTGGTTTCTGGGCGATGAAGCGCATGAAGCGGTGCTTTACTGCTCCGACTTTGATGATAAACTGACCAATTATCTTGTGCATGAGAGGACGAGTGAACAGCAGCTTGTGGGGGGCTTCAGCTGAAAGACTTTTTGGTTTTCAGCCATTCTTCCCTGTGGAATGAAAGAAAAGGCTAGATACAAGGATGAAGTGGATGGGAGTCCTGTATGCCCTGAAACCTGTCTGTCAAGACCGATCGTCGCAATGTCTGGCGAATTAAGGATGGTGGTATCATAATGCGCGAAAACGCAGTACCAGCAGTTCTTACGACGAAGTGATTTCTTTCGGACCCTTTTTTGCACATGTACAATAACGCCGAATGATGTCTTCTGCTTCCTGGGCATTGGTCGTTGAGACACTGCATTACTGTTCCTTGCAACCCCATCAGTGGAGATAAATATGGAAGCAAGTGATTCACGGTGACGCTGAAATCTTGCATGCGTTTACGCAACAAATTGACGATCTGTGATTGGATTTGCGCCCGAAAGCGTCCATCCACAGTCGTCTCAACCATATCTGCCACGGAGCATATACGGGCACGCACCCATGGATAAGAAATCTCTCGTAGCACGAAATCAGAGTTTTTCTTCCTTCGTCCTGGGCCCACTCCTGTCACACCTCACAGAAGTCAGGTCAGATTCGCAAGCCCGGAGATGCCCAGACTGGCCTTCTCAACACCGTTCCACTTCAACGGCTGCTTTTGCTGAGATCTTGCTCTTCTATAGTGCTGTATTACGGCTGTTGACGGCCTTACCGTTGTTTAGTTAGTGAATCGGCAGAACCTTAGGCAAGATCCGCGAGGGCTTCGACTGACACTTCTCCTCCAGCTCGCCTGCATACCGCTCCGCTGTAGCCCTCACTTTCCCTTCAAGCTGTATGTAAAGGGCACTTGGGGGCATTTGGCGCGGCGGGATTGCTGAGAATGCCTTGAAGGAAGGTTAGACGGGCATCAAACGCGACGCCAGAGCTGAGACAGAACCGGGGACCGAGCCCGAAGTTGTGTCCGAGAGTGGGTCCAAGTCACAATAATACCCCCACAGTGTGATTGAAAGCATTGTTAGCTCCTCGCATAGTAAGAGACTTCTCGTGTTGAAGGCGATGGAATGAGATTACTTCACTGGTTAAGATATAGTTGAGGGGATGCTCATGTCTGAGCTTGGCTACTATTAATGTCAGATTTACGTAGCACTAGGGGGTGTCAATATCTCTACCTGCGTTCTACACATTTATGAGTATATAGTTCACAGACGCGATATTAAGAACAATGCAAGGCATTCATGTAGGTCAAATTATCGCCAGGCTCGTTCAAAAAGGTACATTTCCCGAATGCCTGAGGTCTTTCATGGCCTGAAACTTCTCAGCCTGCTGCAGTTTGATGCTCCTGGTTGAGGGGCACATACATCTTCCAAAAGCTTTCACTTTCACCATTCTATCATCACTCAATTCCTAAATTTCCAGTAAATCTGCATTGCATCTCAATCAAACACATCGCCAGTCCACTAAGCTTCTCATAATCCTTTCTAATGCCGTGTTTCTTGTGATTTTCCTTGTGCTCCCCGGCTCTGCTGACGCCGACGACTGCCAACCCAGAACGAGATTGACTGAATTGGGCTCAAGGCAAACCCTTCCAACCCATTGATGTGTCCCTAGCGTAAAGCGTACGTCTGTCATTGATTTGGGCAAGATCAACTGCCGCAGCTTTGCAAACATGGAACGGGGCAGTGGACCCAGTGAGTCCAAGTAGGCTGCCAAACGACGCATTCATAGACCCTCCAACGTGTGCCACTATTTTGGCCATTCAGTGGAAATATTTTTGATCCAAAAAGCTATGCTCGCGCTCAAAAATCAAGTGGTCTGGCTGGCTGAAGTCGACGACCAGTTCCATCTCCGTCAGCACAGGCCTTCTCTCCCGGACACACGTAGCCGCCAGAATGCCTTCGCGCCGTCACATGCGCAATTTATCAACTTCGAAAATGTAGATTCGGACGGTGACTACCTTCTGAGAGGCTCCAACGGCGAGCTGGGCGGTCTTCCCACGTGGCCGCTCCGTCCCGCAGCACTTCAGCAAGTATTCAGGATCCCCTCATCTTCGTCTGGGGTGTAGTTGGGGAGAGTACCGAAGTTGCAGCCGTGATCTGCGGGGGGCGAGTGGCCTCCGTGCAGCTCAACTCAGTTGTCCTCCCATATCGGCAGGTCGCGGACGACCTTCGTGATGAACGAGAACTTGGACTCGGCAAGGTGCAATTGCGAGATTGGGCGCCAGCTCGTGCCGCTGAAAATCCATCGTGAATAGGCTTGGCGGCCCATGTCAGCGTTATTTGCGGTTTCTAGAACCCAGATGGAAACAGTCAAGGAGCCGTTCACAGTCCAAAAGAGGCGCCTCGTGCCAGTGGTCACAGAAAATGGATGCAGGGAATTGCAAAGACTTGCAATGAAGGGAGAGAAATGGCGCGAATGAGAAGACGATATGGCAACCGTAGCCGAAGACCATTTTGGCTCTGTAGATGGCGAAGCAAAGAAAGCCAACTCGGGCAACACTCAGGCTATCATGCATACTTCTATGTATGCGACCGGGCTAGATAGGCAGCGGCTGGCATTTGCCATCCCTCATAATTATAAGGTAGTCATGTTTGTGTACCATCTGTGACGGAACCGCCAAATCACCCTTCGAAACATAACAATCCAGAAGGCTCAGTCGTACAACAGGACGGAGTTCCTACAGTCATTGCCCTTTGGGCAAAGGTATTGTGGTCGTTAGCGGCAGGATGAAGGTTGTTGCTTCGATGGCCTTCCGTACCAGGCCCACGAAGCCCTCGTCTGGGGAGTTTCACACACCGATAACTTCATCCTTGTTCATTGGAACCGATACGAGTTTGCGGAAGTACTGATGAGTGATGTTGAGAAACTTCGGGACTGTCCAAGCCGCGACGTCTCGGCGCCAGGCGGTTCCCCATTCCAGTCAAGAATCATGGAATAGTCGTCGTTGACCTTTCAGATGTCCGAATCAGCCCACAAACCAAATGCCTGCTATCATTATCTTTCGGGTCCTCCATCAGGAAACTTACACGAAGAACATAGCTCCAGACTGTTTGGCTACATCACTACTAATCTGTTCGAATGCATGACAAATGAAGCAGTAGCCCGATGGATTCGCCTGGTTCACCCGCGGCTTGAAGTTGGTTTGCAGTGGTAGAAAGCCAGCTGCCCAGAGTGGGTCCCTTAATATGAGATTGACCGAGGGGCATGTGGAAGAGGCGGGCGTTGTCGTCTCGAAACGCCCGGACTGTCTTGTATCGTAGGGCAGTGAGTGTTGCTGAGTGATGGTATTGATCTAGTTGGTGTGCGGGCTGCTCAGTTCAAGATCCAAGGGCGTGGGGGGGAACGCCCAGGCCATATCAAAGACTGCAAATGCCAAATCTGCCGGCGTCTAGTTGTCCCATGCGGACTGCAGTGTGATGGGATCATGACCAGAAAGCAATGAACATAATAGATCAAGCAGAAGGGGAGATGCATCGGCACGCTTGAGAACCTATCGAATTACCATCATAACCCTCAAGACTCCAAGAGTTCAAAAGATCTGGGATGATAACCACCCATTTTCCCCGGTACACACTATTTCTTTCAATTCACGATCTTTGTTCGAAGCTTCATCCTAGAACCTAGGGTAGAGGGACTGTTCGCATGTCGCGCAGCAGCTTCGATCTCAGTGAAGAATCCGCATCTCGATGTACGTAAATGGGGTGTTCTACTCACATCAAAGCGGGTGCTAAGGAACTCGGATGCTGTCATGGCCTAATGACAGTTTCCTTGTATACCTGCGTTTCTAAAGTTGCCGCACGCATGAGTTTCGTGCTTCTTGGCTCATGAGCGTATACTTGTGACGTCAAAAACAGCCCTTATTTTGCAAAGGGTGTGAATCAATGTCCTTGGAATCGTGTCTTTCTGGTTTCTGTTGTGTCTGCCTTGGAGAATATGGCGAGACGAGACTGATTATCTATGTTTCCATGTCCGCGATGGCTTATAGCAGCGCGAAACCCGGTCGCTAGCCTTGTGCGCGTTACCATTTCTCAATTAGTTAAGACGAAAGCACTCGTGAGATGTTAGAAATGTTCGGCAAACCCCCAGTGTATCAACGAATATAAGGAAGAAACATCGCACGATCTTGTTTGCGTCGGATACCTTGGGAGGCTTTGGTTACTAAGGTCGAGAACGACTTAACGGTTACTGCAAATGAATCATAGCCTTCAGACTTCGCCTAGGCTCGCTCCGTTTGGGTAAGGCAGATGAGAGCGACGATGTCTCTATCAAAGCACCTTGGTGTAAATGAAATCTGCCGGACCTCGATGATGGCGCTCAGAATCACGCATGGGAATTCGAAATGGCACTGCTTTTGGAAAATATGTGTTGTATGGCTCAGCGACCCTAATTGAAATTAAATACCAGAAATCTCTTAGGACGTGTGCAGAGCTGGAGAGCAACTACGCCTTTTCGTTTTACGAGGATCCCCACGAAGGGCAGGACAGGACGCAATGAGCGACGGCGCCCATGCCGGCCTTGCGGGCAAGTTGCTCCGGTCCCTTAGCCTCGTGGGCACGCTTTGCCGGACCAGCAAGTCTCCCTCGGGACCCGGGGTTCTGACCATGTCGCCCATTGACGCTGTGCGGGACGATGACGGTGTCCATGGTCAACCACAAAGTCGCGGAATTGTGTCGGGCTGAGCATCGTCGTTGTCGAGATGTGAATTCAGGCCAGAGAGGCAAACGACAACAGGACCTCGACCAGATGTGCTGCGGCTCTTTCAGGGAGCCTCAACAACTCCGCGGGACTCGTGGTTGCTGGTGACAATTGTCTTCTTGCCGAGGAGTGCTGACCTCATCCGAGTGAGATGACTGGCCCTCAGGGGCTGGCACATTCCAGGTCGGGTAGCCAGGGATGAGCTGCGGACCTTGTGTAATGAGCTATCGCAATGTACCACAAATATCGCTTGGCTGCCTGGCTTCTCGTCCTCTCAGCTTGCTCGGTTGATTTGGTAAATGGACCGAACAGTCTGGCTCAGGATCTCATGAAAATGTCAGAACCCAGGGAAGTTTTAAATTTCCCATTGTCGTATCAGCCCATGAATATGAGCAAGGTCGCCTGTTTTACAAGCCATAGCGCTGGTAAAAGGCTAAATACGCACCTCCAGTCGCTGCCTTCGAAGCGGACGTTGCTTGAGGTTGCTTTCTGTCGCATCGATCTGCCAGGGACTAGATTGACCATAAGAGCCTATCAAAACACGATCACTCTGGTTTGAACCGAGCATGTGTCCTATTACACCTCCTTGTTTCAGCGGTCCGCCGGGTGCGTCTCCATTTTCACATGTATGGCAGCGGCCGCAATCGCCGCCAACGCCACCAACATGCAATTTGATGCACGGCGGAATCGAGTTGCGCACTGCAACGACATGATTAAGGAGAGGCCCAAAGCTGCGTCCTCCGGTATGCGTCTGTCTGGGACTTGATACTGCCTTCGCAATGTTGATGCTGGGTAATCGATGCTGGGGAAGGTAGGAGCTTGTTGAGTGAAAGCTTTCTTTAAAGAGCGAGGTGTTTCAGTGAGTGAGAGATTCTGCAGTGGGTGCAAGCGTCAAGGGGATCGCTGGACGCTGGGTTTGGGGATTGCTCGTTCGCGGAGAAAAACCACATATTGCGTTGCTTCTCAGTCTCTTCTTTGAATTTTTAACTCGAATACTGTCGAAGAAGGAGGAAAAATTGCAGAAGACGGAGCCCTGTTCTTTGATGCGGTGGTAAGCGGACGCTAAGCCTGGTGGTGAACTGGTCCTGGGAGATGTCTGCAGTACGGCGTCAGGCGCAACTCCGGTCGTTGTTGTTGATGATTCACGGTACGCATTATGAGGCGCTGCCACCAAAGACTAGAAGGTTCTGTGGGCAGCGGCGAGATGCCATGGCGGAAGCTTGTAGTCGCACGAGGAAGAGAACGAGGTTGAGGATGAGAGCGAGATTGAAGTTGAGGTCGGGAGGTGGAAGGTGCAGCATGGTTGGACACTCAGAAACCTTTTGCACCTTCACCCCCTGAACGTGGGAGCTTTCTAGTGGGAGTCTTCTCACGACAGTGGGGGCTTGCAGTGAGTGGGATTAGTGAGTAGTAAGAGCGTTTTTTTCCTTTTTCTTTTTTCTTTTCTTTTGTTGAGTGTTCAAAATCTCCCACTGTTTTGTCGCAGTAGAAGGTGAGTGAAGCTTTTCAGTAACTAGAAGTGAGTGAGTATGAGTGAGTGAGTGAGGGTGAGTGAATGAATGAGGGTGAGTGAATGAGTGAGTGAGTGAGTGAGTGAGTGAGGTTGGACCTTTTGGGGTTGGCAGTGGGAATATTTAGCTTGCCGCAAGAACCAACGCAAACCCCGCCCGGTCCTTTATGGATGCCTGAGAGCAAAGGCTGCTCTTGCTGTCTGCCCGGTCATTCGTTAAGAGCACTTGAACCTCTAAGTATCCCGTCTCACAAATGTAAATTACACTCTGTTTGACATAAAGGACGGGAAACTTTCCGCAATCGACCGTGAGAGCGGCACTAGGTGGTCGATAGCAGAGAGGATCGGGAGCCGGGGGGCATGGCACGTGTTCCATATCTGGCCTATTTTGAATTTTGACTCCTCCAAGGTGTTTTTCTTGCTGCTTGCTCAAGATCAATAAGTTGCCTTTGGCGCTGGGGCGATGGCCATCGACCATCTAGCCCATGTCTCGAGGCGGGCTCAGGTTCGTCAGAGATTCTGACTGAAATGGAGTCAGGATGGGTGTTTAATCGTCGTTGAAGTGCTTTGGTTCTCTGCAGCATTTACCACAGTTCAGCCCAGTCCCCGTGTAGAACGGGCAACTCAGGAGACAATGGGCGAGTCGGAGGCAGAGTAACGTCCATTGCAATGCATCTGCAGACATCATTCCGAGGTCGCCGCAAATATAACCACATCAGTGTTATTGACCATCGCTTGCCGTGACTATAAAGATGCTCATTGTGAATGAGACTCCATCTCGACGATCATGCAGATTGAGAACGCTCTCACATTGCATCAGAACACAGGACAGAATTTTAATTGAGGGACGAAGACATAACAGACACAGACCCGGAGACACTGACAATGAGGTTGTTTGTGATTGTCTTAAGTATGCCCCTTCTTGGCGAGCTCAAATCATACAACTTTGACACAACCTTCACTCCCAATCATGTTCGGGCCCTTGTCTGGAAATCGGATGCCGGCTCGGCTTGGGCAGTGAAAGCTCTTGTGTGTTCAGGCTTTCGTCAACACCAGGCATCGGACGATAGTAATAAAGGTTCCGAAGGGCTAGCTCACTTGTGGAACCAAGCGTCGCATTTTCTCAATCTATCGGCTGGTCCCAGCATCTCATCATCCGTTGGTTTCATCACCTTCGTGTTAAATCAATCATGCAAAGCCCCCAGAAAAGTTTAATGTACTGAGGGCCATATCGGTCACGTCAATATTGAAGGTAATGTGCCGTATGAATTTTGTTTGGGCCTGGTAATACTCCCGCAATGGTCGATGCTGTTTTGCCTTGCCGACTTTCTTGCAGCAATTACACATAATCCAACAAGGGAAACCCGCTCTTGGTGTCTATTTCTACACTCCGTGGTCTTTCAGAGGTTGAGGTGTTATTTAGGCACGGCATCGCAAGTCGGAGGGGACGCCTCATTACTAGAAGCTTTTCAGGGATGCCAAATACTGGACAGAGTAGATTGTTCTATGGCATTCACTTCAGAGTTTTGCAAACCGGGCAGTGCCCTTGACAACTTCAATCAGTCGCGCGTAGCGCTTTCATTATAAGGGAAGGAATAATGACGACAGCAATAGCCGACGGAAGACGATGACAATAGCAGCAACGATTGCAGCGATACAAAAGTGAGTACGTAGTAAACGTAATCGCTTGGACATAGGGAAGCTAAGGGGTCTCAGTAGAACATACGGATTACATGCGTGTGGTGAACACTGCCCGGATAGCCAAATGACACTGCCCGGCGAGCAGGGCTCTTATTTTATGCGCAGAGTAAGCAGTATTTACGTATTTGGGTTCTCCTCAAACATTTTGACGATTGTAGCAGCGTTAATGTCAGCGTAATTGAATGTTGCGTCCTTCGAAGCATCGATATTGAATCGCACGCCTTTAGACACATCTACAGTCGTCCGGGTGTCGCATTTACTTACCTCTCAGATTTCATGAACGGTTTCGGCGTCTCGTAAGTAGTGCATGGGTGCTGGGGGGTCCAGTATGAAGTGAAGTCTGTTTTCTCGCCTTAGCGGCCGTGGTTATCGAACAGAAGCCCCTCATATGATGCAGCGACTTCAGTCTATCCTTGCGCTGTATTCTTCCTCCTGTTCATAAGGTATTGAGCTTACTCATAGACCTATCGTGGAGTGTACCAAGTAAGTTGACATCTGAATGCGCAAGCCTGATTGCCAAACAATTATGTTGAAGTTGATGATACACCTCGCAAAGTTGCAGTCAGTCGTGGTAGGCCAAAGCCGGGATCAGGCACGCTAACCACAGTGACGGTTTTCTCAAACGCGTGTCAGGCTGGCTTGGAGGTGGGTATTTTGGGTGAGCCGAACGCAGTGGAGGGCAGTTTTGGTGTTCGAAATACGGGCACATCGCAGGAGGCTTGGATTCGCAGTTGCTGCTTATCAGAGAGGCATTGGAAGCTTGTTGAAGATCGGGCTTCATTGAGACTTCATTGGGGAGTGAGGTTGACCCCCTGACCTTGGGTGTCTGCGGCGTGAGGAAAGTAGAGGCCGATGGAATATTGGGGGGCTTCCCGAGCATGGGTAATCAGAGGCCGTGGAAGCATTGGGAGCAGCGTACGATATAACAATTCCAATTAGCATAATCATGCCTGCTGATCCGAATACGGCTTGAACACCAAACAGGCCCGGCATCAAGATTCTCTTTTCCACTACGAAACAGTGCTTGTCCATAACTTATTTTGGAAGCAGTACATTACAACCATGCGGTGCCTTTCTCCTGTTTTGGCCATTGGAAAAGTGTCCTAAATGAACGTCATTTCGACCGTGTTACATCCCAAACGAACCAACATGCAACAGAGAAACGACCGGTCATCATGCGGGAGCAAAGTAGCGAAATGATGCTGCACCAAAAGAGGTACATTAGTAGCAAAGTTTAGAAGCCATAGACCGAGCAAGGCATCGTGCGATAAGGTCAATGTATTGAACAAACTGGGATCTGCTCGCTGAAAGGCGGCCCTATTGATAGCACAACTCCACGACACGCACTAAAATGGTTGTATTGAAGCAAGTGTCGGCCTGGCATATTCCACCTCCGACCTTACAAAGTTTTCCGTCATGCTTCCTGTGGCTCATGGTCAGGCAGCCTCCTTTTCTAGCCGCGACTACCAAAAGTCTTTGCCAAAGACCCCTCCTCCCATAGGCTGAGAATATCCCGTCGCATTTCCAGTCATTGTCCGAAGATGCCGAGTGCCATTTGACTCATCCCATGAAGTCCATGTAGCTTCCAAACCCACATCAAAGCAGCGAGAAGCCCTGCCAACAAGACGAGCATCAGGAGGGATCGGGTTGAGAGCAGGGGGGGGCCAACGCGGGCCAGCAGAGGCGGGTGAGCACGATCGGAGTATCGAACAGAGAACCGACGATGGCGGCGGGCAGACTTCTGGGAGAAAGAATGTAAGCTTCTAATTACCCAGCAGGACAGAGTTATGGGCATTCGACAAGATACCTAGACGTCCCGGACGATGTCGGTTGACATGATAGCTGCCGTTGTTGGCGCAACCCCGGCATCCTGGAGGTAGGTCTGAATGTTGACCTGCATCTCGCGTCGCAGGTGCGTCTGGATCGCCCCGCCGTGCGTGTCCTCGTCGAACCAGGTGGTCTGCGAAGCGTCGCCGTTTGCGTGGTGATGGCGATTGCGAGAAGGTGCTGGGAACCGATAATTCGGCCGGGCGACAGGCAGCGCCGCTCGCCGCCTCAAATAATGCGCGCTAGACATTGCGAGTGCGGTATGATTGATGCGACGGGGACGCTGGACAGAATGCCGTTCTGTGCGACGATGGTTGTAGACGTCGACGTGGGCAGCGAAAAGCTGGGTGGAGGTGATGATAGCACGTCGTCGGATTTGGTTGGCTCCTTCTCTGCCGAAGTCGTTTGTTGCAAACAGGTGCGGTCCTGCAGCGCCTGCTTCTTTCACAAAAGGCAGTCGCCACAGCTAGGTATAGGCAGGTGCAAGATTGTGAGACCGTGCGGCACTCCACTTCGGCATCGACTGCCCGTGTGGATACCTCGGAGCCGGACACGGTGCGGCAGTCAAGAGCCTCCACTCCGCCGAAAAATGAGAATGAGGGCGGCGTCGCAATGCAACGGCCTTGTGCGCGGGATATGGGCCTATGCATTGCCTTTCTAACACCTCCCAGTATCGAAATTCGGAATTTCTCGGCTTGAGAAGAAAGCCGCAGCAATCAGTCTCGTCACGAATGGCCCAGGGCCTTTTTGCTAGGATGACGTCGTAGCATGGTAGTTTTCACGTAAGATGTGCAAGACGCGGAAAAGCGTGCAGACCATTGCGGTGAACAGTAAGTTTTGAACTTGAGAACTATCTATAAATATCTCTGAGATTGACACGGGCAATAATTTTTTTCACAATTCTTAGGCAAGTCCATAGGTTGTGATGCTATTATTCAGCTCGCAGCACTGTGACGTCAGCTCGATTGGCGTAGTGGGGCTCCAAGGCGGCTGAGTCAGCACATCGGCAAAACTGCGGCCTGAAGTGAGGGCCACAGATCGGCCTGCCCTTATGATACTGACGGTATCCTAAGGGTGAATCGTCTCTCTAATTGGCCTGCCCTTACGATACCGACGGTATCCTAAGGTGATTGGCCTGCCCTTATGATACCAGCGGTATCCTAAGGCTGGCCAGTCACATCACTGGTATCAGGGCCTCTGATCGGGTGTCTCCCAGCGAACCAGACCCAGTCCACCATAACACTCGAAGCACAGCACGCAATTCACCCCTAATCGCCGCCTGTGTCGCATTCGACACCCTCTGTACACTCTCTTACGGAC
The DNA here is from genome assembly GCA_027406105.1 of Colletotrichum endophyticum. NCBI lineage: Eukaryota > Fungi > Ascomycota > Sordariomycetes > Glomerellales > Glomerellaceae > Colletotrichum > Colletotrichum endophyticum. Next base: position 156,123 of record JANVYF010000019.1, read on the forward strand.
TTATCGTCTCAAGCGGGACGAAAACGGAAGTACAATGACCGCTGCCAGGCCATCGATATCAACGTCACGCGACGAGCGTCGCATCTCAACGATCGACAGACCCCTATCCTCTCACCGGTATTTAGCATATCGTCGCGGACGTCCTCTCCAACCAAACAGTCAAGAAGACTGGCCCTCGAGGCTGACGGCCTCGTACATCGCGAGTTCCCGAGGAGCCGTGACGACTTGCCGCCTTCGCTCGCAAGGCTCGTCAAAGAGCTACAGGACATGAATCGGGCCTTCCACTTGATACCACAAGACATGCGCTCTGAGGTGCAATCTTCTCTTCGCCCTGCAGCCGCCCGTCCCATGCCCTTCTGCTGGGGCTGCTCGTGGTCGACTAGGTAGACCAGGCGCTGCCTCTTCACTTCTCGAACGCCAGTACGCCGGCTTCGATATACTAGATTACGCCTTCCCCGAAGAGAGGGAACCTGGAATATCCGAATTCCGATTCCCACCTCGAGGCCTCGTTGCGGGACTGCTTGACCAAGGCGAAGACTGCAAACTAAATACTCTCGGCGAATCGGGCTGGAACACGGAGCTTCATTTACTGATGATGGATTGGGCGCTACGGCTAAACGATTAGTGTGGTCTTGTTGACTACACATATTGCATCCGCGCCCAGGAGGCCAAGGTATACAAGGCCAAGAAATCACCATCGAATATGGTCGACTTTTGCATGATTACCCGCCCTCCTCTTAGAAGTCCTGAGGCCGACTGCATTGATGAGGTTTGCAAGATGCGGCCTGAAGTCATTATCAACCACACGGATCATGATGTCCTGTGCAAGAGCCCTATGGTCGTGTCGTTTGAGACTAAGCGTTCCGGGGCCGACCTCGAGAAGGCGACGGTGCAGATTGGGAACATGGCACTTGTCGCAGTGGCGGGGTCTGGTAAAATGCCCAAACGACTTGCCGGCCATACCGTTTCTGCCTGGTGTCATCATCAATGGACACAGTTGGTCTTTCGTTGCGAGCGCCATCAAAGATGGAAGATCCGTCCTCTACAGCGAGGTCGAACTCGGGAAGACGTCAACCGAGTTTGGTATCATGGCCACGCCTGTCGCGCCACAGCACCTTGCACGTTGGGCAGAGAACTCGTATAATTTTCAAGTCTTAGATTCTTGACACATGGATAGTGCTGTGGCTTTCGGCATTGATCTTATTTCAATTGAAACCAGGGAACAGCGTGTGCTGTGAATGATCGTTCCGAAAAGACCTGATCATAGCGGCCTTGAGCCAGACTGGCATGCATCATGGTGATGGCGAGGATAACCAAGAGGAGCTGCCCAGAGCTTTCGCGCGTCCTCGGTCATGGCCACCTCCAAACATGCGCAATGATCGCACAGCTATCTCCGTTTTGGTCCAAGGCAACAGACTGCCCCGCCAAACCAATGCCCCCATCAAGCATTCCACATCTTTGCACATCCATCGAGATACAAGTGCGGAAGTCTACAAGTGCATGCACCAAGCTGAGCGTGAACATCACTTCATTAAACCTGCTATTGTCGCCGTTCTATTTATACACACCAGAGCTCGCCCAAGCTAGTTCTTGTAGGCCCGAAGGCCGGGTCGTGGCGCCGTCCTCCCGCGTCAGGTTTCCGTCCGAAAAGCGGGGCTGCGGAGGTCGACCCGGCGGTCGTCAAGGATTCGGGGCAGGGTACCATTCAGCATCAGCAAACCCATGCAAAGCCATTACTAGCATCGTCAGAAGCATTTTCTCAGGCTAGATTGGCAGGGTAGCCTCTCAACAGATGGAGAGAGAAAGCCTGCACGTATGCTGATTCATATGTGTGCACCGCCTCTTCACGACGGTTGGCGGTGGCACCATATGCGTTTGTCAATCAGTTGGTCAGTCCAGAGTCCAATTTCGCTACAGTATCTCTATACCAGAGTACGCTTGCACATCAATGCGATGGATGTCGTACAGGAAATAGCATTACCGGGTAGCCTCCGATCATGTAAATCGAACCCGAGAAGCCAAATAAATTATGATAGATGAGTCGGCAAAAGGCTGACCTTTCCAATGCCATGTATGCTATTCCATGGCGTGCCCAACCCCGTGGCTTTTGCAGGTGTATTGCCCACCTTCACACCATCAAACACAGTCAACACACATGAGCAGTTCTACTGAGCTTTTTTCACGAGATGACCTCGTCTCTGGTACGAGCAGGGACTCGATCATGGCCAACCCTACAAGGATCATAATTTAGATGCACAGCGACAGAAACCATGATTTACGCAAAGTATTGCATTTGATTGCAGTCACCTGAACCGAACGGCGCATGCTCTTCGGAGGAGATGAAGTCATCCGACATTTCGCCCACATTGATTTCCAGGGCTTGGAGTCAATCGAGATTGGGCGGATCGCTAAGCAGATTCAAGGCCGTCATCTTTGTTGCGACATCAGCTGGGCAGCCCGGCGGGCGGATTTAAGCGGTCTTCCGATGGGCTTAAGCCGTTTATACTGGCTGGTCAGGAGCACGAAGCTGCCAAACCTCTCCTCATTCTTTTGCCGACTTTTGGGGACGGTAGTTTTGGACGAGAGTAGGTTTTGGATAGGACAAATTTTGCCGAGAAAGTTCTCAACCTTGTTTTTCATTATGAATTTCAGGTTGTAGCAGAAAGTGCCGTGTCATGCTCAAGGCATACCCGATGAAACCAGCGCTTTTTGTGCCCTAGATTACGTGCTTGGTCCCCTTGTGTGATGGACAAACGGCACGGAATTGAAGGAAAACCTCGTGACCACTCTCCATGATGAATTGCTTGACGACCGGATGCTGAAGACCCGTGCTATCTACGCAAATAGGACGGACAACTGGCCTTCATCGATGCCCACCGCTGAGCCCGATCCTCGTCTGAGCCTCAGATGTCCTCCACCATACCAAGCCACTTTCCAGCCTCCAGAGCAGAGCAAGCTGGGCAACGCCATCCGCTGCCGTCTCGGGTAAGACTTGGGCGGCCACTTCTCGACACGATCCGAAATCTGGCGCTAGCGCCCACCCCAAGGCAAGTAAACTTGTCAAGTTCAATCAATCAATCAATCAATTATGAAGCTATCGCGAGGCAATCAAGTCAATTATGAGGCTCAAACTTGATTGATTGCCTTGGGGTGGGCGCTGTCTGGCGCATTCTGTCTCGAACATAGATACCAGTCTCTCGGAAACTGACTCTCTTAGAGTCCAAGCCTTCTTCTATTCCTCTACGTGCCCCCGTGATTTCGAATGGCCGGACCCTTTCGAGCATACCATCAGTAAGGGAAAGCTGAAGTCTTCCGACGATAAGGGCCTACGCTGGCAGACGATGGTCATCATGTCCACAACACAGCTAAAGTCTCTCAAACATCAACTGCGAAGACCCTAATTACCCCACAATACATCTCATTATGCGCTCCAAGCTGTTCATAGACGACATATTTCTGATGCTGGCTACGGATTCTGGCTGGAAATTGCTTCTTAGGTCTGCTTTCGCTGGGCCGAATCGAGTCTGTGAGAAGAACCGCAATACTAGCAGCAACTGAAACCGCATAGGCACGAAATACGAGGACCCAAGACAATTTCCAAAAAGGCTGAACTCCATCATCAGCGAACGCTCCCAAAGTACCCAAGCCACAGGCTCTGGTTTTCCGTCTTCATGTTCCCGCCTATCTTGGCCCATAGGTGGTCATGACAGTTGAATGAAAATTAGATGCGCTCGTCGACGTTGCATATAGATGAACGATTGAGGACTGTTTTGTTGGGGCGTTGTATGTTTATCGATTAGAACCAATGATGCCGGTGTTGATAGTGCTTTGGCATTTGGCAGTAATGTGCTCGATGCGAACAGCCCGCACAGGAGTCACGGAACAAACAGGGAGAAGTAGGTGGCAAATGCAGATCTTTTCCTTATCATGAACCCGAGCATGACCTGTTTCTGTCACTGAGTATTGCTTTTGAGCTGGCTGTCATCACGGCTGAGTGGCAGTGGCAGCATCATCGTAGGCTGAGGTGAGATCAGTGTACTCCGATACTGACTAAAAGGAGTATCGAGCAGCAGTCAAAGGGCAGGGGTCATTATGTGTATACTGATGAGTATGATGAGCGACTGGCTAGGGGAAGAAACCCCATATCTATATAATGAGTGTACAATCCCCTAAGCCCCTTACACGAAAATAACCTTGCTAACCTTGCTTATACTTCTATTTAAGTAAGTCAGGTCACTCGAGGTGAAACAGCTGTAATGAATGTGATGGGACAGCCTGGCAGTAAGTACAACACCTAGCGTTTTGATGACGAGAATGCCGTCTCGCAAACCAAATCTGCCTCCTTAATATTACTTGATCATCTTCTGTTGACCCTCTTTGTACCGCTCCATCTGAGTGTTGGAGTCTCGCTTGAATGCGCTGACGTTAGAAAAGGCCGTCTTCATGTGTGCCTTTTGCAGCTTGTTGCTCTGTCCACGGCCACTCCCGGCCCGCGCCAGACCAAGAGCGGTGGTAACAATGTTGCGAATCTGTCTTCCATCGAGGTCCTCCTTGTAAACATCCTCGTCGAGCCAGTCCTTGATTTCGTCGTACTCATGTACAAGCCCTTTTTTGTCCAGCTCGTCTAGAAAGCCAGTGAAGATAGCCTCCATCTGCTCCGCCTTAAGGGTCTCATAGCGAATTGCTATATGAATTCGAGAGGGAATAGCAATATCGAAGTCGGCGACTTGGTTAGTCGTTAGAAACATTATCCCTTGATAATACTCAAGCACACGCAGGAACACTAAGACCCGAGTCAATTTGCTGTTGCGGAACTTCTTTCGACGCATTGTACTCACCAGAAACCAAAGCGTTCTTATCTGTCGACCGAATAGCATTGCCTCGACCGCGGCTCTCGAGGAATACATCAACTTCGTCACTGCAGAATGATCAGCCAAGTTTGCAAGCCAGTCAAAACAGGAGCGCTGACATGAGCAGAATCGCTTGCCACTTCGTTGCCAGATCGAAGACTCTCTGGAGATTAGCTTCGACGTGCTTGGCCTTTGTCCCTACATCAGCGACGCTGATAGAGAACAATGGCTTTCGGGTGGCGATGGCGATTGTCTCGGCTGTGGACGTTTTACCAACACCTGGGGGGCCTGCAACCGTTCATCTTATGAGAAATGCGCAAACTTCACGACAAGAAATACACGCATAAGTTGCCTCTTACCATACAGAAGGATGACGAGACCCTTCCCCTTGCCTGTGATAATGTCGTTGACCTCAAGTTTATGGTCGTCTTCATCAACGTGGTTTTTGCGCGCCATTGTAGACGCATGAGACCCGACCAGATCTAAAAGGAAGTCTTTCGTAGTGGTTCCTTTTATAATTCAAGGAGAGTTAGCTAAGCCATGCTCAATTTCAAGCCCAAAGGATCTTACCTTTCTTGCCCCTTTTAATCTCATCCTTCTTTTCTCCCTTGATCTTCTTGTTGTCTATGTCGTCGGCCAACTTAAGCCGGGACTCCCAGGCGTTCCCTTCGTCCTCTGCTCCCAGAAATCGAAGTTGTGTTACTTGAAGTTGAGCCCACTGCTTCTGTTGGAGAATATAGCCCAGCACACGAGGTGGGCATATGAGATACTGCTCATCATCCCAAATTGAGTTTGTTCTCACGAATTTGCGATCGTCAAACTTGGTGCGATATCGCTGCGACAGCCGATCATTCCCCTGACAGTCTAAACAACCGCATCCGGTGCCTCCCAGACTTGGTTTGAGCCCGCCGTTCCTTCCGTCCGCCCCTCCGTACTGAGAGAACGCGTCATAGTCCACCATCACTCTGCTGTTGATCTAAGTCGCATGTCAGCAAGATCGTGAAAGTAAACCGTGGAAGCGCTTACGTTGACAGATTTGGCGGCTGGTCTGGTGGATTCGTTGAGCTGTCTCTACGGGAAGCCATACATTCTGGCCATGTCAGCGATGTGAAACGAACTGGCCGAGCGTAGGTCAAATTCATCCATCTGTGGGCATCTTCCGTCAGCTCTGACTTCATCCAATTGGTTTCTAGGAGATTCCTGCCTCTTGGTCCTGCTTCATGCCCGAAAACCCTTTGGTCTCTAGAATCGAGAGTCCTAGGTGGTCAAAAAGCCTGGAGTCGTTCCTGGCATTGCAGATCTTTCGAAAAGTTTGGCCGCGCTTGATGAGCTTCTCTCGAACTTTTTCCTGCTCCTCACACAAGTCGAAAGGATAGAATGGGAGGGAGGTGAGCGGAAGGTGTCCGTCGAACTGCTCGAACTCAAGAGTGAACAAAGTACGACTGAAGGTGCCGTCTTTCCAGTCGTAAGACCACGCATCTAACTTCCAAGGAAGCGGCTCACGCATGCTCGGGTCTCGCCAAGGCCAAAACATCTGGTTGTCCTTTACGACAAAGACCTGATCCTCTCCCTGGAATGGTTTTCCGTAGACAAGCATGCCAGGCGGGAACACTGTCCACAAGTCCTCGAACTGAATTGTGTTTGGAGTCGCCTTCTTGTAGTTTGGCCTCATCTTGAAATACTTGTCCAACTTCTCATCGCCTGATGAGGTTCGGATAGTGTCGAGCAGAAGCTTCAGATCCTTGCGGGCCTGCATGTTCTCTTCATCCTCCTCAGCCTTCTCAGCCTCATCGAGCAAGTCATCATATTCATAAATAATGGCGTCGTAAGGTGAAGAGAGCGTAACAGGATCTTCGCGGAAAATATGGTAAGGAAAGTGGCCTAGGTACTTCTTCAGAAGGTTCCACAGGTTCTTGCTGACAATATCGATTTCAGACCTGTTTGGTGTCTGGTACGGCGAAAATTTGTTTTCGTAAATATTCTTGCGCAAGATGAACGCGAACTTCTCACGATCAAACTCTTCGTTCTTGGATTTCTCGAACTTTTTCTACTCTTCAATCGGCTCACCAGTGTCGGGATCTCTTCTGGTGATGACGACTTTCACTCTGGACAGGGGCTCCTGTTCTTCTTTCTGTAGCACCATAATTAATCATCGTCGCGTGCAACAAAATTTGAATGAGCACTAACCTGCACTTCTTTCGAGTCATCTCCGGTGGCTTCGTCCGCCTTCGTTTTCTCTGCCACTTCATTCAAGGCGAGGGCGGCCTCAGTGAGTGGGGTGGCCTTGTTTCTGACTTCCAGCTCAATGAGTCTTTTCTCAAGAGCAGCGATCTTGGCCTCCAGTGACTAAAGGGATATCAGCTTGAAATTGGTACATGGAATCAAAGTTCGTACCGTGACCATAGGAGTCTCCGTTGTGTCCGCCATCTTCGGATACAATGTAACCGGCCCAATGAATTGTTGAGGAAGAATCAACTGCCAAACACAGTGGCATACGAAAGTTTGCGAGGGCGGACTCAGAAAGACCTTTTATCTTCAAGGGTAGATTCGAGTCTTTACAGTCGCAGTATGTGTATTGAGCGAAGGCTCTCGCCCGATGAATCGGAGGAAACTTGCACTCCATGGTACGGTACCCGAACCCTTGTACGGCAGCCTGCTGCAGGTTGCAACGGGCGGAATGCAGTCAGCACTGATAATGGTAGGATCAAGGGTTGATCTCACCAATACGAAGGCTTCTTATCATGTTCCTGATGGCGTCATCCGTTTGTGTGTCACTTGGACCTTCATGAGGAGGCGCAGCTGCATATATTGACGCAGCCTGGTCATTCCTCAAGCTAGCGTCGTGACACTAATTTTGATTTCATGTCCCTCATATGCGCTCAGTCCAATAGAAAGACGGCTTACCACCCATATCCACGATCGGTTAATTGCCGATAAGCGTGAGGGCCTGTTCGCGTTGATTTCTGCCAAGTCAGCTGGAGCACCCTTAATGTATCGACTGTGCCAGCGCCCGCCCACCTACCCCCAAGGCAACATACCCATCTTTGGCTCCTCAAGAGGTCGCCTCTTTATTTCCTGTTCCAGCACAACCTTTCCCCCGCATCAAGCTTGAGAAGTCATACAGTCAATCCTGTCACCATGTCTTCACAAACCCACCCAATCACTCTTAACAAAGGCAAACGATTCGACAACAAGAATTTGTAAGATGTTGAATGACCGCAGGCTGATCAAGGCTTATTTAACAAAGTCAAAAAGGGAGAGACTCAAGGATTGCGACTCCAGACAGGGGCGATTCCGGGACAAAATCGTCAATGAACGCAAGTTCATCAGAGAGAAGAACGCCTTGGATGTCCAAAGTCACGAAGATTTCGAGAGCTTCTGGAAGACCACCCAAGGGGCCAGAGCCCAATACGATGCGAAACGCGAGATCGGGATAGGACGGGTGGTTAAAGGCATGACCAGCCTGGCGGCATCGGCAAACGACATCTTGCAGGATATCAGCCCCATCCTGGATCTTGTCAGGAACTTCGGGGCGCCGTATGGCGGCATGGCGATTGGGACAATTTGTTTCGTGTTCGTGGTAAGTTCGTGTCTGAACCCCGCTTAAGATTTACATTGATAGTCAATAACACCGAGTAGGTAGCCAAAAACCGAGTAAGAATGGAAGAGCAGATAACCACCACATTTTCGAACATCAAGGATCGACTTCCAGGGATCAAAGTGTATCAGCGTATATATGCCGATGACCATGAGCTCGACAGAGAGCTACAGACCAAGATTGTAGAAGCCTACAACAGCTTTATTAGTTTTTGCATGGAAGCTTTCGAGTTCTATACTCGGGGCGGTCTCCGTAAGCTCCTTAGAACCACTCATCTGTATGGCTACTAACTCGTAAAACAAGGTCGATGGTTCCAATCATTGCAAAGCAACACATACATTGACGAGCAGAGCGCTTTGGTGCAGAAATCAATCGTCGATGTCAGGCTTCTTTGCGAAGACCTCCTCAACAAGAACGTGGACACCGTGAAGAACGAGCTTAGGGAAGTCAAGGAAATAAACATATGTTAGTATCCGTCTTAGGTTAGGGCCTGCTCATCTCCTAAAGGTCTGTCGCTGACTTGATGCAACATCAAGCTCTCGAACGGCAACTATCAGGTTCGTTTGTAAACCAATTTAACATGTCCTCCAACTCTCATGACAGCGAACAAGGTCCCAACAAAATAGCTAACAATCGGACCATCATATTGTAGACCTTCAAGAAAACACTGACAAAATCAATCTTGAGAAGATCAGCAAGCTGCTTGGAGTTCTTCCGCTCCCGGACGACAACCGACATGCCAATCTCAGCAGACATCAAGGCAATGTTGCCGCTGAATTTAGTTGGAAGAATGACTACTCGGGCGCGACTGTTGAGGAGAGAATGCAAGCAGTTAAGAATGACTCATTTTACCAGGAGTGGCTCGTCTGTTCCCAGTCACGCGTCTTCGTCATGTCCGGTGTAAATGACAACCTCAACGCTCGCCACTGCTGGGTATCTCCAATGGCACTCAACATGGTTGCCAGATTCAAGAGCGACAAACGCCGAGCACACTCGAGCTTATTCGTGTTTTATCTGCTCGGACTGCGTGACGAAGACGACACCTGGGACCACATCATTTCCTTCTTGACTTACAAACTTCTAGAGTTGAACAAGAGGGCCTTGCGGAACGAGGAGCAATGCCGTCAGCTCTGGGTCGATTTGAGATCCTACGCCGACTTGAGAGCCGACTCCGCAAAAGCGAAACCAACGGATGTGACTGAAAGGCTGGAACGAATGGCTCTCGCGGCTCTGAATATGTTTGATGCCGGAAAGACAGTCTGGATCATTCTTGATCGCGTAGATAGGTGCCATGTGATGCCAGGGCAGAGCAGGAAGACGAACCGTAAGGGCGGGCGGTCTTTACTAAGAATGATGGTCCAATTGGCAGAGAAATCCTCAGTCACTGTCAAAGTTCTTGCTGTGGTCAACAGGGCTGACTGGCATATTGAGGACGAGGCGGACGAGATACATAGGAAGATGGCGGGTAGTCTGGTGGTACGAACCTATCGCCAGAATGGCGAGCGTCTGTTTGGAGATTTTTAGAAAGTGATAGACTCTATCTGTATCTTCGGTGGTGGAGATTTCGGTGCGGTATTCATCCTATATTTTATTTCACGCGATGACTGCCAGTATGTATTGTTTAGACGTCCTGGCGCGAGGCGTCAAATCCTTGAAGATTGCTTTCATTCACTAGAACATAGATTCCAGAGTATATTAAATTCCTCAGCAGGAGGCCTACGGAGTATATCCGTTTGAACTTGACAGCAAGATAGCTCCGAAGTCTCGATGAAGAGACAGATATCTACCATAAATTATGCAGTGACACCTACCCAACTATAGCACACACCTCTCCAACCGGGACACGCCCGTGCAAGACCAGAGAAAACCGGGAAGTCCTACCAACCCAAGCAACCCAGGAAGCCAAGGAAATGCGAGAGACGGAGGAAACACAACCAATCAAACCAAACCAAAGTGCCGCACAGGCGCCGGCCCGTGGGAAGATCCATCTATTTCGGCAGGTCCATGACCCCGGCACGTTCCTCCGGTTCACGGTAGACGGCGACATCACTTCAACATCGCTCTTGGTACTATTGTAGATGTAGCTTTGGTAAGGAGAAAGAGGCGCGTTGTTGACAAGGAGCTTGAAAACGGACGACGCGAGGCAATTGGCCAGATCGACGTGTTTGTCTGCTCAACATGAAGATTATGGAAAATTCGAGACTCTCGATCTTGTCCCTGTTGTTTTATTAAAGGGTGTCTGAAATAATTGACCAGTGGCCCATTGCAAGCATGTCACAGTCCAGTCCATGCCTGCCAATAGCACAGAGAGCCCGACCAGACTTTAGGTCAACGTCCCAAACTTGGGTGGAAATAGAACATGCTGATCTCTTGGACTTCGATCGCAAGGGGTTTCACCAGAACTTCTCCACCGCTGAAGCCCCATGCCCGTCGTAACAGGAGCAGTTTTCCGTTGAGCGTTCGACTCATTCACACAACTTGACCGGGTAGCCTTCGATGATTATGGACCGAGACATCATTCTCATTATAGGGGAGGAAACTCCCCCGCGCGAATGAATCTTAGTGAACAATATGATAGGTTTGAAAAGGATGCATCCTAGTGGCGTCTCATTTTAGCCATTTCCATAATAGCTCCACCATGAGAAATCACTATCAGAGTAGGCAATCTCTGACGTTGGAAAGGTACAGTTCTCAAACCTCCCCAATTTCTAGAAAAGGGTTCTTCGACATGACAGCCAGCTCAGCCAGGACATCCATCGTCACCGACCGTCACCAGCCGTACATTTACTATGGTCAATCCATGCTGTACCCTTGAATTCCACCGCCTATGCCACAGCTTGCCATGGCAGCAGAGCTTCGGACTGCAATTAACACCACCCGTTCATACTCTGACGCTCAGCCAATTTCCAAAGCCTCATGCTGATGATGCTCAGTCAAACCTCTGCAACAGTGACTTCGTGTTTGTTCCTCGGTATCTATACACCCGCCGTCTTCGCACGAACAGCACACAATAACTCAGCTCGTTCTCCGTCTAGAACCTACATACCAGCATTGGCAGCATTTTCCGCCGGTCTATTGCCTTCCGTTGCATGATCATGAAGAAGCCCTTGGTATCTCTGCCCATTTGGCAATTCTTTGGCCATGAAATATCATGGTGGCATCTGGCGGGAAACTATAGACGCCTTCACTTGCATTCTTTTCTTTCACCCCTCGCCACCAGCTTATAATGTGAACCTTTTGCTACTGAATTCACTAGAGAACACTCTCTCGCCGACCAGCAACTCGCAAGCTGGCGGCTCAAGTGCGATATGCATGCCCTTGATGGCATCAGGTTTGGCTATTCAGCAAGCATCTGCCCGGCCTTGACACCAAGATAAAGGACGACTTGTCCAACAACCCAGTCATGAGAGATGAGAACACCGGATCATTTGCCCAAGCTATGTATATCGGGTGAGGGAATGGTGTTCAGTGATGAGCTAGAGGCAAGTAGGATCGAAGAAACTGCATCTTTCTCATAGGTTTGCCGAGTCGTCGGTTAGAATAGGCACAGCGAGTGTCACGACCGTCGTCATCTCCAACCCATTCCACCGCATGGTTATCTTCGGTACGACAATCGCATAGGGAAACGTCTAGAAGATGTAAGGAGCGCGACCGAAATCGAACAACCAAGCCAGGCAAGTTAACCACAAAGCATGTCAATGGACCAAACGACAAATCCTGCGGCATTGAGGCATTCAGTCAGATCAGTCGAACAGCGATGCACATGTCTGGTGTTTGGAGACCTTAAATTATTGACACTGAAAGATGAGATGCGGACTGTACGTAGAGATGAGGTACTCAAGATAGAGCAGAGGAAAGGCCCATACTCCCGTGTCAGAAAGACGTAAAAAGCCGTTCACAAAAGTGAGACAAATTCAGACGTAGACGCCCCCTGAACCTCTACGCAGAGAAGCAGGCAGGTGGACAGGTAGCCATGTTTATTACTGCCTAGCGAAATTCGAGCGAATTCCTGGTACTACGATGTTGCTTATGCTCGCGTTCCTTGGAGATTTTATGGTCCCCGATTCAGACACCCGGCACTGAAGCGTGCGCGAATCTATTGCTAGGTTAGCAGCTGCACGCTTCCGCTTCCTGATACTTCACAATGGCGGAACTGACTTCCGCTGCAGGAGTTATGGCTATCCTAATGATCACGTTGCCCATTGCGAGACCGATTCTAGGTTTAGCAGGTTCCATCCCTACCTATCTATGTTTACCAACAGCATCACGAATGAGATTATCATCTAGAAAGAGAATGACATCCCACAAACTGCATCTTCTTCTCTATCTGCGAATACTACGACCTTCCATGGCCGTTTCTATACTTGAGACCTGATACTGTGTCGCCAGCTTCCCGTTTCGCTAGAGATGGAGTGGGAGTGGTCGTTGGAAAGCACGAAGAGGACCTTCTTGAAATGAGAGAAGCTCTTGCTGTCGCTTCAATCTCTCGTCGACATACCTTCCTCTTAGCCAACGTCAATCTACCTTGAACCTATTCATATCACAGACTTCGCCTTTGCCTGCATCCCTCGAACCTCGGGACCCCTCGTCATTGTTGCTTCAGACGGTCTGCGTCTTTCAGTATTCATTCCACTATAATTTACGCATCTGCTCATTCAAGCATACGGCCTCTACGGAAACTCGCGATAGCCCAGCCAACAGAGGCATGCACAATAGGCAACGCCTCTCTGACCTCGTGCCAAAACCCAATTGCTGCGAAATGCATGCATCAATCAACAGCGCGTGCCACAACGCAGTTGCTCATGTGGCGCGTCACGTCCACGAACTGTCGACGGCTAGCTAAATGGCGATGAATCTCACAAAGCTTAATAGCACAGCATGGCCAGAGAGGTACTCGGCCCACGGCCATGTTAACAAATCTGGAAAGGCGAGTACTACCCCACTGCAGGGGCCGCCCTCGTGACTGATAAAGCATGTGGTCATGGACCGATGTAGCCAGCTTAGTAGGCTCAAACGTAACTATCGCAACCAACAAGCATCTAGAGAAATTATCGCAAGCTCCATGTTTCTCACTAGTCTCTACGAACACCTTGCAACCAGCGCAGTCAGCTCCGTAGAGGTGATTAATCTCCGCCATGAAAATGGGGAGGTTCTAGTTACATTCGAGAAGCAAACATATCCAAAAACTGTCATCTCAGCTGCACGCGTTCCAAGATAATGTGAACTCCGTAGCAGACACCGAGGAAGGGTCCAAGCAGCTAAAGTGGCGCCGGACTGCTCGAGATGGAGTACGACCGCAAGGAGAGGATCAGGATAGACGACTTCAGCGCACCAACGGTCCTCAGGCCATGGAGAAGGAGCTTGGGTTGGGTAAAAGTTGGCTTGGACGTGAATTTGAGAGAAATGAAAGCATTTGTACGCCGGAGTCGTCCGATGTGGAGCGATACTGTTGATTCGCAGACGCCCAGTCTGGTGGTCGAAACCTTGGTTCTGGTCTCTTCTGATTTGTCGACTCCTCAGATGTTCACCCCTTCAGATGATAGGGTGCCTAAATCGGCTAATCTCTCTCAGAACTTGAGCCTCAGCCTACATCCGGACCACCCGAACCTCACACGATGAACGACTTGTTTTCTTAGGAAATTGGCATATGGACAAGACAGTTGTGACAGTTGTGGCCGCCAAGCGCCCGTGGTTCATTGCCTTGAGCGTAACTCGGCTGGAACTGTCTGCGGCACCCCGGATGGACTTCAAAAGGAGGGCTCGTTCCTTCAGAGCCACGAACACATCTAAATAGAGCTGCTTCACCGAAACCGCCGTTTGGAACTGTTTTCAGCGAATGTTCATGGCCTGGTTGCGCTCGAGCTCCCCCGAGTAGCAACTAATATGCCCTTCGGGTGTGCCTTGGGGGAGAAGATGGCTGGCTTAGAAATGCAAAGCCCAGCCGACGCTGGTGCCCCTTCGCAACAGTGCACCAGTTCCATGGATGACCTGCGTTGCAGACAGCTTGCCGGCCACATTGTCAATTGGCTTCTCTTTCGTGTTCACAGAAGCCACTGTTGGTAATTTGAAGCATCCCCAAGAATAAAGAAGCTAATCTCCGTAGGAACCTTTGGCCATGGAACTTCGTGCTGAGCATGCTGGAGTTTCTGTCGAACATCTCTGCATCTTCACCCGCATTGCTCCAATAATTTCCGTCGCTACGTCTACTCACAGTGGCCGATTTGAGGACCAACCTCTTAAGATCTTCAATATCAACGGGCGCATCTCCTCCCCGGTCGAATAATCCGGTTCCCGATAAATGCCAGTGGCTTTCTCTCTGCGCGATGAGAACGGATGCCAGGGTGCTTGTCTGTCCTCTTGTTGCCGTGCAGTCAGGTTTGGGCACAATAAGTGGTGCGGCGAACATTCCAGGTTAAAAATTGCTTTGGAAACCAATCGCTCCAGAGGATTTCTTCCGACTCTCATGAAGTGCATGTCCGTCGCTGGTCAGGTACAAGGCATTGGATGTCACTCTGTTCATACTTGGGTGCGCAGTTCGATTGAACGGGACACTGGGAACCTTGGTGGCTGACAGCGCCCCACTTTCTTTATGTGTCATCGCCACAACATGATCGGTCAATACTGCTCACCTGCTGCAAGCGGATGCCCCGTCCTGACGCAAGGGATCAGCCATACCACTTGGCGCTCGGGCCAGATCATTCGAATCACTTCACGCATCTGCTATACGAAAGTTAAAATGGAAAGTTGGAAGGGGGAAAAGGATGGCCCAGCCTGGTGGCATTACTTTAGCCAGGTAAAAGTTCTCAAACATTGTCGCAGCCACTGAAATCAGTGCGGAAGCTCTTATCGAAGCTCGTATCATAGCTTATCGAGATTGTGCATGGGCCATCAGGCTGGGCGACAGGATTGGTCAGACACAGCATGCCCGTGCAAAATTTTGTGGTACCTTGGTGGTCTGGTTCACTGATACCAGTGATGTGACTGGCCAGCCTTAGGATACCGCTGGTATCATAAGGGCAGGCCAATCAGAGAGACGGTTCACCCTTAGGATACCAGTATCGATTTTGTTCCTGGAGCTGCAGGCGCCGCAGAGTGCTGCCCCAGAATGGCACAAGGTGCCTGCCCAGAAAATCGGCAGTTGCTGACACTTAGCAGGCGGTCAAAATGGGCAGTTGGTCAGACGGGAATCAGTAGGCGGTCAAAAGCCCGACGGGCCGCAACCACAAGCTACCCGCAGGCCATCTCCTGCGTCATCCTACCTCCATCGTGCTACTCTGCACGCCATCCACCAATACTTCCCCCCCATCGGGCACTCTTGACGAATGAGGATTGCGAAGTAACTCCAGTTGTCCCGAATTCCACTCCAAACCTCCCTCGAAGGAAGATGCTAAGAAATTCTGGAACAGCTCCAAGACCCCCCACGTTTCCTTCCAGCAGTTCCCTTCAAACTCGACGCCACCAACTCTCCCGACTCGAAAGAGCACGCGCAGACACCAGAATGTCAATCCAATCCTCGCTTCCCAGACGAGCCACGGCGCGCGAGCCTCTACGTGAAGCCTGACCGTCTGCCACGAAGCATCCACAGGAACGCCAGCCAATGCCAGCAGGGACGACGAGTGCGCTCAAGATTCCTACCGCCCAGATACACCAGCCATTCGTGTTCGGTCACGGGCCAACGAAAAGCATTGGTGGAAATGATCTCGATTGATACGAGTGACGGGTGCTTCTCGAGGTCTGGAGACAAGTGTCCTCCCTGGGTTCGCGTGTGCTTGGCCTGCCTCCAAACCGAGCATGCTTCTAGCCTCTGCTGTCTACCTGTGGCCCAGTAGGTCGCGCGGCCATGCGTTCTCTACAGCAAAGAGTGACACCGTTCAGTGACGACGAAACACAGGCTGCCCAGCACCTCTGTCAATCGCTTGAAGCTCATTCGCGTACCTGTATTCCCCGATGCATAGCACGCGGCTTCAAGGCCGGAACAGACGGTTCAGTACCACAACTGTCCCTTGGCCTGAGGGAGCATCCGTTAGCGACACCTCGACTGGCGTCCTTCAAAGCACAATCAGTTTGCCCACACCTGCGAAACGAGGGCTCCGATACGATTGTAGCTGCATTCTGGACCTAGTTACCATATCAATGTCCCTTCTACTTGCGTTTCCGCTGCAATATGACCCAGTTGTGATTGACAAGTCGGTCCGATACCTGCTCACCTTGCCCCCCACAGCATGTTCTACCAAACCATCCACATCCGTGCCAGATGCCGGCGGCGAAGGCCAGTGGCTTCGGCCGGATCAATACCGAATGCTACTTGGTGTCTGGGTCTTCGACACGAGCTCACCTGAGGGTGTACGCCCGATGACATACCTTCTCTTTCCGCCTTGCCGAGGGGCCATCCACCCAAGCAAGTGTTCGCAGTATAATGAACAAGGGAATTTCCACGAAGGGCATAGGGTTCTGCACATTCTTCACCCAACTTGCTGCGTGAAATCTGCATGTGGGAGCAAGTGCTTGTACCCGCGCTCCTGACAGACAAAAAGCCGATGCAGGTGGTGGAATCAGCAGGCGTTTCAGCTTCCGATCTAGCAAGAAGGCGACTGCTGGTGTTGATACCAAGCTTTTCGATAGAATGCTGGAAATTGGTCCTTTGACGAACGAACGCTTGACATGTGGGCTGTGAAGATGACTCCTACGGGTTTGCGGGACCATCGATCAACGCCTGTACACCATGCAGCGTTTGCTTGGGTTGGCCAGTCGTGATCCGCTGATGGATCAAATTGCAGAACAATTGAGCTTGCACTCAGCGGACGGACCATACGGCATCATGACCTCGGCCGAGCCCTGCGACTGTAGCTACTTGAAACTTCTCCCAACACTTGATGACCACCATGATATCAGACTGTTGAGATCTGTGTCGAGCGTCGTGATGTCTTGAAGGCACCCTAAGCTGCCAAGTTTGACCTGCCAGGTCATTCTTCAGCCGATTCTCTGTTCACGTGCTGTTTTTCGTCATTTTCTTGGCCCTCTGATGGCCTTTTAAGCCTCAATGGTCTCAGTAACCCGAAGTCATTTACCCATTACCACTTGGATCCGTTCAGCTCCTATCATGCCTTTGCACCCGATCTTTCACAACGGCGTGGCAAACAGAAGAACTTTCGGCCACCGATGGCCACTCGCTCGCATTCCGGTGGTTTCAGCCTCCGGTCTTAGTACTCTCCTCCCCAGGGACAACTGCATCTTTTCGGCGGGACAATGCCAGAATTGTCAGTTGAGGAGACTCGCGGACGACTTGCTAGCAACAGGGGAGGCCAAAACAACCATCCAGCAGCGTCAACAATAACCTCAATACCTTCGCATGGAATGTTACGATCAATATGACGGATCCGACAGGAGTCGTAGTACCATTTGAAAAGATAATCCACAGCTCGTCCTCATTGTCTTCGTGCTGTCGTTGATCCGGTCTGCGCAAGTGACTCCCCTGATCCGCCCATGGTCGTTGCCACTATCCCCAGTCTGCTCTTCGCCCCCTACGCCGCCTTCGTGTCCTTCATCAAGTCGCTCGCTCGCTTCAACGCCGAGAGCCGACCACTAAACCTCACCAAGGGGCCCCAACTGGCACCTCAAGTCTTTCCTCGAGCGAAAGCGGTCCCCTGGTCATTTTCGTCTTCATTTCTATTGCTCCAAGGCCCAAGCCCATCGATACCAATATCGAGTTCTATGTATCGTTAACCACATTATCTTCCAAACGAGGCAGCTCCAGCTGCAGCTGCGGACCTGGCCGTCGTGTGCCCCAGCACCTGCTCTTGCTTCTCGGGTCATGCACAACATAAGCCGAAGAAATTACCCCTGGCCTCAGATATGTTGGCCTCAGCAGGTAACTAGGATGCCCTCTTCTCCCGGTATGTGTTCGTGCATATGACAAGTCGCAGCTGAAGTATGGTTCCTAATATATGCCCAGTTATGGTCGGATGTGTACCACGATCCGTGTATAGTTCTATATGGCGGCTTATGTCAGAATGCTAAAGTTCGCGGGGTAATACGGATTCTCAAACTTCGGCTTGTGAGCGCCTCAGATGTCGCTGAATCTTTCTTAATCACCCAAGAGGCCGGACTCTCAGGAGCATGCCATGAAGTCTCCAATTGAGGGAGTGTTGTTAGACAGGGTAACACCAACCTCAGGACCAATTATCGCAAAAGAAAGTGCATATGTCTCATCGTGGTCACGAGAGGTCGTTCTAGGACGATGTTGAAAGTCGTTCCTCTCTTCTAACGGCTTCTCAATTAATGCCAGCCGCCTTGACAGCGATCAGGATGGAATACTTTCAGGCATTCAATTCTTTGTTGCCTACAGTTATCACACGATACTCGGTAACTCCGTGTTTCGATCCAATTGATTATTGGCTTGCCTCGGCACCAAGAGAGGACAAACCCGAATGGTGCTGGCACCGGTGGCCGAATGTGATGATTTTCCATCGACTACCTCAAGATATCCAAGTGAATTTGCAGGCTCTGTCAAGTTTGCCGCATCCTACCTTGCTGGCTAGACATACATGTTCGAAGTCGCCTTACGTGCAATATGTTTTTGTGAATGGATGCACTGTACGACGGTTGAAAAGGTTGAGATTATTCGTGTAAGCCGCCAAGGTAGGTCTACCAAGGTGCATTGGAGCTGACGGTCAAGGTCAGTCAGGTGTGACCGATCCCTTGCGGGGTTCAGGCCAATGCGTTCGGTCCTGAAGGGTGTGCCGTTCTACCAACACCACTTGTGACTCTGAGTGAACCAGAGGTACATTGACCCACTTTTGGAAACGCTCTACAGTTCAGTGTGGCCAGGCCAATGGTTCATTCCATGGCTCATCAAGAACAGCCACTGGGAGTTGTTATGGGCACTTGTACGCCTGCCTGTGTCCGAACACTTCTGCACTTGAGCAAAGGTGCCGAGACACTTGCACAAGTGCTGACACACCTGCTCTTATGCGCACCTCTCTGGCCCACATGCTGCTGAATCGCTGCGGAATTTCCTAATCTTCAGGAAATTCAAGTTCACCAGGAACATACTTCCATGTTCAAGCCATATATCATAGCAACAGACCTTCTACATACCGCACTCTTCACCACAACCAAGCCAACCCTGTGTCTCTCTCGCAATCAGTAAACTCCTTCGAAACTAGTCACGATGGTCGCCGCATTTTACCTTGGTTTCAGTCAGCCCCAGGCATGAGAGACGAAGGCCAGACGTCTGCTTGCGATGAGCGGCACTTTCGAACTGAGAAGAAGGTATGCTGAGTCTTTGATCTCGCCGTGCTCTGAGCCCATGACGGTCAATCTCAGGGCCGCGCCAGTCGAGCTGGACGAATATGTTGGCAATCCTTCTATGTGTGCGTCTCATCGCAAGCCTGCGACCAAAGCATCATTCAAAGGCTGTCCCAGGCCAAAGCCTCCGGGCAAGGTCGCCAATGTGCAGGTTTTGTACCAGTACGCATGAATCCGTAATGTAGAAATAAGTCTGCACAAGTGCGACGCCGTATATGTACAAAACCCTGCACAGGTGCACAGATAACCCCACTTGTTCCGCCCGACATTATTCGATTACCCGTTGCTGATCAAGCTGGCCTCTCTGAAATCGGTGCGTGAAATACCTTGGTGATGAACATCCTGCTGCCACTGCTCGGCATGCCCGCCTGCCTACTCCACGGAGACTTAGTGGAACCTGGCGAGAATTTGATGGAAGTTTAGAAGTAGATTCAGTCACTGAGACTTTGAAAACGTCGATTAATGGTGAGTATCGAGACCCCAGTTGTCTCTCGTGCTTGCTTCACTTGACGTCCGCATCACTCTCTCTTTCTTCCCTTCTAACTTTTTCTTCGCAGTTTGCCGCCTAAAGGCGCACCTTGATGACTGCTGTATAACTCTCACGGGGAAATATTCGAGGGCCAGGATAGCCTGGGCTTCACAGAGAAACCTCTATGGCCACCTATAGGGGCATATGAAGAGAGCGCGAATCGCTAGGGGGCAGGCATCTCCCTCTTTACGCTGCCCCGCATCACTCCTCAAGGTATCAACAGCTCCATGATCGTGCAAAAAGGTTCATTGCTGCTGTAGCTATTCAAGGAGCGGGAATGTTCACCAATGTGAACAAAAAGTCTCCGTACTAGGCATCCGGCAATTCCATCACCCAATCATCAAAGATAAATCGCATGGGACGTCATGTTCAGCGCCCTCTATGATGTCTGAATGTACCTACATGGAGTTCCTATTCAGCATCCATTGGGCAGCAGGCCCGGCGTTCCGTTGTAGCCGATCGAAATTTACGCTTCGTGGCTCATTAATAACACCAATTCGACATTTCAGAGGGACGCACAGAATCAAATCTGTTCTTCAGACGTATGGAAAGTATGTGTGGCTCACCGCTTTATCATGAGCTCAACGGTGGCGACAATCCTTCTACCTTTGTTCGCGGTGATAAACTTGAACGAGCTGTTGCAGTTGAATCTGGGCAAAAGCCATGTTCATTGCCAATGAATAGGGGCATTGAGGCTGCTCCAAGAGAGGCTCCTTCTAGGTCGCGACTTTTGTCTCCGGACCCTTCTGGCGTGTCGCACCTTGTATTCTTGTATGTTCCGCTTTCAGCACCATCTTCATTGACTTTGTTGGCCTGGTCGATAGATGGAATCTTCAGATTGGTGATACTTTGGAAGTCGATGTAGTCTAACTTCTGGCTGAAGGCACCCCAATGGGTGTCTTCCACGCTGCTCAAGCGTTAGTAGAGATTCAGCACCAGCAGACGGGGTGCTTTTTCGACTTCAGCAAGCTCAATTTATTTGCTAACAGCACATAAGTTCCAGCGCCCAGTCCCATCAGCCTCATTCAGGAAGTTGACCTGGATAAAGGTGCCATGCAAAAACACTGCGTCCAATAGCTTCTCCGTAAGACTTCCAGACCAGTTCCCAGAGCCCAACCTCTGTTGGTGGTATGGTGCTCTCGCGTAGTTCATTCCCCAAAGCTACCTATGAGTAGTCCCGACCGTATGGCAAATAATGTCCCAAGGCGCGAGATACAAGAGGCACAAATGGATAACGAGGCAGACCGAGGCGCTTATCGTGGGCTTTGAAACCTGGTGTCTTGCAGGAACAAGAATGAAGGTAGCAATGTGCTTGACAGGACTGCTGTGCGCGGGCAACAAAACCGCAATAACGTTAATGCTGCGGTATTTCTCTGGGCTTCGCATCGGCAGAAAGGAACCGGCGACTCGGTAGGGGTAGATTGAGAGTGATGGAGGCGCTGCTTTCATCAATCAGTCGACTCGAAATATCCCAGAGCGCACTTTCAGCGATTCCTTCTTCCACAACGGTCATCTCGTCCTGTCGCACCACATCAGCCAATGTCAATTCGCATCGACGCATCCTAGACAGACCTTGAGAAATCTGATGCGCAATCTCCCGATGACCATCGAAGAAGCACGACGATGGCGGCAGAGACACCCCAAGAAAGTTGGCAGACGAGGCAAATATGGGGGATGGCGAGGGAGCGTCGAGACGTCGATGCAGGTCGCACCCATCGCCCCCTTTCCAGGTGTTGCGCAAAGCGGTCCAGCAATCAGTCGGGACCGCTCCGATTGAGAATATTGCAACGCAGACAGCGGCAGGACGACGGCGAGGTAGTCATCGGCGATTGATTCGAGCTCTTTCCATTTGTTCTGCCGGGCGTGGTACAGCGGCAGCCAGATCGGGAGGACATGGATGGTCTGCATCGTCGGTGGAGGCGAGAGGTGGGCGACAGCGGCGAGGAAGACAATCCATGTATTTCCCCGTCCAACAGGGCCGCGTGAAATTGACGAGCGAGCTCGATTCATGGAGGCGGTGGGATCATTGGCGGGCCATCGTGGACCGGATTGAACTTGGCAAGGCAAAGCCAGAGGGGGCCTATGAATCGTGCGATGGAGGAACATCAAGGTTGCGGGAAGAAATGTCGGCTAGTGAATGGTTGCAGCGAGCTTCCTGATGAACATGATGGGGCGGAGCGATTACGGCGGCCGGCGGCGGCGAACCCGAGTCTTAGAGGGCGCAGGCGGGCCTCAGCAAGGGTTGGACTGGAGTCCGTAGACAATGGTGACGATGTTTCATGCCAGAATTATTTGGCGACTCTTTTTCGTCCAGTCTGGTACGCTGAACCAGCCTCACAGTGCTCGTCTGAGTGAGCTTGAGGTGTCGAGGTGCTTGAAACGGATCGGCAGGGACGCGAAGATTGGCTGTCAAGGTGGGCACATACCTGTGACCTTGATGAATGGAAGGAGCCTACGGTGGGTCACGGGCAAATAGATGATAATCAGTGGTCCGGCTGATAAGATGGTTGCTCACAAGGTATTGGGAGGCAGGCACAGTTTCGGTGGTCTCTGTGAAGGCAAGGAGCATTGGCGGCACTTTCATTACCAGGTCGACCCACCATGGGCCGGCTCCCCCTTCCCATATGCCAGCAGCCCAGCCAAGGCATCAGTTGCCAGTAAGGTAAGCTATAATCTCAGCAGGAAGGGACTCGTTTGTAAGCACCTTCTCGGGGAAGTACCTTGTGGGGGAACAGGACAAGGATTAGATAAGCAATCCGTAGGTTGTGTGTCACACAACCTCTCTCATTGGTCAGAAAACCTGTCCCACAGGCCAGGCGGAGGAGCGCGACGCGTGACGCGTGAGATAAGCGAACCGATAAGCGAACCGATAAGCGTCCTCACTTGCCTGATATGCAACACGGAATGATTAGGGCAAGCGCCGATGGTCATACGGCAAGGCCAGCCAGACATTGCGTCGACCAACCCCCACTCACTCTGAAGCAACCTCAAATCTCTGCCTCTCCTTCGCTGGAGCCCACCTTACTCCCCCAACGTCGCCTCCGCACATTCATTGCTATCCTGATTCCGTACCATCGCAACGACACTGCTGGCTCGAGGCATGCCAGACAAAAGTTTCAGCCTGCTCTCATGGCCGTTCGCAAGGTGCGTGAAGTGGCTTGATTAATCTAGCTACGAGCGCCAGGCGCGACTAGCTATAAAGTAGTGTGGCTGATCCCTTACGTAAAGGCGGGATTTAAGCTAGGATTTAAGCCTTAAACTTAGGTTTAGCTAACTACTATTTTATACCCCCCTTTTAGCTAATACTTCTAGTACTATAATTAAAGCTATTCTTATCTTAAAGTAATAATTTAATTAATTATATAGTAATTTTATATTATTCTTATTTCTATATATTATTCCTATTTTTCTATATTACTATTATTATTTTATCTTAATTCTAAAATACTTCTTAACTTTTTTTAGTTTTTATATAGCTAATTAATATTATAACTACTATTTAAGTTATTTCTATAAAGATAATTAGATAGTTACTTAGTATAGTTAGTATTACTTTCTACTTTTAACTTAAATTAAGTTTTTAAACTAATAACTTAGAAGTTTATTATTTAAAACTTCTTTATAGAGTTAACTTTTAACTTAGATAAGTTTAAAAACTATTTACTTTAGTTTAATTTTAGATCTTATATTTTAAATAACTCTTTTTTTCTAAAAATAGTAATTTTTAAGTAGTTAATTAGCTTTATAAAACCTTATTATTATTCTTCTAATCTATTAATTAAGTTTAGTTAAGTATTAAATATAATAGTTTATAATTAATAATACTTTAAAAATTAATCTTCTTATAATACTTTTAAAGCTTAATTAATTAATTTTTTACTTTTTTAAATTTTAAATTTATATTAATTTTATTTAAGTTTAAAGTTAATTAAGTTTTATTAGTTAAACTTAGTATAGCTATAACTTAGAGAAATACTAACTAAGATATCTAACTTAGTAATAAACTTATAATTTAATAAAGTTAAAATCTTTAATTACTTTCTAAGTTTTTATTATTAAATAACTTCTTATATAGAAGATTTTTATAATTAGTAATTTAACTATTAGAAAGAGTAAATTAAAGTAATTAAAATAATATAAAGTTTAACTATAAAAGTTAATTAGTTAGTAAAATATAAGGGAATAAAGTTATTATATATAAAAAAAATAAATAAATAGAAAGGATTTAATTATAATTAAGTTTTAAAATATTATTTTTAGATTAAGACTTATTATTAGTTATAAGTAGTTTAAATAAACTTAATATTTTAATAAAGTTATAATACTTCTTTATTACTAGTAGTTTAATAAAGCTATTAGTAATTATTTTATAAGTTAAGATATAATTAATTTTAAAGTCTTTATTACTAATATTATTAATAATTTAATAATATTTAATTTTAAAATAATATAGTTTAAATAATTATTTACTTAATAAATAATTATTAAGAGTATTTATAAAATCTATATATACTTAGAGAAGTAGTTAAATAAAAATATTTATCTTTTAAAAAAGATTTATAATATATAGTAAAGCTTTCCCTCTAAGTATTAAATTTATTTATTTAGTTTTATAAGTTAATATAGTTATAAATAATTATAATATTAATTTCTAAGTAATTAGTACTTCTTTATATATAACTATATAACTAGCTATTAACTTACTTATTCTTTTATAATTAGACTAATTAGTATTATAAAATATTAATAATTTAAAGTTATTAATAAAATAATTTAAATTACTAAAATAAAATACTAATTATTATAAACTATAGAGATATCTTTATATTAATCTTAATAATTTATTATACTTTTTAGAAGTATATTATTAATCTTTAGTAGTTTTATTTATAAATATTATAATATCTAGTTATATACTATTTATAATTTATTATAATTTATTTAGATTACTTTAATATTTAAATATCTTAGTAAGCGTTTTATATTATTTTATAATCTTTAGTAACTAAATATTACTAAAAAAGTAAAGTACTTAGTTATATTTAGTAATACTTTTCTCTATTAGTATATTATTAATATACTTAGTTTATAAGATCTAAAGTTATATTATTTTATAATAGTAAATAATCTTAAACTTAAAGAATTATTATACTTTATTTAAATTTTTAATTTAAAAGAAGTTATATAAATTATCTTTAAAGTTATTAACTTACTTAATATTAAATATAATAATAAGTATATTATTAATATAAAGTAATATTATAATAGTATTCTTATTAATAAGAATATAAAGTTCTTTTAGGAGTAAATTAAATTTTAATTATTTAAAAATAGTAATAATTTACTTATACTAAAGAAGAAGAGATTCTCTTAAATTATAAAGAGCTCTTTTTAATTTATAGAAATAGCTAGATTTATTATTAAACTTATAAAGTTAAGTAATAAAGATATTTTAATCTTTTATAAAGGTATTTAAGAAAGCTATAACTATATTAATTTAGTAAAGTTCTAAATCTTTAAGTACTATAATTAATAAAAAGACTTATAGAGTAATAAGATTAATAATAATACTATAAACTATCTTATTATCCTTATTTTAGAAATTATTATAAATAACTTATTTTATTCTAACTTTATTAAGTCTTCTATCTATAATAACTTTCTTATTATATACTTATTTACTTAAGAGATATTTAAAGCTATTTAAGAGCTTTTTAAGCTATTAGTAATCTATCCCCTTTAAACTATTAATTTAAATCTTTATAGTATTAAAAATAGTTAATTTTAGAAGTTCTTTTTCTATTACTTTTTATTTCCTAAAAGTTATAAATAAGTAAATTTCTAAACTAAAAGTTTATAATAAATTAGATATTAAAAAAGTAAAAGTAATTAGTTCTTAATCTATTTTATTATTAATTAAGTTAATTTCTATAGTTTTTATTTTATTAAATTCCTTATTAAACTTCTTTATATTATATAATACTTAAGTTTTAAGTATCTAAGTTATTTAACTAGAAGAAGAAGTAGTTACTTTTAGTAATTTTATAAAAATAGAACTTCTATTACTACTTTTTAATTTTCTTTTTAGTTTTCTTTATATTAAGTAAAAAGTTTAAAATAAAATATTAAGAAAGCTTTATTATTATTATAAAGTATTAGCTAGTAGTTATTATTACTAAGGAGTAATAAGAGATCTCTAGCTTAAAAGAGTAGTAAGAAAATATTACTCTAAAAGAGTATATTAATTATTTTACTATAAAGAAAAAACTTCTTTTAGTATTAATTATACTTATATATTTATAGTATTAATATCTAATATTAATATATATAGTTTTAGATCTAAAGTTAGTAAACTACTCTTCTTTCTATTAAGTTCTTTTTATTTTTAAAAAAGCTTATTTTTTTATTCTTATTTATTATTATTTTCTAATTCTTAAGCTTCTTCTAAGTATAAATTAACTATTTCTTCTTTTTATTATTCTTATTTAATAAAACTAATATATAGTTTATAATATTTATAAAGCTAAATTTTAGCTTTATAAGTTATAGTTAGTAGTTTATTTTTATATTTATAAATCTTTAGTTTAACTTCTTTTCTTAGCTATAGGTTATTAAATTTAATTAAAGGAAGCTTTTTTTTATTTTTTTTAAATATTATATCCTTTATTTACTAAATACTATTAGTTTTTTTAATTAAAATATAGAAGATATTACTATAGAAACTATTATATTTTATAAATTTCTTAAGTTTAGTTTTAAGTTTTATCTTCTACTTTTTTATATATAGATAGCTATTTAAATAAATATAGATATAAACTTAGTAGTTTTAATAGTAGAAATAATATATATATAGTTTTTTTATAATAAGAGATATATTAAAAGTATTTACTAGTTTTTTATAAAAACTAATATTACTTTTACTATTAAATAGTAGATTTTTAACTTTTATAGAAATCTTTATTAACTAAAGCTAAAAAGACTTAAAAAAGCTAGTTTCTATATATATTACTTATACTTTTTACTATATAGCTTTATTAAAGCTTTTTACTTCTTTATTCTACTAATAAAAGTAAAGTATTACTATCTCTAAATAGAAACCTTATTTTTAAGTAAAAAGTTCTATTATTTTAAGAAGAACTATATTATTATTTATAATAACCTTAAAAAAGTAAATAATACTATTTATTATTATAATCTTTTTTAGAAACTAACTTTATAGCTAAATAGCTATATTTTTCTTTAATTTAAATATTTAGAACTATCTATAAGTTAAAAAAGCTTTTATAATATAAAAGCTATAAGTAATACTTCTAAAACTTTATAGTATTAATTCTAAGAAATTAATTTAGAGTTTTTAAAAAGCTTAAATTAATAGTTTTTATTATCTATTATTAAGTTATTATATTAACTTTACTATAAAGTAAATATAATACTTATATTTTATAAAAAGTACTCTAAAGAAGTTTATATTAGTATTTTTTATAATAGTAATAATTACTTTTCTAAATAAATACTTTAAATAAGTATAAAAAGTTTAGTAATCTAGCTTAAGAGAGCTAAATTTATTATTTTAATTAAAAAAATAGATCTAAAGCTAAAAAACTTATATATTTTATTTAAAATTAGTAATAGCTTTAGATATATCTTTATAAATTAAAGTATTATCTAAACTATTAAAATAGATATTTATTTTCTAAAGAAAACTAATACTAATAATTTATACTATATTATAAAGTTTATAAAAAGTACTATATAATTAGAAAGTAATCTTTTTATTACTTAGTTTAATAGTAACTACTTTAGCTATACTAATAACTTAGCTAATTTAGTTTTTTCTACTTATATAGTTTATAGTTAATTTTTAAAAAAGATCTTAAAAATTTTTAAAAATAAAGAGATTATTAAAGATATACTTATTAGTATTAATATTTAATATAAAGGAGTTTATCCTCTTAATAGAAACTATAGATATAATATATTAGCTTAATTATACTTCTTAGCTATTATTTTCTTTTTTATTAGCTTCTTTAATAATATTATATATAAAGAAATTATTAATCTCTATTTTAATAGTTTAACTAGTAGATCTATAGATAAAGAGTTTAAATTTCTTTATTAATTACTTCTTAACTCTCTATATATAATTAACTTTATATAGATCTCTAATAAAAAATTAAAAGTTAAAATATAAACTAAATATTTTAAAGTTATTTACTAAGAAAAGTAAAAAGGTTTTTTTTTAAATTTAAGCTATTAAAATATCTATATAAACCTTAAATTATTAGTTAATATCCTATTTAATACTAAAGTTTCTAAAAATATTATTTTAAGTTTAACTTTCTAAAGTAAATATTAAAATAGATACTTAAGTTATTAATTACTAAATCTATAGTCTATTAATATATTTAAATTTATTATATAATAAAATATAATACTTATAATATTTAAAGAAGTATTTACTATACTTATTAAAGTATAAAGTTATCTTTTTATAATAGTAGCTATATATTTTATATTTATAAAAGTTTTTAAAATACTTAACGTTATATAAAATATAAAGATCTTATATTTTAGTATTTTTAGATTTAAGTATTTAAGTTTACTTCTTTATAGTAAATTTCTTTTTATTTAATAATACTTTAATATTTTAAGAGGTTTATTTATATTATTCTTTTTTATTTAAGTTTTTAAGTTTTTATAAGAAGTTATTATAGTTTTAAATCTTTATAATAAAGTTATTCTCTATAAAGTCTACTTTAATTTAATTAAAATATCTAAAACTTTATATAAATTTATAAATAAAAGTTATAGTAAATAAACTTATACTAAAACTATTTAATTTATTAAAAATTAAGTAAAAATTTTATATAAAATCCTTAGTATTACTATAGTTAATTTTAGTTATTCTATTCTAATTATTATAAATTTTATTTATAGTTAGTTTATTAAACTTCTAAATATATTCTTTAGTTTTAATAAAAATATAGAAAGCTAAAACTATAATAAAAAGATTATTATTAATTATTTTTTTTAAAAAATTATATTAAATCTTCTCTATAAATAACTATTTAATAAATATAAAACTTATAAATATTAAATTACTTAAAAAGTTTAAATCTTTAATTACTACTACTTTATTTTCTTTAAAAACTATATTTTTATTATATTTATTTAATATTCTTTTATTTATTAAATAAAAAAGTAATCTTATTATTTTAAAAGTATTCTTAAAATTAATCTTTTATAATTTAAAGTTTATAGTTTTAATTAATTTAAGAATAATATTATATACTAAACTTTTTAAATTTAATTTTTTACTAACTACTTTCTATATAACTACTTTAGCTATAAAGTTTATTATAAAAAAAAAGAGAGAACTAATTTAAAATAATCCTCTTTTAGTAAAACTAAAAAAAAATAAAGTTAAATTACTATTTAAAAATATATTAATTTATTTAATTAATTTAATAGTTTAAGAGAGATTTAAATAGTAGTTATATATAATTATTAAATAGTTATTAAGTAGTTATTACTATATAACTATAGTAATTATTAAATAATTATTAATTTTAGTAGTTTAAAAATTAAAGAGATTTTATAAATAAGAGATATATATTATAATAGCTATAATCTCTACTTAAAAGTATTACTTCTAATAGTTTAATAATTTATTAATTACTTTTTAGTAATTACTAAACTATAAAGTTAGAGTTCTAATAGCTACTTAAGAATAATTTTACTATTTAGTAGATAGATTTAAGTATTTAGAAAACTTATAACCTATATAAAGTAGCTTAATTAATCTAGCTATAAATGCTAAGTATAACTAGCTATAAAGTAGTGTAGTTGATCCCTTATATAAAGGCGGGATTCAGGCTGGGATTCGGGCCTCGGGCCTGGGCCCGGCCGACTACCGTCTCGCACAAGGACATGGATGGGAATGGGTGGGTCACAGCATCTCTGTTCAATCTCGCACCCCAATGCTTCTCCCGCTAACTGCTTCCCACCAGGGCCCCAGACTTGACTACATCCACTTGAAGACATGCCATTCCACCTTTCCCTCCAAAGGCTGAGAGATGCATGACCCACTTTCTACACTGTGGCATGCGTCCCCTCGTGCCCCACGAGCTAGCCACCCTCCGTCAACGTAGCAGCTGGCGATCATCGATCCAGTATTCACACGCCATTGCCATCAGTCAAACCGCCGGACGAACACAAGCACCCGACAGACGGCACTCTCTTCTTGGTTCGCTTTCCAGGATTACTGCCGCACTCTTGCAACGAGCTTCTTTGAGCGCATCGCATCCGCTTACCAAGTTGCGCCACGTTGAGATCCGTTCCGCATTGCGAGCTCCGGCTGCTGTGGGTTTTGAGTTGGCAGCAGACGGTAACCTGCGATTGAAGACATCGTCAGGCCTGCCCTTAACAGTGGTGGTCCACACCACCGCTTCCGACGCGGACCTCGACCAGTTCGAGTTCGAAGAGGAGCATCCCATTCCTCCTGCGAGAGATCCGATCCACAGCCCGACGCTGACACGCTCGATCGACTCTTCCATGCCAGAAACCCCGCCCAAGGCCGCGAACCTCCTGCCCGTGGACCTGATGACAGCCCTCTTCGCACCGCACCTGGCACCGCAGCAATCCCACCTCAACGCACCTTTGCAAGACGCGTAGGCGTCCAACAAGTCTCTCTTCGCGGCCATGCAGCCTTAATTAGGGCGCCGAGATCGAGACCCCGCTGGCGTAGCCGGAGGGCCACGTTACCGACATTGACGGCGCGAACGCTATATTTGGGGGTGTGTTGATGAGGTATGGGTTTTTCAGGGGGTAAAAAGCATTGAAAGCTGCCGCGCCTGGATGAGAATCCCGCAGATTAGCTGGTGTCCCACACCGGCGTGTGGCTGACCAACAGGGGCTCTAGCGGCCCTGCCGTAGCAAAGATGGAGGCAGCACCCGCCCCAGTTACGGGAGTCGAGGTTGGGATTTTGGTATGGCTTGAATTTTCCTCACGAATCAACATGTCTGTATTAATTTCTTGTACTGGAAGATATTGAGGATCTGAGTTTGCAGGTGCTGTGATGCGAATGACAGCTTTGCATCCCGTCCTTCGTCTTTCATGTTGTCTCCAGCGTCTCAGGCTTTCAGCCAGCTTCCCTGTTCCTCTTACAGTCTGATCATTTCGTAAATACGGCCCTCGCACTAAGGTCTTTTACCCAGAACGGGATTGTATGCATACTTTGACAGAGCGAAAGTCTCCGGTGGTGCTGAATAGACATTGGTGCCATGTCGATGTTGGGTCGATACTCACATTGAATGAGGTATGATCTCGTCGCTTGAAGCATTTGAATCGTTGTATTTTCCAACACAGAAAATTCTCCACGCAGTGCTCTGGCTGGATGTTTTTGGTCAAGCGAAAGCAGCGTACGGATTCCCGTTTCAGCGAGCCTGGCCTGATGCATGGCTCAGACTCGGAGGCCCGGGTCGGGTGGCGCCAAGGACGGCTCACGGGCGTGGAATATCCGGCCCCATCTACTTGGACCTCCGCAAGGTACTTCCGGTAAGCGCCCAATATAGCGGTAATTCGGAGCCTCGTCACGTTGCTCATTAGCAAGAGCGAAACCTCAAGTGGTAGACGGTCCCTCAAAGCAAGCGCGCCCCTAGGGTGTCAGCATACTGACGTGACTGTGTTGGGGTGAAGTGGCTGGCCTACTTCGGAGTGACTTTGTTGCCGCGCTACTCTGGGGGTTGTTGAGGTCACGGTCTCCGACGGTAGGCCCTGAAGGTGGATGGGCGCCTTCACCTTCACTCAAATCAACTTCATCGCATCAAGATTCAGAATGGCGATCAACACAGGCGTAATCAATTACTTGCAATGCTTTTGTGTCTTCGCAAGCAGCACCGCGCTTTCTATCGGCCCCTGGTGGCCCATGTCCATCCTCTCCAAGCGCTCTCAAGGCTGTTCATCTGTTTAATTTCTACTTCTCTACCGCTTTGCGCATTTTCGTCAATTAGTTCGCCCATCCGAGCTCACCCGCCGCCATGTGTCACACGAAGAAATATTAACGTGAGAAGAAACCCCCTCCCGGTGCCCGCAGTTCAACATCCCTTGCTATGAATAGACTAATGCAGACCTAGAACGATCGTCTACAGCATCCCTATCTCGTAATTTGGCATCTTCCGAGTCTCTCACCAACAACCTGTAGTGCCTTGAACCTGAACCTCGTCTACCAATTCTTGCGCTTTGTCCGGCGGCCCCCTTTGCCATCTCATTCCTTCACTCAGCCCTGGCTCTAACACATTTGTCAGGCTCAATTTCAACGCATTAATTACCTAATGTCGCCTCTTGCTAGAAGAAAGAACTACGCCTTTCCTACGCTGAGGAGAATGTCTTAACTCACTGGTATCACTCTACCGCCGTCGTTCTGCGGCTGCACGCCCACGAAAAGTCCGACCACCTATCATCCACTACGCGTCTCAGTACCAGCTCCTCATTCGATAGCCTTTCCAGGCCCCTCGACTCCCAATCACTCAACCTACACTTAATCGCTGGATCCTAATCAGGACCTGCAGTAAAACGTTGTCTGCGACCTCAGCTAGATTATGTTCCTTTTGGTCTCTCTCGCTAGCCTCCTCCGTTATGATCAAACGTTGTTCACCGGCTGGCCAACGCTGCAAAAGTATGTGTGTCCCGCTTTAAGCCCAATTCCCCTAAAATTGTGATAGACTGTAGCTGATGTCAGATTTCAGATTTGCGGTGAGTGGCTTCTGCAATGGCTGCAGACACCTTATCGACCCTTTCACCGCGGATTCCATCGCCAGCGGCCTTCCCCCCGTTAAGCTGCTCCGGTTTCCGCACCAGCCGACGTTTCTTCTTTCAATCCTGGCCCAGCATGGGTCCCGACGGTAGCATGTCCATCGAAAAGAGCCGCATGGCGGCGCCAACCTCGCTGTCGACAAGGCCGTTACCGTCGTCCGGCCGGTTTTAACTGTAACCAGCCCAATCATCCAATTACAACTCGTGATCGGAATCCGCAGATATCCGGTTCTTGCGGCTTCTGGAGAAGGTCGCATCGCAGCTGCCCATTGAACTGTAGACGTCTCTTGAAGCAACTTCAGCATTTCTATGAACCGCTGAGGTGCCAGACACAGTCAGATCCCTTAATACTCAAAGAGGAAGCTGGATGTCCTACCTATCGTCGCCGCTCCAAAGCCGCCCGAAGGCTTCTTCCTTCTCAACGCTGACATGGCCCATCTGATTGTCTAGGGCCCTGAGTCCGCGAATCCTGACGTCTTCAGTCCTCATCCACCATGCACTGCGAGGACGAACTCACCCCTCACGTCCCCGAGTTGGCATCCCCCGCTCACGCCTCGGGACTAACACAAATGCCTTACCGGTCTGGATGCAAATAGCGCCGTTGCCGTGGCACGAATCATCTATCCTGGGGTGTTAAGTGCGCCCAGGGAGAAGCAACGTTGAGTCTGCTATCATACGTTCGTAAGTAATGACATGAGACCACTCGCTGCTCGAGAACAGTGCATGGTACTCTTGCCTTTCCTCCTGGTCGCGAGAGGCCAGAGTCTGCCTCTGTTGCACCATGATGATCTCCTCCCGCCGGGTATCGAATGGAGATTACTCCTCTGATAGCGATGGGCTTCCTCCGGCTGCCGTCTAACAGTTGGAAAGGCGAGAAAACGAGTTATGAAGTGCCTTCATGTTGTTCTAGTATCTTCCACTCGCTGCAACGTGCTGTGTTCGGCAACCTCCGAACATGCAGTCTCATAACCCAGTGGCGGCGTAGTCATTGGGCCTATTACGTGTATTACGGTCCCCCAAACCAGCGTAGAAGTCTAGACGCCGGGTAAAAACGGCAGGGGGGTCTATTTCGGAGATTGCTTGGAGTATGTCAATGGGAAAGAATCAAATCGGTTGGAACGGATCTCATAAGTTGAACGGGTTGAAGTCACAGAGCAGCCTGGGCAGGTTAAATGGGTTCCTCGACGGGGCTCTCGACAGGGCCCTTGTCTTGTGTCTCCCCGTATATCTTGACACGTTTAACACTGCTCTTTTTAGTCTTCTCTTTCCAACCTTGGAGTCAATACCCAAGTCATCAATATCAACGTGAATGAGAAGTGGCGAAGGCCGTTGGTAGCTTGATCCGGCCATTCCCACGTCGATCTGCAGGCTTTGCGGTTTATTATCCTGGTTGGGCTGCCAGACCTCCTTTCCAGCGGGTTATACCAAGCTGCAGGAACTCTAGGTTGGCTAGGTAGTCAGTAGACATAGCTTCAGCATGGACGTAGCCGGCGGGTATGTGACGGTGACGCAGGGGCGTGCGGAGAGGTCAGATGGCTTGGTGATCTGAGTAGTTTCCAAAGAGAGGTCAGTCACTGTCTCAACTAGGACGAGGAAGAATTCGATGAGATGCCGAAAGACCGTTGTAGGTCTCGTCATGTTCTCGAGGGCAACGCCCCAGATGTATTGCTTCCCAGGACCTCAGACTTTGGTAGGGGCAGGAATGGTCGTGGGTGAGGTTTCTGAGACCTCGCTGCAGAAGGTAAGGTTTCCTTCAGCGTTTCTGTCTCGGTGGAGATGGAGATGGAGATGGAGGTATTCGACGCGCCAAGAGCCTTCGATCAAGAATTATCTCGTCAAGCAGACAGACATATGAATACCTCCCTATGTTCAAAAGCAACTGACCCATCACATTAACCACAGATTGCTTCAGGACAACACCATCTCCTGCCTAAAAAGGATAGTGATCTCGCGTGTGATAAGAGAAACGGAAGACAGCGTGAGATACAAGACGAGTGAGCAAAATACCAAACAAATCGAGAAAGCAACAAAGGTTTCAGCCATAGACACAACTTGAGCTGAAACTGCAAGGAAAAGGGGGATATGAGAGACCTTCAGTCAGGCTAAGCCTTTATAGCAGGGGATTTTGGAGTCTTAGGCACATTAAGGCGATGAATCTAATATTTGAAACGTGATGTACAGGCCTGGGCTAAAGCCTGGGTGTGCCGGACCTGCGGTTGTTTCTCCTTTTCCCACTGATACCCAGTTGACAGATTTGCTCTGGGCCGTCACTCAACAGTGACATGTATGCCTTTCAAAACTTGAACTCAACTTCTGGAAAGGCTCACGCGGGGAATCGCCCCAACTTATCTATCTCACTGAAGGAAACCCCGACTTACTGAAAAGTCCCACTCAAAAGTTCTCGCTGATGCTGTACATCGTCTTGTTGCTTGGGGATGGCATTTCTGTAGTAAGAGCAAGAGTAACGATTGCATCTCACGTTGAAGCTGGATTGTCGCGCCTCCACTTGAGCTATGCTCCCTCCATTCTCATCTACCTTGTCAAGGCAACGCTCAGTCCCAATATTTCAACTGCTTAATTTTAAATTTACTTCCTACTTTAAAATCTGCCTCCGAGTCATCCATTTGCATTTCCTCAACTCGAGCCTAAGTCGTCTTACGGCCTGCGCAAGCAAGCCACGACTATTCAAGCCCCTCTGCCCCTGTAAAGACCAATCATGCTCGTCGTAGACGGCTCTGACCACCAAATCTTCTGTCATACACCTTACATTCCTCGCTTGGCCCCGTGATATGCGTTCACGAGTCTTGTTGTCACTCGTCGTCTTCGCACGTCCCCATTCGTTTGCAATTAGTTGCACTCGATGTGGTCCACTTCTTTGTTTGTATCTGCATCCAACTAAATGAATCTGGAGGTGATGTGTTTAAGGTTGCCATTGAGGCGCGCTCTTTTTTCTCTCCTGTGTGGTCTTCCTCCGAGCTGTGGCCATAGGAGGCTACCGGCAATGTCGTCATCCAAAAGTCCGCATACAGGTTTAGTCTTGACCAGCGCTTTGGTATCCCAACTCCTCCTTTCGAGCCCCTCCAGTCCTCTTCACTCCCACCACATGATTCTTAAATTAAAGAAGCAGCTTTTGCATCATCTTCGAACCCTGTTGGACACCGGAAGGCAGCATCAGCCCCGTGTCGCTGAGTTAAGTCAGTCAGCGGCACCAGATTAGGCGGCAGCTAAAACTCGCCATCACCGCTGAGACTTACAAGAGATATCAGATCCGAGATGGTATCGAAACATTATGCAAATGTGCTAACAGGAAGGCAGCATAGCCGAGGGTGTAACTCTTCCGAGAGGGGTGAAAATTAAACCTTCCTTTTGTCACCCAGAACATCCCGCGCCACCATTCGCAGTCGCATAGGGGGCTGTGATCGTGCCTGTGGTCACGGTGGTCACAGTGGTGGCCATATATCCATCATCGCTGGCTAGCGGCGGTATCTGACAGAAATCAATGGCGCGGTTAGCTAGGTCTTGGGATTTGCTGCCTGCATCGTAGCGCGTTTGGCTGTGGGACCAGGAAATCAAGACAAAGTTCTGTAGAATGCGGCATGGCTCTGTATATTATGTATCTCGAGTTATCTATCCAACTCCTATTCATAAACGAGGATATCTGCTGAAATCAGCTGTCATCACCCATATTAAATGGAGCTTGTCAGGCCTCACTCTGAGAAGGCCATTCTCGGCGTGGGAACTCTGGCAATGTCTTGGAGGGAATGTCTTGAAGTTTCCGGGGGTCGGCCAGGCCAGATGAATGGACGATAACTATTGTGTATTGACTACGGTGTACTGATATCATTACGGAGGAGTTTCTTGAGTTCTCAAACCGTCGTACTGGTTGCCCAATCATCACTTATCTGTCACAGTTAGGAAGATCCCGCGCTGTATTAATGAGTAATGGCAATCAGGATGCCGCGTGAGCCCATCTGATTGATCTCTGCATGCCCAAGGAAAGGCTTCAACTCCTCTAACAGACAAGCAACCACGCATACCACACTTGCCTCTCTCATTCCCCTCTCTTTCTTGAACTCGCTTGCGCTGTTCTCCGCTTTCGTGACATCTTTTAACCCATGTCGGGGAAGTTCCTAGCCATTGGAAACGGGCCAGAGTGGAGACTTCCTTCATTTGCTCCTTGATTGCTCGTAAAACACCATGTACGGAATAGTATCTCACTCTGTGGAACCCAAAAACGGCGGATGAAATCATCAAGGAGAAATATATGAGAGCTAAGCGCTGCTGCGTCTGATTGATGTCACTGACGCTATGATAGCAAATAGTAGTCTTCGTTTGATCTTCAGCGCCAAAAGACATTGCAATGCCTCAACGAATCTCCAACCCCTGAAACTATCCCACCTCGCACCCTGGCATGCCTTTCTACCGACATCCCGTACCCGCCGCCCCTTGTTGTCCGTCCCAGATGCCGGCTAGAGAACCCAGACGAATAACTATCTTCTTTTTCTTCAAAACGAAGTCAGGCGGTATGAGGCGTCCCGCCGGCTTGGTGATGTGGAGCCCTTTCTCTTCTGCAGCGCTGCTAGAGGCCATGATAATACGGCCTGCTTCTTGGCATCAGCCAGCTGCGGCGCGTAACGGAATTGATACTCCATCTTCAGCGCCCCCTCTTGGGAGAAGCGGGGGAAGCTGGATGATGGTACTCCCCAAGAGCTGTTATGCTCGGGAGTTGGCCACAGACTGGCACCGGATGCCAGCATACCGTCTTCCTGGTGCGTGTGGAAGTCTTTCTGGCGGGTTAAACGCGTCTCAGCGTCAGCGATAGCTATCTTACCAATCGAATCACACAAAGTAGACAGTGATTTAGCTTATCGGCCTCCAGCAGTGAGCCCATGTTTGGCGGGAAGAATTCCGTTCTATGCGGCATGGCTGCCTGACATTGGCCCTGAAGAAATTCTAGACTTCAGGGGTTTAATAGTGACTGCGAGGATCAGTCATACCCAGCAGTTGTCATTTGTCGTTAGAGTTATGGAATGCGTACTGCCTTGGTCATCAACGAGCAAGCGAGAGACGAGAAAGCAAGAGACAAGCTTCCAAGCTCATTACCAAAAGGCGGCGATACAGTGAGCCAGCCATTCGCTCGATTGCTCTTTGAGTGTAGCGCTCATCAAGGCACCCAGAAGCGCCAGCATGTTGATTATGGCCTCCATGTGTCCCTCAAAGCGCGCCACCGGCCACCGGCCACCGACGCGAAGTTTTGGTGTATGTATGCGTCACACGACGATCAATTGAGGGGAAGGCGTGCCTTGCAGCACCCTCGCCACTTCGACGCCAACAAACTTGCGCGCAACGAGTTGGCTTCCGTCCTGAGTCTTTCCGCATCGGGGCTTGCCATAGCCCAGAATGCCGTCAGCTGAGGCAAGACCCACGTCAACTCGACCGTTTCTGTTGCCTGCGCAGTGGGTTGTTGCCGTCAAACGTGGGCAGAATATGAAGCATGTAGAATGATCATAGCAAAACACCAGAAGCACTCCGTGTGAATTTGTCTCGTGGCATAACGCTGTGGCGGCTATTCTTGAAGCGCAAATTCTCCCCCTTGAGCGAGACCTCACTATCTGGACAGCTTCGGTGTTGGGTATTGCGCTGGAAGCAACGCTCTGCGTTTCAGGCGAATCAGGGCACTCACCAGAGCTAAAGGTCGGGCTTTGGGGATCAAGTCGCTTCGTTAGCAATTGCTCGTGTACCCAGCCGCGCTGATTGATCTCTTGGAGTTCGACGTCCCGGAAAGTTATGAAGCCCTGGTCACACGCGAGGAGGCTGCTCGATGTCCGCCTGAACCTGAAGACAGCTCCCAATCGATGTGTTGATGAAATTATTTGGGGTAGCATTGTCAACTTCGGCCCCCCGAAAAGGGGATAGAGGAGAGGATACGCATCGCCATGGTCACAATACATATACTTTTGACTCGCCTCTTCGGTCGCCTTGCACCAGCCTCACGCTTTCCGGTGAAAGTCATGTCATCTGCTCAGCTGAGCTCACAGTACGGATATTCCGTCTGGTGCCCCGTGGCATGATATGTCTGTAACCAGCAGGCGGCAGATTCATATGTCTTGTCAATTGCAGTGATCTCGCGTTCCAGGAGGCAATACGCGCCTATGACGTTGAGAATGATAGGCAATGGCCCCCGCGGCGGAGAGCATCGTAGATCCACCAGCCGAGTTCTTACTGCTTTGCACCAGCTTTACCAGTAGTGAAACTTGTATGGGCTTTGATTTGGGAGAGATAGGTACGGCACTGAGTTCGGGCCGCCCGACACGCAAGTTCACTGAGGGTCCGTTTTGGGCGGTTACCCCTCCTTGCGCAAGGGGACCAGAACATGTTGAAGCGTTGCCCGGTGATTGATCTCATGGACGTCCGATGCTTCTCCACCGACCACTCCATGATTCCTCTCCCCAACCCGAATTCCTCCTAATGCATTTTCAGTGTGTGTAATTCCGTATAGCTCGGCGCCAACTTAGCTGACGATTGCGATGCGCAGTGGCCTATCCGTAGTGGCTATCGAGGGTGCCAACGAGAGAGAACAGGGCTTGTTTGAGTGCATAACTTCTATGTCGCCCATACATCACTGTCTCAAACGGGCCACCCGGCTTTGTTAACGATGATGCTGTCCAGTCATGGATGGTATTGTGGTCGTCCGAATCATCGAACTCGGCCCCAGATGCTGAACGCCGAGCAGAAGGCCATCACTTTTCGCTGCAAATTCTACTCGATGGGTGAGAAGTTCGTTCCAGTGACCATCAACAGCAAGCTTCACGCCAAGCTAGTATTCAGCATCTCCTAATTACTGAAGAGATAGAGAGCAAAATTACCCCTTGTGTGCTACAAGCTTTTGCTGCTTCAGATGCCGGCACCAGAGACGCATTATGGACGTCACATGAGACTTCATTGTTTGGGACTGCTCGTCTCTTTGCAGATTTCGAGGGTTTGTGAATGGGAAGACCCTAACGTTGTACTCACGGATCGAAACGCTAGCAACGACCTCATTATCGTTCAGGAAGTTGACACAGATCCCTAGCAAAGTCATAAAAGTGGCGACGGGAAGCAATTGCTACATCTAGACTCCCTGCGAGAAAGAGCAAGATACCAACGTTGGTTCCTGTTGACATTAATCGAAAATTGCCTTCAAGTTTCGACGGAGTAAAATCGTGGTGGACTCTGCTGAGACAAAGGTGTTGAGCTAAGCTGAAAAGAACCACCCTATATGCGCGGATGAGTCTTCATGCGCCTCGAGGGCAGCAGAATGAGGTGACAATTGGCGTATCCTCACACGCTGACAGGAGACTCTCCCGCTGGCCATGGCTCTGATTGAAAAGTGGGTATTCAAGTAGCATATCAGCTTGACGGGTATGAAGCCCAGCTCCTCGTACTTCGTGGAAATAATCCATCATCATCGGCGAGATTAGGCATGCGCTTTCTATAGCAAGTAATTCTTCAACCGACAGGTGGTGTAGCAACTTAATGTGGTGGCAGATTTCTAATAAGACCACAAACGTACTCTGATGTGAACCGCCTGGATTGTTCTGGATCAGGTGAATGGCTAGTATGACAATGACGTGAGATGAAAGCACGGGCAAGACTACGGGCTTGCAATATGGGAGAAGAATTGTGGACATCCTTGGAGAATTCGGAAGCGACGGTATTTTTTGATTGAAGACGCCGATACGGGGGGCGTGCAATGTGGTTTTGACAACTGAAAATTGTCAGCGTGAGCACAGCCCAAGAAAATTCAGTGAGGTTTAAATCCCTGAAGAAAGCAAAGCAATGGCAAAGGGATGACTTTTGTGGGGGCCAGCGAAGCTGGTGCCGGTGAGATTTTGACGTCCCTGCCATGTGCAGGAAAAGGGGTTGCGTCAGCTGGCAGCAGATCACACAGAGGGACTTGGCGAGGCTCCTAGAGAAAGCTGTTGCGATTCCAGGAGAAAACAAACATCACATAAGTATTGATCAGGAGATGGCTTGGTTGTATACTTGATGCAATGTCTTGGAATGATCGGCAAATGGAGGCGAGACGCCCCTTCTTCTCGGATGGAGAAGACTGTTCAAATTAAATAGGTACTGTTGGTATCCAAGTCTTTTGATGATTTGCATGTGATGCCGTCTTGCCACTTCTCCCAAGATTTTCTTGTGGCTATCCTTCGCCTCTTTCTTTTCCACAGCCGTCGTGGTCTTCGCGATCTCTCCTTTGCTGACCACATCGATGCTTGCTCCAATGTCTTCCACGGCGAAGAGACGGCCACGGTGTCCACCGGATTCGAAACTTGGGCTATACCACATTGTTATTGCACAGCTGCGCTCAGAGTGACAACAGGCTTGAGGGTTAAATGCCCGCGGCGACTGCAGCCGCCGCAGTCGACGAACAGCTTTCGGCCGGGAAGCCCAGGGGTCGGTCGGTGAAGAAGATTTACTTCTCGTGCCCGCTTCGGTCATCAGTTGTGTATTCGGCGGTGGTCGTGGTGGTGATGTCTACTCAATTTCGACAGTGACCATGGCCCGAATTTAGGCAAAGGTAAAGGTTGACTGCGTCGTGCTATTTGATGCGGCTGTGAACATGTTCCGACACGAGAAGAGGATTGAGAGCAGTTTTGTCGGCTCCGCTCCGGGAGAGCCAGTCGCGGCCTCATTCGGTCCTGAGAGAAGGGAAAAGGGCAGATGTGCTGTTGTCACGGGTGATCAATGGTGGCCGCGAAAGAGTATTCTTGTTTTCTGTTATCTGGGCTAGTACGTGACAGGGAACATGGGGTTGTGATACGGTATGGAAAGATGGATGGACTTGCGCCTGACTACGTCGATAGTTCTGGGTGTGCTTACCTTGCTTGTTGGTTTCTGTGGTCGCCTTGATGTGTGTTGCTGGTAGGTTGTAGCGCCAGCTTCTTGCATAGCACAAATCAACCAAAAAGAAGAAAAGTCAAATCAATGAAGAGAAGGAAATGGAAAATTGAGAGTACCGCGCGATGCTTCTGGACGCGCGCGGCGCTCTGGTCGTCCATGGTTGAGAGTGGTCGAGAGTTTGGGTGGATTTCAGAGGGGCCGAAAACGCGGGTGTGAAACAATGATGGACTACTTTGAAGTCCAGATCAGCAGGGACGTTCATCTTCCATCCTCCGTTTCATGACTGGTCTTCTTGGAAGGAAATGTCCAGCCCAGCAGAACAAGGACTCC
This sequence comes from Colletotrichum endophyticum, assembly GCA_027406105.1. Taxonomy (NCBI): domain Eukaryota; kingdom Fungi; phylum Ascomycota; class Sordariomycetes; order Glomerellales; family Glomerellaceae; genus Colletotrichum; species Colletotrichum endophyticum. The sequence continues at coordinate 198,437 of JANVYF010000019.1, forward strand.
GCAAGACCTATTGTGCTCAGGTTGTATTGTTCCGCGCTCAGAGCGCCGACCGCCGCAATCCGTGCCGCAGCTCAAGAGGGAACCACGCCCATAGTCAATTGGGCACACTCGGACAAGAAAAACCTGCGTTCAGCAAGCGAAACGGAACGTTACGTCAACATCCGCCTGCGTCAGCTCCTCTGCGCAATCTCCTTTCCGAATGTCGAGACATACTGTAGTCGGCCCCGTTAGTAAGCATCTTCCAGCGGAAAGAGGGTGCTGCCTCCTTGCTCGTGACCCTCGGCGTCGGTTGCGTTGCAACTTCGCAAGGGGGTCGACGCCAGCGCGTCATAGGTCTCAAATGGTTTCCAGCGGCTTGGGCGAAGCTCTTGCTTCTTGGGCTCCCTTCACTCCAATTCGCCTTGCCCAGCATACCAGGATCACTGTTGTTGTCGATGTAGATGACGAAGTGCAGTGGACCAAAGCCAATAGCATCGCGGCCGATGTTGGAAGTCTGGGTCTTCGATGCTGCCTGCGACCTCCCACGTCCCTCAAAACCTGCATATCGTCCATCACGAGATTCGCCGGGCTCCTTATATCCGCCGCTGTAGCATACGCATTCGATCGACCGTCTAAGTTCGGAAATTGCTGTTGATCAAGGAATCAGCAGTTATGAGGTGGTTTCGAGAAAGGGGCTGCAAAGAGAAAAGTCAATCATGGCAGCTGGGTGTAGATGCGTTGATTTTCGGAACCAAAGCAACCAGTGCATGCCGTTGGCGATGACAATGCCGAGGCTTCTGGTCAGTTTGCGTGTCGACAGGATGAGGCGTCGGTGTGCTCCGTCGCTCCCGCTATCATCAGAGCTACCAATTAGGATTTGGTTGCATGGGTACCGCCGCTTCTCTTGTTGATGATATCGTCGTCGTCATCTTCGTCGACGCAGTATGCCCCTGACATAATGAGGCAGTGTGCGGCAGGCTCATGGCTGTGGATGAGGGTGAGGGCAAGGGCAAGGGAAAGAGGACTTGCAGACGCATAGCACTCGCCGAACCAGCATCCAGAGATACTTCGCCGCGCATCCACGTTTCACGGTGCCGGTAGGTTTGGGCAGGGATGCAGAAGTTCGACGTGAGACCGACGATACCCAGACAAGGTTGAGAAGAGGCGTAGGACAGGGAGACGTCCGCGAGCCGCAGAGTCGTGTAACGGAAAGCCTTCCTAGCAAGGCAGAGGAAGGTCAGCCACGAGGTGGCATCTCGCAACGGAAAGCCGATGCAGCTGCAGATGATTAGGTCGAGAAGACATTCTGGGAGTCGCAAGACAGAGATTTCACCCTTTGATGGTGTCTTTGGGATGGAGACAGCGACTCGGTGCAGGAATGCAGCGTGGCTGTTTGGAAGAAGCGTCTCACACCTTGGACGGCTCACGTGGATCAAGTGACGCTTGGCGACGAGGACGCTAGAATTCGATTCGGTTGTTTTGGCGCTGTTGTGGTCAGGGATGATGCGGGACGTCAAGACTCGGAGTTTAGTGTGTCCAGAGACTGTTCGTGCTTGCCTCAGCGAGCTTTGAAGGGTGTGTACCAGCCACTGGGCCACAGAGCGTGCCTTTGCGTCCACGGAAAGGGCTCGAGGCAACCTGAGGTGAAGACTGCTACTCGGGATCAGTCGAGCGCGGGGCGATGGCAGTTGGCGGCGGCGGCAGTGTTGACCTGAACGCACCAAGCTGCAAGGCATGCATGATGTCGGAGTGGCGGCCCGAACTGGAGGGGCGCAAAATGGGAGGGGAATCAAAGTAGGTAGCGAATTCACGTGTGTTGAAAAGTGGAAAAGTCAGAAGATGGATGTTGCCCCGTCTAAGCCCAGAAATCTGGTTTGACTTGGGCTTAATTTACCCACCCGCGCTAAAACCCGGCATGCACCCCTGGGCTGCACCTGCCTGCAGCTGAGGTGCGGTGCCACACCTTGCTCACCTGCCTCACCTTGCCCAGGGCGCCCCCTTCCTGAAGCATAAAGGGCAGAAGTTCTGCCCAGAGGCCTGCAAGACACATGGGACGGCGCACTGCGGCGAACTTAATTTCAACGTCGACGTTCAACATTCCCCAATTATCCTTCTCGTGCATCATTCATTCCCCGCAGAAAGCATGTGTTCACCAGAATTTCAACCCGCCGTTGGAGCTTCTCCACAGCAATAACCTTGTTGTCTGTGTCAAGGGTTTTCTATTGCTTTGTTAAGCTTGCTGCTTTGTGGTGGTAGTGGGTCTCCTCCTGCTGAGTTCAGCTCCAGGTTGCATCCTGCCGCTTTTCCCACCTCCTGCTGATTTCACCACCTGCCAAAGTCAACACCATCTGCCAAGATCATCACCTGCCAAGATCATCACCTTCTACCGGCTCTCGCCTGCTCATTTCCATTCTCTAATACCTTGATGGAATCTGCTAATGCCCGTGCCTGCTCGGAAAATCTGCGGCTCCTGCTGCTGCTGTGGTAGTAGCTGATGTCGCAATGCGCGGGAAACAGCTGGTGGCCCGTCCCCCGAATGACCCGGGCCCAATGCGATTCCCGACGGAGGATTAACACAATCTAGGCTGGAGCGTAGACTATGGAAGTGATGGATGGACATGCAGTGTCGTGACGTGACTCAATGCGACGAGAAAATAGCTTCATACCATGAATGCCGTCCCTCGACAAGGCAAGGCGGGATGAAGCATAGGTAGATGACTGCGCAAACCTCTGGAATGGGCAGAACACCTGAGGTGTGGCATTCCAGACAGCGCACGACTTCCCCATCGCACGATGCTGATTACCGAGATGGGTCCCCGACCAATGCCACTGGAAACCCTCGCAAATCAAACCCTGAATAAATAATCACCTGTAAACGCAACACTGATATTTGCCTCAGTGCTATGGTGGGAATTGAATTTTAGGTAATGTGGATGTCCGGGTCCTCGCTGAAAGATACGTTCCCAGTAGAGAAGCTCAGAATGGCAGCGACTCCATCCGGCAGAGACCCTGAGCGACGGCACCGATGGCATCGACGGATGGCAGCGACCCCACTATGTAGCAGCGACTCCACTACATGGCAGCGACTCCACTGCGTGGCAGCGACACTGACTCCACTCTATGGTAGGGACTCGCCAGGGTTCTAGCGACGACGTCTGGAAGCATTCCTGGGATCAAGTTGGCAAGCGCCGCAAATGCACATGACTGCAAGCCCATCTACTAACCTTCTCGCCAACTTTCCGTGGGATTCCAGATTTTGCGGAAACCCTGGTTGCTGGTAGTAGTGCTGATGACGGTCATGGGCGATCAGGTCGCGAGGACGAGGTCCCCGAATCCCCTGCAACACTACGAATCGCCGCGCGAACCCGCCCACTTTATATGGCCGCGGCTGCAGCAGAGAAGCCACTGAAACGTTTGGGTGATTTTTTATCTGCCTCGTCTGCACGCCGCTGGACGCGATGGCCTTGATACCGACGCGCCAGTCGTAGCAGAAGGCTAGATTTGCCTTTCTGCAGCGTTCGTGTCTGATACCCCACCACATGTGCCCATGGCACACATCTGTCAATGGAGACTCCCCTGGCGGCTACCTGTGTCCAAGGCAATCAGCTCTGTTACCATCACTTCAGCAATCGAGATGTGACATGCAATTAACACGTGTCGGTGGACAACTGCAGGCACTCAGGCCTGATGCGTCTGCGGCAATGGATTGAGCGCAGAGTGACGTTGTTTCTGGATAAGGTAGCCACGTCGGGGGGCACTTTGGTGGGCGCATTCCCCCAGAAGCACACTCAGCATTCACAAGCCCCACAATTAGGATCGAAAGGTCTGGATTAATTGGCCAAGTCGCTGGCGCGCCTTATCTGCAGAGAAAACGAAACTTTCACCAAACCACCAAGAAGACTTCACACCAGATATCAAGTGCCCAACGACATAATGAGGAAGAAATCAGTGAACCGCCCTCAATTGAGCGATTCCGTCGGTGTTTCATTTGTCTAGATGCACGGCCCAGACCATTAGTTACACAACTGCAAAGCTGCAAGCGATGCGCGGCAGAATCGAACACAAGGGCCGCCACTTTTGGTGCACTGCTGTGGTTCGATACGTACGCGTCGAGTCTGCTCATACGAATGACGATGCCAAGGCTGCTGTCCACATCTCCACGAAGCCCAGAGGTTCCAGGATTCGCATTGCGCACTCTACCCACGAAAATCACCAAGCGTCCCGCACTTTGGACACCGCATGTTGGCTGGAGTGGAGGCAAGCGGAGAGCGGAAGAAGATTCGGCCAAGGTCCGTCGCATTGTGAAGCTCATTAGGTAAGTTGGGTGCATGCATACGTTTGCGTCGGGGGAATATTCCTGCTCTTTGCTGCCGGTACGTGGTGAAAAGTGGGCAGGAGATGACTTCAGCATGATGTGGGATCGGCAGTTGGCCTGCGCAATGACCAACCGACGAATGAAAATTTGCTGAGTACCTATCGGCAGGTGGTGAAAATCGGCAGGTGGTGTGCAGTGTTGCCCAGTCTGGCCTGCGGTCCTCACCATCCTGACAGCGCACAGAGGGAGCCTGGGCGGGGGGTGCCTCGGTATAAGGTGGTCCGCCATTCAGGACACACAACACCAGCTTTGCAAGGTATACTCTGTATTAGTGCATGATATCTCTGTGAGCCATCCTGGCCCTCGAATACTTCCCCGTGAGAGTCATACGGCAGTCAACAAGGTGCGCCTCCAGGCGGCAAACTGAAGAAAAACTTAGAAGGGAAGAAAGATTGGTGCATGATAATGACGCTGGTCAGCCGTACATTGGACGAAAAGCAACTGGAGACCAGCCCAAGACGATGCGAGCGTCCATACGTCCATCTCTTTCCAATACTTTTGATGGTTCGCGTGGCGTGCCGCGTCTTTCTCCAAATGACACTGCAGGGGCCTCCTAAATCGGACCTTGGTGTGTGATACTTCCGTACCAAAAAGGCAGTTCTCAAGGTATCTGTGTGCTCTCCACTGCTGACCGCCCCGGCGACCTGGTCGTTGATGTTCTGGTTATTCGATGTGCTCATTCGAAGTGATTTCAAGTCCCGGTCCAAAGTCCGAATTACCGTGGCAGCTATTGATTTCTGAGTGCCAATAATCGCGCATAGGGTGCGGAGCCTGCGGCAGCAATTATCGTGGTCGGCGGACATGAGGTTGAAGTTGGTAGCTGGCGTGGGGTTGGTAGGGGACCAGTGACGTGGGGACTTGCACCGATTTGGCTGGGTGGAGTCGCTGCCACCGGAGTCGCTGCCTGGAGTCGCTACCAGTGGAGTCGCTGCCACCGGAGTCGCTGCCTGGAGTCGCTACCAGTGGAGTCGCTGCCAGTGGAGTCGCTGCCAGTGGAGTCGCTGCCAGTGGAGTCGCTGCTAAACCTTGAACGGTCACGGTATCGACAACTGGGACATTGACAAGTACAACCTTGACGAATGGGGCCTTGATGGTGATATTTCTGAATATTAACCTGAGATTGTCGACGTTATTGGGGGCTCAGCGGTCCGGGATGAGCACACTGCGCTCCGTTCCAGCAACGAACCTAACGTCGATCTCGGCAAACACGAGTACGCTGTCTGCGGGTATGAGCCCGCTCACTAAGCGCAGTCCAATTGAGTGTTTCTGTGGCTGCAGTAATTGACAGCGTCGCAGCCAGCAGGGCACCGTGTAGTCCGTGATGCCCTTGTTCGGAGGCGTCTCAATATCGCATGAGTGCTGATTCTTCGTGCTCCACGCGCATCTGGGGTGTGGGGACCTGAAGTCCTCGTCTGGACCCACCTGCCTCAATATTCCGTAGCCCAGAGATATCAACCGAATCTTCGCTGGCCTGGACCGCAGCAAGCTCGCCACCTGTTCTAATGCCCCAAATTTCTCTCTGCGCCATCGCTCCTTCTCTTCTGCGCGCGCCTGCCGTCACACACCTGCCGCCCTGAAACTCGCCCAATTGTTCCTGCCTTGGTCAAAATGGAAGAGCCACACAGGAAGGAACAGCGTAGGCAATGGCTTACAACCCTGCACTGACTTCGACGCCCTTTGCCTTTGGCGTGGTTTTGACCGCATCCCTCCCGCGCCCCTTCGGCAAAAAAACCTCCATGGCTGCGATTTCTCAAACCCTCATTTGGTGTCTTCAATCAGTCCAATTACGCAGTGACCTTTAGGAGCAATCAAACAATTCGCAACTCTCCTTCGGCACCAGTTCGCAGTTCCTTCGCGCTCCTCGGAAGGCCTCGAAAGGGGCAGAGAGCTGACCAGGACTCGTCAACGGCAAACCATTGTTCAGACCCTTCAAGAGTGCCTACGTACGCTCTCCCTCTCTCTTTCTTTCTTCTAGTTCCAATACTGACTTGGCCCTGCAGGTCTGGGATCTTCTTTGCCCTACAGTAAATCAGACTGCGAACCCGACCGACCCTTCGCTGCTTTGCAACACACAGAGAACCACAAGCGAGTACCCCGCCGGCGAAGGTGCTCACGTATACATGAGAGTAGTGCGGAGTATGCCTGAAGTTCCAAATTTGCATGTTGCCTCCAAGAGCCTGCTGAAACAGATGGATTTTGCTGTGGGTCAGAAGGGTCGCAACCTTACAACGAAACCGAGGTGTCGGAAGGTTGTCCTCAAGAACTACTGGAAAGACGCTGGTGCTATTGTGCTGCGAAATTCGCACGCCAGACATCGGGTAGAACATCCTGGGAACGTTGAAGATCGTGACCGATCCCGCAATCGCCTCCGGTACGCCCTTCATATCTTGATGAAAGACAGTAGGCCCCATCACACCCGAAGGGGTGTCGACGAGATCAAGCCGCCGACGCTGACATTACCAGCAGCCCAAGAGATGTAGCTTTGGCCGAGGATGGAATGTCTACGCTCAACCATGCCGATGTCGACGTGGTATCTACCCCCACTGGCACTGACCTGTAAACTGCGACCTCTCCCAACGTCATCCCCGACGTAATAGTCATCCCCCACGGCCCTGAGTCTCGCGGGGCCTCGACATCGAGGTTGGCCGCCGTTCAGACAACTCTTTCACCAATGACACTGAGCCCTTTGCCTCCCATAAAGACGGCACTTCGCCCGGGACTACGAGCCTATCCTCTGTAGATACGAGGCTTTTAAGAGCCCTAGTTGCATGCCCACGACACTTTGCTCATCACCCTTGCCACAACGTCCAAGCCCGCGGTGAGAACACTCTTTCCAGAACTTCGGTTTCGGGAAACTATCAAAAATGAACAACCATTCCCACCATTCCGCGCTTATTGATGACCAAGGAAAAGAACCAGCCGCCTCGAATCTCAACGGAGTATCAACTTTGTTGGCATCAGATTTAGCTCAGGGGAAAGGCTTCAGCGGAGATTTTCAGCATGATGTGGTTGTCTGGTTGTGTTTTCCGGCTTCTCAGGCAGGCATTTCTCCATATCACAGCACGTCCACGTGTGTTGGCGGACAGGCATGGACATTTTCCAGAGGAGAGTGCACTAGAATAATCTGCCCGGCAGCATGCCTGCAAAGGCCATGAAAACTATATGCGAGATTCTTCCGGTTCCCGTGAATCATCCGGGCGTGACAATCCTTGTTCTACGGAAGGTGGGATATGGTGAGCTTGGTGCAACATTTTCCTCCACATCTATATACGAAAAGGCAGCAACCGCCTCCGTGGCGCCAATATTCTTGAGTAAGGGGCAATGGAACGCAGATTTGACCGTCGCGATGGTCGTATAGAAGTGGCCTATGGAGGTGAAGGGAAGACTTTCGGCGACGAGAAAGGAGCTGAAGGCAGCTCAGAGCAAGGAAATCGAAGCCCAAGCATGTGTGCCGACCTGCAGTCTTTGGAAGGTTGTCGTCACGCCCGTCCACTGCAGCTCTGAAGCATCTTTCGCATTTTCTGAATGAAGAACCGGTCTTACACCATATTGCAGTCACCGAGGATAGCAACAAAGAACGGCAAGCTGTCGAGAACGAGTTTCAAAGGTAGGTAGGTCAAACATTTCAGCAGGCTTCATGAGATGGCCATTTTGGCATGTCATTACTCAAACTCTGCAAACATTCCGAGAGTGCTTTGCTGGATACATTGGGAGGGAATACCGGAACGAGAGATCGGAGCTAATGAAGGGGGGAAAGGACGTCGAAGCAACCGTTGGGATCTTGGAAGGAGACATGTAGAGGCGCAAAAGTATTACATTCGTGGAATGAGGCGCCTCTATGCTATCCTTAAGCGTCATTTATCTGCTTGATATGATCATGATTCATACAGAAAGAGATCTGCCGCTTATCTCACATTCTTCCCACCAACACCGGAAGCAATATGCGTTTCGAGGTAATCAAATTCCACTTAGCTCGGTGAGGTCAGCTGCAGGCAATCATGCATCGTGCTGGTAGTCCAGAAGTTGTCAATTTAAATTGATTTATGAAGACACTTGAACCTCGACTCTATTTAATACCAGATAAGGCCAACGCGAGAATCCAGCGTTTCGGTACCGTCTTGCCCCGATAACGCTGTGGATTTCCAATGAAGCGCGGCCAGTTCATCTTGCGTCTTACTCCATTTTTGAGCGGTGTTCTGCTTGTTAGTCAGCGCTTTTCGACGCAGTAGCAAGTTCCCATGCTTCACGGGTGTGCATGAATGGGGATTATTGCCGTCGAGGATTAAGGGGTTTGGAATTCGCGATCTTGAGGCAGGGCTCCTCCAGACATGCCGATTCCGTGCGCCAACCTTGAAGCGGGGCTTAGTGAAAGATGAAGAGGCAAGGAATGTAAGTGATCTGTAATACTGCGTACTTGGCCTTCGCGCAAAGATGCGACGGAATAAGGCGGCATGCAGTCGGTCAAGAGGGGAGAAATAGACAATGACCAGCGACAGCTGGTGGTCTCATGGATTTGCTTGTGTTAACCGACACAAACCAAGCAGGGCACTATGAATCAAGTCTCCAGCAGTGGCGCTCGCGACAAAACGAGAGGGTTTCGGAAACCTTCGCCGTCCTGCCGGGCCTGTCCACATGTGTTAGGCCTGGTCTGGGGGAGTGAGGCAATGCCTCACAGCCACAGAGCGCGGGGTGACTCAGCCACCCCCACCAATTCTCTGTTATCGTGCTAATCCCTGGGCAAGACAAGGATTCCTTTCCAGGACACATCAATAGATCACACGGGATGGGAACCATGTGTCACAGATCACAGCGGGCAACCACTGTGCCGTCTGTATGAATCGTACTACTGATGCAAACTGATGCAAAATCCTCACGATTAAGTCCACAAGGTCTCGAAAAAGCATCCTCGTGAATGGCTCTGCATGTATGCGACATCGTCGCACGGCGCTTTACCTTCATGCGCGGCTGCGCATCTGCCGACTTCCCTCCTTCTGCAGCAGACTGGTCCTGACTCTATGCAACCTCCGCCTCGACCGCATCCACGCCATATGCCTTCGCGATGTGTATGCTTCTGCCGCCATGATTACATTTCTCGGCTTTGTCCTCTGGTGTGTATGGCTGGTAATAGGTGCACAATGTTGGGCCTGCAATTCGCAGGCTTGCTACTGAAGACCTTGAAGCTGCCACCGAGTTGTGGCGTCTTTCTTCACACCTTGACTTAGCAGTGTTGTGTCATGCAGGTCTAAATCTCTCTCAGCAACGTCGAAGATGAGTCAAATCACCGAGTCAATACGGCTGACGCTCCTGAGATCCCTCTCGACCAGTCGGCACGTCCAAGCTACCGAGGCTTCCCCTCGGCCCCCATCGGCCTCCATCGGCCTCAATCCACAGAACCAAATTTCCTTCCAAACAATCAGTGCTAGACTACCCGCTGGCGCTTTTCACCCTGTTTTGTTCCTGTGGGGCTGCACGCAAATTGGAGAAATGAGGAAGGAGATGGGCGAATGTGAAAGGGGGCAACCTTGTGTTGGGTTTGGAAGCTGGGCCTGTACACCATCACATAGATTTTGGGCCTGATGCGACGGGACGGGAACGCAAAATACCTGACAACCCACCTGGATCGGGTGCTTGTGCCAGTCTTTTCGCTTGTTGGCCTGGGTTGAGGTGTTCCTTTCGTCGCCCCTGTTCTTGGCACTGGAACATCAAACCAGGAGAACATGAGCAAGCATTGGGAAGTAGAATTCGATGAGATGAGCCACAAAACTGGGACAGAGCTGCGGAGCAAACACCATGACGAGGGCGAGTTTGGCTATTGCGATCCAACCTCTGGGGAAAGCCTTCATAGATTCGCCCTCGTCTGTCTCAAGCCAGATACGGCCATGACAGAAGGGGTTCAGCAGTAGCCGATCATGCACTTATCCCCGGTCACCTCCGCGCGCTATTCCAGCAGCCCCTCCATCTCTTGCGTGGTATTCATGCATGCGACAATTGGGGCGTCGAGACCTGGAGGCAAAATCTCCGTGTTGATCTTGATGAGCCATCACGCGATGTGTGTGTGCGCACGTGCAAGGTTCTTGAGCAATAAGAGTGGCAGAATAGCTTGCAAACCTGAAGGAAAATGGGCACTTGTCGTCTTCTCGCGCACTTTGCGATGAGTGTCGGTGTCTCGGTTGCGTTGGTAATGACGCTGCCGAGGTTGTCTGTCACACATCCTACTTTCGGGTCACGTGGACCTGCAGACAACCGATGAATGCACCAATTCCCTACCTAAAATCAATCACTCAGAATGGCTGCTGGTCAATCTCATCATTTTATACGGGGTATTTCAGATAGAAACTGTTTGCCTGGCTGGAGGCCGAACGGAACCCAGTACAGAGCCACTCCCAGTGATCATCGCTTGATTGATAACCCTGTGAATTCTCACCTCTTTCACGAAGACTGCTGGCTGGAACAGATGGGTCTTTCCACAGTTGCCTCCATTTCACGCGTGCGAGGATGATGTGGATGGCATGTCAGCTGTTCAGCCGATTCCCATTTCCTCTTCTGCTTCAACATATCCCTCCCGGCCAGCACATTCCTCGCAAGAGCGCGACAGTTTCTTTGTCTTTCTTTGTCGAATTGGGAACAGATTACAACCCCTTCAGACTTCTAACAGGCGAACAACCCCATAAAATCAGCTTCTTAGACATCGAAATAATTCACATGCCATTTAAGCACGTGCCTGCGCATCGTGATAACGGAAAGGCCAGCAAATACCAACGCATACAAAAGGAGGAACAAACCATATCTGAACCCGGCAAGCAAATTTGATTCCTATGCTCGACTTCGATCGGAGAAGCTTAGATCGGATTTGGTTTAGAGTGTCGCTGGTTGACGAGGACACGCACAGCGGCGACGGTTTAGGCGAGGCTTCCATTCCACATCTAAATCTCGACCTGGAATTCACCTGTGGGTGGTTATGTTTGAACCCATGACGATGGGTACTGAAGTTCAGAATAGTTTCTGTGTAGACCGGTGTGCTCGTGCGACGGCCTGTCGGTCTTTAGCGTCAAAAGCCACTCCAATGCCGAGCCCCCTACACGTTGAGGATAATGTTGATCCTTCGAATCGACAGTCCATCTCGGCGAGACTGGAACATTTATTCTTATGTATGCCAGATTTTGTATTTAGTGGACGGTAAACCCACCGCGCACGGTATCCAGGCAGAGTCTTTCAACCCAACCAGCTTCCACCTCGCCACTTCCACTATAACTGCACCTTGATCCACAAGCATAGAACGCCACTCCATGCAAATACTAGCAGGCTCCTCTCCTCCCTTCATCACATCAGACCTTCAAACAGCCGGAACACGAAACTTGGGCAACTTCAATAGGAGTATCGCTGCATGGCGCCGGTGGGACTGCTCTTCTCGCTACGCCCATTCCCGACATGGATCTCGCTTTTCTCTTCCCCCATAAAACTTTTTCTGAGCACCCAGGAACGTTGCCGACTAAGACTTTCAAACAGAATTATGCATATGCAGCCTGAAACCCTCACTTTGACCTTCACACATGATTCCCAGCCGATAAACAGTCGATGTCTGACTGATTCTAAGCTTGCTATGTCGGTGGAAGGTAACAGTAGGCACAAGATTGAAGTCATCAAGGCAGCCATCTCAGTCCCTTTATTATACTCAGTGGCAGATTCGGCTTCCCATTCGCTCAAAGCAGATCATTTGCTGATGCAACGCGGAGCTTTGAAGTAGTCTGGCGTAAGCTCAATACATCAATAGAGTCGTCATCCATATACGCAACCGGCATCAACTATTTTTGGCCATCCATGAACGATATATTCTGACCCCCAGCCCCGGCTGTTGTGTTTCTAGCGGGAAGGTTTTGTGTTCCGCACCACCAGGGCTGTTCTCGAACACTTAGTTCGCGAAGAAAACTTGCGTAGGTGCGACGCAATACGCGGAGTCGTAGAGGTGTAAGACGGCAATCCGAGCCTCACAAACTTGAGACTTCTGGATGAATGGTGACTTCCAGTCAATATGGAAGATTTTCGTCGAAGATTTCGGGAACATTGCGAAGCCAGAGCGGCGGTGAGTGCTAGAAGAGGGCGAGGGGATGAGCACACTACATCGTGGAGATGGGTGTGTCGAATATAAAGAGACGAGCCGCTTGGGGTTGGTAATAATGGATTCATGGAAACTAATATCGAAGACCAGCATCTGAGACAAGAACCCTGGAAGCTCAAACGCTTCCAGAGACACGCATACGAAGATGGTCGACAAACACGCCGCTGGAAACCCATATCGAGTATGGTCACGTTCGCATAGATGGCTGTCTCTTCTGGAGGTCGGCGAGCGTGGCGAAGTAAGTGATATAGATGGAGGTGGCGCGAAGGTGACAGAGGGCGCCAAGTTCTACTGTCGCCATCTTAACCACCTGGAATGCGTGGCTAATGACGGGGGTCATCCGCCGTGCGTTGAGTTGGGGTAGCTACGTCGCAACCTCAGTATTGACTATATTAGCCGGCATGAAACATCGCTGACCCCATGTTCGACTCACAACGTGTACCATTTCCTTTGTCTTCTCGCCCCTTTAGACACTTGCATATCCACGGCTTCTTACGGCAACACAGCATATGCTGATACGAGTTCACGCACGAGCTCCCAGCCGGGTGTGGGTAAAGAATTACTGATATGTGGCTTCCTAGCAGTGAATTAAACCGTTTCTTCCTGGGTTTGAGCGAGCCATGCATTCCATCTTGGTCCATTTATGCTGGAACGCTGATGTATATCAACCTGCCGTGGTCTTGGGGTTCGTGTATGATTTCGAAGATGCTAACGGTCTGGTTTGTACTGGAATTTCACGGATATACATCAATGCGTACTTCGTGATCATCAGCGCCATCTATCTGCGTGTTCAATTCACGTGCCGCGCCCTTCAAGACGTTAATCCTCACTGCTTTGGAAGGAAAACCGAACAATAAGACTAACTTTGATGCCACACGTCTGGATCAGGCCGACCATTTTGCGATCGCTCGCTGACATCTCTAAATATCGTGCATCTAGCAATATTAAGATTCTGTCCAAATACTTCGCTGCTCTGAATGGTTCATACCGGATTGCTGTTAAACGCCGAGAATAGTGGATCCCGCTTCTTGGCGGCTCCGTCGGCGGTCGGCCCCACCTCACTGTCTCCGGCCATATCCGCCTTGCTCACGGCGCGACGGGTCCTCAACTCCTTGCAAAAACTCGCACAAATCTAAGAAATCTCGTTAATATCACAGCTGTCCTAGAAGCCCGCCCATAATGCCCGATCGCAAAGGCGCTATGTGCAATCCGATGGCAATGCCTGTTGCAGGGGTTCAGAGGGCAGTCTGGAATTTGCGGTCAATAAATGCCGGACGGACTAATACCTTGGCACAACACCCTTTGCTTGAAGCTCTGTGACCTGCATCTCACTGAGGTATTCGTTTCCCATCGCCGCTGTCTCCCATCACTGATGCAGACATCGGCATTGTGTTGGTCCGTCTCAAACTCGGCATTTGTTGCATCTGAGCCCGCCGCGCTGTGTCCAGAGCGGGTACGATATTAGCGGCGCTTTGACCGATTTCATTTTGACCGACAGTGGTTATCAGCACTAGTGAGGCCTCATTCGAGGGCCTGCATCGTTTACGTGCTACATGGATGGGTGTGGAGCTGCATGTTTGTTTGCTGTACATGTTTGCTTCCGTTTTGGGCCACATTGTTTGCTTGTGTTGGGCGGTTAAGCGGTTGATTGGGAAAACATTTGGGAAGTCAACATGTCCCCTGCCTTCTCCCTCTTTCTGTAGCTTTTTCTTCTCACGCACACTCTCTCTCCCTTTCTATCTTCTTTTGAGTATCCTCGCCTCTCTGATCGTCATACTTTGCTCTCCAATCCGCCGTCACCATTATGATGTTGAGCGACTCTACGCACGCGCCGACTGGTTCGTCGGCCGTGGGGCCAGGAGAATACGCCCCTGTCCCCGGCCCCGGGCGGACACTCATTTCACAATGGGTGCCTCCCGAGCCAATCCACCCGCCAGCTGAGCCATCCGGGCCGCCTGGATACCCGCTTGCGTGGCAACCGTTACCGCGGAAAACTCCTGAGCCATCCCAGATACTCTACCATACGGCCCGGGGTGGCCCTACAGACAGTGGCACGTTCGTTCATTGCAAGGTGACGATCGCTGATCGCGATGTCGACTACGCGCCATCCTCCAACCCGTCCTTCGAAAGAGGACCCGCCCCGCGTGTCCCTAATCCCAACTGCTTTCCTCCCGCTTCTGCATCGTCTCGAACCGAAGACTCGAGCTCGCGGGAAGACGACCCCTCTGCCAAGCATAGGGGACCCCCACCACGCGTCCCAAATCCCAACTGCTACCAGGGGCCAACGCCAAAATAGGTACGTACTGTCAGGGTTGCACCCCATCCCCTTTTCCTACGGCGAGCACGATGGAGTTGACAGCCAGCAGCAGTCTCAATGTCTCCAAGTGAGGCGACAGCTGGAAAGTCCTGGGTAGATGCAAGCAGCGATGCAAACCTTGTTTGCTACTGCAACTGCCAATTCGAAAGGGATATGAATGCCTGATGTCGGGGGGATGTGGGAATGAGCGGCGAGAGTTGGGCGCTTGGCTGAAATACACATCTTCGCCAGTAGCGGCGGTCGAGTCTCATTTAGCAGAGCCCGCACGAGATGTTTCTTGTCGTGCAAGTTTCCCTGGGCGAGTTTTAATTCTCGCAATACATCATTCACCGACAGTAGACTGCAGAGCCCAGACGACATGCTTATCTTGTGTAGCGAAGACCAGATGAAACACTGCACCCGTGTGCCATGGATGCACCGTCATTTTCGCCCGGTAAGGCCAGCATGCCATCCTCATTTTCAGACCCAGGGGGCGTGTACTCTGAATATCTTTGCTTCCTACATCACCATGACTTCTACAAAGTTGCTGCTACACATCTCTAAGATAATTCCAGCAGAGTCAAACATATGTTAGTCTAGGACTAGATCTTTTTCTGGTATTTAATATGTCTCAATTTATGTCTGCGCTGGCATTCGCAATGAAACAATCAGGCTGCCTGAACTCTTGATTGTTGTGGGAGATAAGACCTTTTAACGAGTTCAATTCGTGTAGCCGAGGGAAGTAGTTGACAAGCTCAGATATCAGAATAACACGAGCAAGCTCCGTCAACCCTGTGATTTCGTCCAACGTGCAACCAGAGTGAGAGCATCGCTGCTTTGGGCAGACACCATCAACCTGAACATGCAGACATGGCATCAACAGCCACCGTCCGATTCAAAATGGCGCCGATCGTGAGATCTCACCGGCTGCGTGCTCAGTGTGATTTCAAACCGCGGTCATTCTCGTGTGTCAGAGTACATGCACCATCGCACCGCCCGCTTCAATGGGAGCACCGAATTCTCCGTCAAGCTTCCTGTCAAGTCAACCTCATACCCAGTGACCTCAATTCGGAATAGAAACATGCCTTCACACCTGATCTGCGCAGGCTCGTTGACCTGCACTCACGATTGATGGTCATCATGCCTGTTCAACTTAGGAGATGATCCATATGTTCCGTTACGGCGACCGTCGCCGCTCCCGCCTCGCTAACGGTCATTACATCAACCACGCTAACCAGTTACACACGGCTATAGCGCTGACCAGCGGACAGAGCATTGCGAACGAAGCATTTCTTTGGAAGAGTCTGAAACAACAGGAATCGACAGGGGAGCTGAGCAGTGATGGGGAGACAACGTCACAACACCCCCTTCAACCCTTTTAATCTGGTTAATCAGGCACTCGTGCAAGCATAGTGGCGCTACATGCGCGACAGGCTTAGTGAGTGAAGGTTGGAGAGTCTTTCTTGCGCAATATATTGGATTCCAGCGCATTTAAAATCAGATAGCC
The DNA here is from genome assembly GCA_027406105.1 of Colletotrichum endophyticum. NCBI lineage: Eukaryota > Fungi > Ascomycota > Sordariomycetes > Glomerellales > Glomerellaceae > Colletotrichum > Colletotrichum endophyticum. Next base: position 214,710 of record JANVYF010000019.1, read on the forward strand.
CACCACATAATAATTAATTAAATTAGCTTGCTGAACAAAAACTTCTCACCGACTCAGAAAGGGCAGAAGAGCCAATTGACTTCTAGAAGCTGGTGCTACGATGGAAATCCCGCTGTCCTATGTGAATACGCCTGGAGCTCCGTACAGCACAAAGTGTACACTCAATTCAACTCTGTCTTCTTCAAGTCCCTCAGTCGTGACAGCAAATTCACAAGGCAGGCTCAGATTGGTCATACTCATGGCAAAAGTGTGTAAGTCGTGGGTTCGTGTTATGTCCTACTGCAGCCAGAGTTTCAGCGCTTCGCCGAACGGGCTTTCAGTGGCACGGGCATCCCGTCACTTCAAATACCCAAATCCTCTTGAATTCATGCCGTCTAGTTTAGGCTCATTCGTTCGCTGAATGGTTTCACTTCGTTCACGCGTCATCTGGCTACGACCCATACTCCATTGTTCACAATGGGCATTCGGTCTTCTGGAGGCGATCAAAACTGTATTTGTATAAAACGCACAGGCTTCATCGATCTCCCGGAACATCTTCTAATGACGACTCTACTGGTTCGTTTCATCTGCTTCCACACAATTCTTCATATTTTGTCGCAATATTCTTGACCCGGCGATCAAACCCTCAAGCTAGTTTACTTAGGTAGGATTTCATTCTTCAGGAGACAGAAGTCAAATGCGGAAGTTTAACCCGCTGATTGCTTCATACAGTGTTCTACGTTCATGCAATCGGTCATGATATGTACCTGGTTTGGTTGTTGCTTCATGCTACAGCATTCAGCTGCTAAAATGGCGCACGACTGGGGTGGATTTGCCAGATCAAATCCACAGACTTGCGACCCGCTGTTGAAATATACTGATGCGGCTTCAGTTTGTGAGAGCCTCATCCAGCGTTTCCGGAGCCGGACGCTACATCTTGATGCACGAAGATAATATAGAGGAACACTTTCATGAAAACTTACGACTCACCCACTTTTAATGCCAGCCAGCTCAACTCACAACCCTCATAGCAATCAAATCATGCCGCTCAGAAGTACAATACTCATCCTTACTTAGGTAGTCCTTCTTTTCGCACAGTCTCGTCTTGATTGAGGTCTTTCTTTTGCTCAGTTACGGTCACGCAAAGCTTCTTATGATCCTTTTCGGAGATATTGCGACCGGGGTGTAAGTTCCTTCGAATCCACTCGAGCGAAACAGGGCAACTGCAACGTCGCGAAGCCGTGTTTGCGAAGATTGCCGTGTGGAGGCCTCCTTCCGCACAACTTATGCAGTAATTTGGATCGTATGCCTTTAGTGGCACTTCCAAGGCTTTCTTCTGAGGGCTTCGAGTTAAGATTACCTCCAAGGTTCCAGATACTAGGAGCCAGAACGTATTAAAGTCCTGCAGACGTCGTGCTCATTCTTTCAAGTCTCACGACTCCAAACACCCCAAATATTCGACTGGAAGCTCTTTATGTTTTCAAATCTTTCGAATCTGTTTTTTTTCTCGACCCGTATCTTTGAACATGACTATCACTGCTTTTTTATTAGCACTCCCGTGAAGGAATTACATGTAATCTATAGATTTACGCGGAATTAGTCACGTTCAGGCGTTGCCGTCGTCTTCTTCATCGAACTACGGAGCGTGTGAGTTAAGACAATAGTGAAAGGCGTCTACTGGCACTTTCTGCTTGCCTAACTTATTCATGGGTTACAACGAGGCTTCAGATATGCTGGCCTGCTCAAACTCACCATATTTGCGGTCCATGAGTCTATTAGTCGAGAAATCTCATTCTATGGCGGGCGGTTGTGACTTGCCTTAGGCTAGAATTTCCAACTGCGATTTGAGACCCTTTTCTTGCGATTATTCCAATGGATGCGCGCTTTCAATGAAATTCCCTGACGATATCAGCGTCTTTCAGGGCTCCACTATAGATTCCATGGGACAAGTCACTGCCATATCCAACTTGAGCGCCATCCGTGGACCATGTCTCTCTTTTTGCAGGTCTCGTAATCGATCCCTGCGATCAGTTCGGTCAAGCAACATGCCAATCGACATTTGGATCAGTTGCTCGTCCAGCAGAAGCAGTTACATCATATGACAATGGAATAGTACCTCAAAGACAGGGTTACTAAGGTCAGATACAGCTGAGAGCCCCGCACAGGGGCGTAGGGTCCCTCCAAGCAATCAAGCACCTGGTTGGATCAACAGAGCAGACAAGAATGGATGGAAAGCAAATATTCGAGGAAATCGATGAGACTGAGGCAGCAGGTCATGTCCTTCGTTGACCGTGAAAACGTGTAACCAGCAGACCGCGATCTATGTAGACCACGATCCCAAGCCTGGGTCGACCATATCTGATTGGTACCTTGTCAAACTTCGGCTGCCAATGACGGAATGACGGCTAATACAAGGATTAACAGCAATCATATCAGCATTTTATCAAGCTGGGACACGTCTTCGAGGTGAGGAAAACGTCACTATGCAATAGGCTTTGCCGTCAACTAAGACAGCCAGGGGTCCGCAACCGCTGAGATGGAAATCCTTGGCTTTTCCCAAATAAGACATCTGGCGCACTGCCCATATCAATCCAAAAGGCTCTTTCAAGTTACAGTCTCCTGGGAGCAGGCATTTGATGAAGGTCTGTTACTATCCACAGGCACGTTGGGTGGTGCATTTATTGCACATCTCGTCGCTCAACCCCTAAGGCGTCGCCTTGAGATCCTCTGCGCCCCATACATCTGCAGCTAGCAATCGCCCCGAATCTTTCATTCATAGAAGATTGAAATATCACAGGAACTATAGAAGGTGCTCCCTCCGAGGGGGTGGCAGCTGCATCGACTTTGCCAGGCCAATTCATGGAACTCACCGTCGTCAAAAACGGGGACAATCTTTTTAATGATCAATAGACATGTAGATGTCATCCGCAAAGCAGAGCGTGTGGCATGAGAAGCTTTGCACAGATACACATCACGCTGGCAGCTCTCTTTCCGCGATGGCGTGCGCGCGGGCTCTTTACGGTGCCTCATGTCGATTCGCCATCGAGCAATGTGTCGGCCCGTGCTTTGATATCATAGTCGTTTCGGCCGTCACGACGCCTAAAAGGTAACTTCCAGGAGGAAGGTTTCGGGAGCTCGCAAGGACAGGGAGGTTCGTTCGGAGCTTCATAACGTAGGACTTGGATGCGCCGCTGTGGGGGTGCAAGCTCTGTTGACAATTTGCGCGCAGGGCCTCTTGTGTCGGCTTCGGCGCTGGACGCGCGTAGGCATAAATACCAATAATGCGTCTGATCGTTGAGTGTTTAGCTCTGATGGGCTTGATGGGTGTGTTGTGATGCGATCGACGAGTCGTGTTGGAGAACTAGAGGTGTTTAACCGGTGGACGTGGATGTAGGGACGTCGGAGTCTCGTGGGACGCTGTGATCAGCTGGTAGGCAATTCTAATGAAGAGATGCGACGGCTGCTGGCAACTGGATCATAAAAGCGAACGGGATCTCGATCGTCTGGATTTGTTCTTATTGGGGGAAAATCACAGCATGGGGGAAAATCCCGCTTCCGCCTAGGTAGGTATCCGAGACAAAGAGCAGATGTTTCTTGAAGCCTTTGAAGCGTCCCAAATCTAGCGGGCGTCCCTTCGCAGGCTTTCCAACCTGGATCACTGTGTCGGAGCAAGCTCCAGCCGACACAACGACGTATTCGTCGTTTTGGTCTTGCAACCGGCAATTTGCGCGATCTCGAGCGGATAAAGGTCATCAAGCCGTTCCGGGGTCCAATGGCTGGCCGAGATGGCGGCCACACCTAGAAGGGGCTCTAGACAAGAACACCAGGAAACATGCGAGAGGAACTACAAATTCCTCACGCGGATCGATAGCTTGCACAACACAATATTTGCGAAGTTTGATCTATTTCATGCTCTCCAGCTATGTCTGCGACTTGTGCACCATCGCCAGCCATGCTTCACCATGTATCCCTCCGGAAAAATATGCGCTTCTGCCGGGGCCCAACTACTTCGATCATCAACAAGCCGTTCATCGGACGACCATCTTGAGCTTTGCCGGCGTCTCGAATGACTTTCTCTGGGAAACCGAGCCTGAGCCCTTGTCCTTGCCGCCCTCGTCTGCACGTTGATCCTTGCTGTGGGTCATGTCATCGCCTGGGGCCTGGGCACGGTTGTTTCCGTTTCCGCCAACGGTCTCGTCAGCTTGAGGCTCGCGCCAGGTTGAAAAGCCAGGCGGGCGGGCGGCCGAAGTGTTGGGAAGCCTAGGAGGAGGAAACGCAGGGGTTTAGCAATCTGCGTCGACTCAATCGTGCGAAACTCGCGGACATCGGATTGGGAAACGCAAAACGTGGAGCGCTCACCGGAATTGGGTAATGGGACGCTTGTTAGCCGGGAAGAGGGCCTGACGGATGGCACTCGTGTAAGGCGAATCGATCGACTTCTAGTCGCTCGTCGTGGTTGCGGTACTGCCGAAAAGCCTGTTGGAGGAAGAGCGGGCTCGTTGGTTGGTGGTTGCGGGGACGACTGCGCGAGGATTGTTGTCGGTTCTGCCGGCCTGCGAGAGGTCGTCGGTCGGGTTAGACATGGCGAAGTCTTACGTCGCGATGATGTGGGCTGGGAAGTAAAGGCCTGCAAGGACAATTAAGGCCGGATGGTTGAACGAAGAGTTGGAGCTTTGCTGAGTTGGAGAGTTTTGAAAAGAGGAGGACTGCCGATAGCAGATGGTGGAACTGGACTGGCAAATGCCCGGGCGGGCAGCAAACAGAATACAGTGTCTTTGCTGGAGGATTATGACTAATCACACTGCCGGGAGGTGAGGTCATTGGGTTGTTGCTTTTATTGCTTGGGTGCAGCGGGGCAGGCGCGCCTCAGCACCTCAGCTGGCCGGGGCTGATTTTACGTGGAAACAACCCCCGCACTGCACAAGAATTACTGCACTCAAATGAAATATGTGGTCCTCTGGCATGTCACCGCCCACTTCTGATTAGATGCATCATCCACTTGGTTCGGCACGTAGGGCTGAAAAAGCGGGCGCCTCGGGCAATCTGAGCAATGTGACGCCAAACTCTGGTGGGGATTGGCATGGGTGGCCCTCGGAAGCCCAAGACATCGAACTCAACCCCTGAAAATCCGAGGTAGGTAGGTGTAGGCAGGAGCTCGTCGCCAACTGCCGATTTCAGCGCTGAAATTAGCAGTTAGTACCTTACTGACCTAACGGGAACCTGGAAGGAAATAGTGCCTTGCGACTGACTACCTGGACAGCTCGATGACAGGAGCTACCTTAGGCTGCAGTCGACTCAGCCAATTGTTGCGAACCTTTGCATCCCATTTATGGGGCTCGTGCGAAAATTCGTACGAGGAGTGATGCTGCTTCTGGGGGAATGTCCCCACACCGCACTGCCATTCCTGCCCCGAAAGACTGGAGTTGGGCATCACGAGCCGCATGTGTTGGATCTACCTCGGTGGTTCGTAACCAGATAGGTAGGTGCCATCACGATGGCAGTTCCCAACCTGCACATGTACCCCTTCATCTGCCCACGAGCACTTGCACCTGTCCATGCACGCCTGCTCAACTTTGTGCACCTCCACCTTCTTAAACAAAGTCATCGTACCACATACCTGGAAGATCTTGCTGTTTACTCTAGCGGGTCCCAGTGTGGTGCCTGTAGCAATCGCCGTCACTGAAGTCATACCAAGCCGAACGATCTTCCCAATTGCGACAAGGGAAAAAAAGGCCGCACAGAGAAGACAGCCGTGCATGTTGCCAACAGTCATTGCTCTGACTTCACATGATCAGTGTCTTTTTCGTGCCACTTGGCGGACGACCTTGCTCGCCGAAAAGCCTCTCTGGGCCGTCCACCTGAGTGGAATTCGTCCATTGAGGTGCATCATGGGCAGGTATCGTATTCCAGCGGTGGTCTGGATACTACTCCTTAGGCTTGCTCAAGGCATCGTTTTCCGGAAAGAAGCTCTCATGTGGAGGTGCCCGGGCGGCTTGGTCAACTAACACACTTGGGTGACAAACAACTTGCCGCTCTGTGGATGTATATTTAAGACGTGCGAGGCAGATAGCACTTGCTGGCCGTCGCGTTTATCCGAGATGCACCGTGCTCTGTCCTCGATTTGGACTGGCGGTCAAGCTGGATAAGAAAGGGGGAGATTGAGGATCTCCGCCATTACTGCCAGCGAGCAGATTGATGCAGCGGGCCAGTCAATAGATAAGCACGCCTGTGGCGATATGGTTCAATTAGGGCGGGATAGCGTTAGGGAAGAAAGGTTTAGGAGCCTGCGTGACGAGAGAAACCAGGATAGTTCGAAAAGCAACGCCAGCTGGCTCCTAAAGGATGACATAACCCTGTTTGTAAGTGTTGAACCTTTTCATGGTCCTACAGCAATCGCTTACTGCTGCTGTCATGGGCGCAAGTATTGACTTGAGACACAAAGCAAGCGAAGAACCAAGAGTCTGCTTGAGAGTTGAAATTCTTCGCCGATGCATCGGAACTGTGTAGCTACTCACAGCCATTTGCCCCCTGATTGGCACTTGAGTAGGCCCTATTTCGGTCACTGGTATCGGACAAGCGCAACTAGATGCGAGAGGGACATGACTAGCTACCAAGAGGGTGTTCGAAAGAAAACGGAGCGGAGGAAACATGGATATTTGACGAATGGCCCTCACCAGTTTTCACGCCCGCCTAAATGCGAGAAGCTGTGCCCCGGGCACGGAAGAGTTGGCGATATATGTACTTCAAGCGAAGTCAGCGGTCGATGCAAAGACCAGAAGACCATGCCCGGAGATCGATCTTGTCTTGGCGATAAGCTTCGGAATACAACCGCCTGGAGGGGTACACGACAGTTGGAGAGCGGATGGAGTGAGCAACCTCGCACTGATGGTGGTGCGTGCTACTCACGGGGCGGTTGCGGCAATCAGGGCGCGAGCTTGTTTGGCCGGGACGACCGCTTGCCTTGAGTAGGGTAGAAATGCCGAGTCTGGCGATGGGGTTGAGGATGGACAGCACTGCGGGCGATGCAAAATGCGAGATTGCTAGCGCATGGAGCCGGACGTCAGGTCGAACCTTAGCGACAACGTAATTGAGGGAGTGTTCCACGTCATTCTTGGAGCCTAGGCAAGTGGATGAGCAGCCAAGAAGAATCTTGGACCTTGCTACCCTTCTCCATCAAGTTTCCGAACGCAGCGAGAGAAGTGGGTGCCCAAGAAGACGACCCGCGTGTCGTCTTCAAGAGCAGAAGTGCTACCAAATTCAGAGAGACTTGGTTTCACACGCGGTGGCAATTGGGCCCCAGTGATAGGTCTACTTGGTAGACCAGCTGCGTGTGGGAATACACCAGACGGGAGGTCGAACTGGCCTCGGTGTGTGGGTGGCCGAACTCGTCGCAAGAGATACAGCGGTGGGGTCTGACCCGACTTTGGAACATGACACTGTTCGGTATCGCTACGCGGGGCGCACACGCCATGACAGACGTCTCCTCGGGGTAGCGATGTTCGATGTGGTAGGTCTGTCAGATGATGTAGGCACCTGGGAGGGCCGGAAAAGTCCATGTTAATGCATGCGGTTGTCTTTGGTCAGGACGCCAGTCGGTTGGTTTCGAGGGGGTTGACAGACTCCGATTCTTTCGGGAGGAGAGGAATATCTCGGTCGGAACAGGGGGGTATGGAGTTGTGGGACCTTTCCTGTCTATTTTCAGTCAGCGATTCCTCGAGAGTGTTTCGAGCTTGGAGCTGAGGGCGACAAACCAAATGTCGGTCGCATGTGGTACTCAGCAGCGAAATCCACTGCATGAATTGCTTGTGTTCATCTGGGCGCTCAGATTGGCGGCCTTGTGTGGAGCGTGATGGCCGTGGTGTCTGTAGTGACGACGAAGAACTCGGTCTGGGCCGGGTGAACTTTCGAGGGAAGCGCTGAGTGCCTGAGGTGCTGTGCGAGGGATTTTGGTACCCCAGGCACCAAATGATGGATGATTTGGGTAGTTGCTGTAGGTTGGCAGTCGCCATTCCGGGACCTTCCCAACCACAGCTTCACCCCCAAAACAAACTCACTTACGTTATCAGCGTAATGAAGCGATCTTCGCACGTGAGGAAAGAGGGAAAACTCGTGCCGGTCTGCTCCAGCTCAGTTGGCTCGGATTTTAGCTCCGGACATGAATGTGGGCAGCCCACACAGCGCAGCCAGCAGAGCAGCTGAACGGGACACGAGCCGAGTAGGATGAATAGAAGGCCACTAAGAAAGATTCAGCATGGTGGTGCGCAACATCAACGCAACAAGGCTGCTGTATATTAACAGGGAATCGGGCATTAGAAGTCACACGCTGATCACTGCACGTTGCACGCCGACATCGCCGCATGTTGCACGCTGTGTATCGCCCGTTGCACGATGCACGCTATCGAGGCAGTGATGCTAGGCAGCCCAGCGCCCAGATGGTTACGGGTTCAACACAGTCTCATCAAATGAAATCACTGCAGAGGCAATTCAGTTGCACTCATCGTCGGGAACTTTTCATGCGGTATTCCAATTGAACGTTATGCTAGTGAAAACTCGAAGAACGGTATGCTTCGCCCACTCCTTCTGTCGCTTGATGGCCAGGACAACCGTAAACTCCATGCCCCCAAGTAGGCGGACCAGAACACAATTTCCGACCTGCATAACGCATGAAACCCGCAGGCAGTCTAGGGCAGCCAATGCAGCCTTCCGAAGGCAGAGAGCCAGGTCACAGTTTTTTGCTACCTGGCTCACATCATTCGGTAGGTGACTCGAGGTGCCCCGTTCCATCTTTGCCCACCCTGAATCGTCAAGGTCCTCAAGTCACACACCGAGGACAATCGTGGCCACAAAGCAGCAAGTCTGGTCATTTTCCTGCCTCGGCACCACCTTCGATCCGAATTTCAATGTGAGGCGCGTCAAGGTAGGGTCATCCCACCTGGTCAGGTACAGTGTACGGACATCAGCAGATTCCGCCAAGTCTTTAGTGGACAGCGCGGTACGGCTACAGCACGCGGAGGCTAAAATTTCTAGCAGCCAGTAGGATGGCAGCGCTGACGCCCACATTCCTTAGCACCTCAGCACCCCCGGGCCCACTGCAGCGCGCCAGGGCATTGCAGGCAGCAGACCTATGGCCATGGCCATGACTGCGATGGAACAGTGTATCGAGTGTGATAATTGCTACTTCCCTCTCGCAGCGCCACATTCCATGCCAATGTTTCCACCGAGAGCACCATTTTATACTACATTTTACTTCGACAAGTGTCCGCCGGCGCGACATCTCTGTTCGACCTGTCCAGCGGCATACGCCGCCAGCAGCAGGGCAGGTCACGCTGGGGCCCCGCGCCGGAAAGATGGGTCCCCCACCACACCGCCGGCCAGTAGCTTATCTCCGCGAGAGCGAACGAGAACCAAGTTCTCCAGTAGATATAGCTGTGTGTTCTTGTTGAGTGATGATGGGAGTTTCCACGCTGCATCGAATTTCGGGCTTTTGGTAACTACGCGGGCGATGTCGCTGCATCAGGTGGCGATCCTGGCCTAGAAAGGTACGTCAACCAATCACTGTGGGTTTGATGGTTCACGATCTTTCTCATATAATCTTTGCCCAAAGTACACCGCGCTGAGAACAGTTGAAGTGGCTGGTTGAGGACAGTCAGGGCCCTGTTACGATGCGATCTGGCAGCGATACGACGCAATTTCCAAAGAAGGCGCAGCGATTGGCGACGCGACGCTGAAGCTTAAGTGGGTCAATGTACCTCACTGGTTGTACATTGACCCACTTTCGACAGATAAGGTTGACCGATAAGGTAATGGAGCCAGCATCTATTGAGACGAAGAGGTCGGCGAAAGGGGTCCGGTAGCGGAAATTTTCAGACTCATGGACAGGTTCTAGGCTATCCGGCAGACTGACCTGTTTGGCCTGTGCGGTGTGAGACTGACATGTCCATTCTTATTAGAGCAGTTCGCAGAAGGAAAGAACCGGACGCGCTGATCAGATCAACACTGTCAAGGCACAGAAGTTAAAGTGGGTCGTTGTACTCACCTGGGTGGGTGTACGTTAGCCCACAAATTCCCAGTGGGAGCTGTACCCGACAGACTTCAGCATGAGTCTGAAGAGCAACCTGTGCAAAGTGCGGGGTGCTTGCTCAGGTTTCATTCCGCCTACACAAGTATAACCGCCCCCGGAAGCAGCCGACAACACACCGGTACACGGTGCATCCGTTGTTCGTGACGAGCACAAACACTACATTTATCGCAGCTGTCGAGCAAACTAACATCTCTCCTAGACAGTTCAATGGACGCCGCCTCATAAGACCCGTCGGGGATCTCGAATCAAGGCTGATCGCCCCAGACCACCAAACATCCACGCAGAAGGTAGCACCGATCGCCATCTACGACCTGGCCAAATCATAGCAACCACTTTAAAGGTCGTGCGCCGCCATGCACAGGCTCTGAAATCCATGCGTGAGCTTGCACATGACAACCGCTCGTTTCCCAAACTCTTCATTTATCGTGCTGTCAAAAGAGCGTTTTCTACCGTCTGCTACCAATTTCAACAGGCTGGAGGGCAGAAATCTTCAAAAAGTCTGGCATTCGCATCGAATTGTGCGTTCCCGGCCTTTGCCTGGCCGACAAAGGCGCCGAGTTGTCTTTGAATTCTGACAACGCGATCCTCAACTTCCTTCAAAGCTGGCCATGCGCATCAATGATATCAACTCCCTCAACAATGACGACTCGGGCGCCGGTGGGTTCTTGTAAAGAGTGTCGGGAGAAAGCTCTATCTTCACCAGGTCAACCAAGCAGCTGCAGCAGCAAGTTCGTGCGGGACGTCTCACCAGGTGTCCACCGAGAAACGAGGGTGTCAATGTCGCAGCAGACAAGACGATTGGTCGCGAAATGGACCCGTCGACGGAACTCCTGTGGCGGTGAAGTAACCGAACAGCCCACAGATACTATGTATAAGCAAGCCATGCCTATTTTCTTCCGATGTGTGTTTTTCGGGGATGTCCACTGCCCCGTGGAGGACGGCAGTGTTGACTCGCACCTTTGTTCCAAAAAGACAGCAAGAGATCAACCTGCTAATTGTCTCAGGAGATCGGTAGATCCGCTAATGGGACAGAGAATGGCGCAAATGTTTTGGGGAGGGAACGCGCCACAAGAAAGTGGGAAACATTCAGCCAGCGAAAGCCTCGGCGACAACACTGACGATGATTTGTGATGCATGATGACATCCGGGCAGTCACACGATCGATCATAGGTTCCCCTACGACAGCTTTCAGGTCATCTCCTTTGCAGTTTTAGAAGCTACAGAAAAGTTGTCCCTAGTTGCGAACAAATACATCGCGTTCGTCCAGAAGCATTGAGGGCCTAGGAGTCCTTATTGGAGATGAACACAGCATCATAAGCTTCACTCGACATGCACTACCCACTCTCGGAACTGGCGAGAGATATGCGTACTTGTTTGACATCTGATGCTGTGTCCCGGGGAAAAGTCTATTAGCAGCCAGTGACCTGAATAAAACTCTCCCTGGTCTCGACCACTCCACATTCCTGCATTCTTCTATCCGGCCTTGTGTACCTCTCCTGCCATCCTGGATGCTTGACCGATCTCAGTCGTCTCCGCCTGTCCTGTCGTTCTCTTCAGGGATACGCCCAGGGAAGTCTCCATGGTCAAGTGGTGGCAGCGGGGTCTCGAAGCAGAAGAACGACTTGGATCAAGGCAATGGCCATCAATGGGAGGCAGAGACTTGACATTGATTGTTGGAGAGTCTCCTGCATTTCTACTGTGGAAACAGGATTCGTAGCTGGAGCTATTCGGTGCTGCTGTAACGGAGCGAGACGCGAGAAGGCGAAGAGGAATGCTGGACCCCTTTGCTCACAAGTCTGTGTCTGTCGATTCGGGTTTGCGGAGTTTGAAGGGTTGTCATGCCGATCCGTTCATCGAAGAGGAATCTTCAGGGCATCGAATGGTGTTCTGGACAGCGTTGCCAAAGATTCGACGGCTTTACTTTGATTCCAAAGCGCAGCTTGATTTGGCTCCTCTTGAACCGCGGCAAATATGGGGCGACGAGAGGGAACGGTCGATCAATCATATTTCGGAATTGGAAAACCGCCCGACAATTATTGCGTCTTAGTGCATCTACTACCGCTTGGGATATCTGGTGAAGAGTGTTGTGATTGTCGCAGCTGGTTCCGTCGTCGGACGTTGGGGAGGACGCTGGGACGCGAGGAGCAAGGCAGGTCTGTGCTCGGCTTGCTGGCAGCAATGGCCTGTCATGGAGCGTCAGTCTCGCGCCGAAGATGCGAAAAGAGTGTTTACTGTCAGGGTCCGCTCGTAATAATTCTGGTCGGGGTCAGGTTGACTGTTGGGGGCCGTCTATCACAAGCTTTCGGTGGGAACATCTTCCGGTTGCCCCTGACCCCAGAAGCTGTCGCTCTGCTTCTCGTCGGGCAAGCTTGGCTGGGCTCTGCACTTGGCGAGTTCATGGCAGTAACCCGGTTGAATGTCACTGACTCCACTTTCTGTCTACCTTCCTCGAGCTCCCACCATTCGGGAAACTCCCACCAGAGTGGAACCTTCCCCTCTGAATTAGGTATGGAAGCTCTGGGGGACCTTCCTCCCAAAGAGCCCATGCCAAATGCGCACAAATTCCCATATTGTGGATGCCTCCAGGAATCTTCCTTTTCCAAATTCCTCGTACCTAAGGTAGTCTGAGACTTGCGCTCGCCATGCGGACACTTACAGCAGCAGGAAGACGCTCTACAAGCACGCGATGATTCTCCGCTGTTCTGGGACTGGCTCTCGTCTCTCTACGATGAATTTCTTGACCAGTGCGTCCGGTTGAATGCGAATAGTTCCGAAAGAACCTGTTACGTACCTCCCCGCAAGGTCGGCCCCCCGACTCCCTGCCCTGAATGATGACCCTCACCCCTCAGTTTTCCTCGCTGTGTACCATGCTGATGATGACATCCTCGTGCAGCGTCCATATTTTCTCGTTCCTTGTTGCCTCGGCGCTCCCCTCCCTTGCATGCCCGTCGCTCCGAACCTCAAAGCACCCTTTCCGAGCCTCGAGTGCCTCGGCTTCGAAGGTTTTGATACGAGCTACCCAGTTTTGCAACTGTTCATGGGCAGCAACCTGCGCTCTCCACATCCTCTCCGCTCCGCCGTGAGGGCTGGTCATCTGTGTTAGTATCTGGGCGACGAGCTGCGTAGCGGCCAAAATCCGACCCGTTCGAACGCTCGCTTTATACTACGCGCAGGTTGGCTGCCGCCGAAACCGCAGTCCATCGAGTACATCCCGCCCGAATCCTAATTTCGCTCGCATCGCTGAGTACACTACTAGAAGTCTCCATGCGCCGCAGTAGACGATTACCTTGCGCTCTCGCCCCAAGAAGCCAAGGTCATTCTCAACCATGGCCTCATGACCTCCTCGGCAACTGCAGCCTTGAATTCCAACATCTTCTAGCTCACCTACAAACTCGGTCTATTTCGGACAAATGTATTCTTCCATCAGATGGGAGCTGCAACGGAAATGGAGAGGATGCAATCATCCACTCTATCTTCCGTATGATCCTTGCCTCATGTTGTCCCAGGTCCGGTCAGGTGTACCTGGTTTCCAAGTCTTTCTACGGCTCTCTTGCTTGCTCCGCTCTCGTGATGCTACACACGGCGAGTTTCTCCCAGTTTTCGCTGTATTATTCCGGGCTCCCCGATCTTGCTGCCCCCATTCCTCTCGTTCACCCGCAACGGATAGGCAAGATGCTCCTAGGAAGTTTAGGCTGCTGACTGCCATCTTTCCCTTCACTATGGTTTCGAGCCATCCCACGCTTCTAGTCAAGGTGCAGAGCCTCCTATTGCCGATAGCCCCGAGCCATGTTTTCGAGCACATTATCGTTCTTGTGATAACTCAGGCCTGCGCGAAAACCGAATTTGGGGAAGAACGAGCATAATTTATCCTCAACAGGCGGTTGGAGGCATGGTTTCAAGGCCGAAGGCGAGCATGGGCAACCTGCTTGCCTTTCTCGTCGTGCGTGTTTCGGCCTCTGGGCCGGGTCGACTTTATGCGTATGCACAGTCAGAGTGTTGATGCAGACACTCCACAGCTTGCTACTGACGGCCGGAACGCCTTTTTCCAAGACCGACTTCCAATGAGTTCCCCCTGGTACATGCATTTCATTGTCCACGGCCGCTCAAGAAGCACGACTGTTATCAACGAGAACGATGACGCGAAGACCGCGAAGACCTTCTTCTCTGGGTATTGACTGACTGATTGACTCATTGAGGAGGTCTCTGATGACCAGATCCGGCAGCGAATGTGGACCCCTCGCAGTATGTGTTTAATAGACGGCGTGTATAGCAATCGAAGGCCAGCACTGGCAGCAGCACTGCCTCAGTTACGTTCGAGCCTCTCCCACTGGCCAACAATGGATGCAGTGACTGCTTGAAAGTATGGCCACTGTTATCCAGTTTGTTTGCGATGGATTAGTTTTGGTGAGGCTTGCCTCGGTGTGTACCGGCGAGGCAATGCATTTTGGTGGAATTCCTGGGATCGAACGGAGTAGCCCTGATCGATGTTGTCGGCGGACGGCAAAGGAAGACAACGTCACGGTGGACACAAGCTGCGCGCTAGAGATGTCATCATAACCAGTCCGGTGCTATTCTCTACTCTGGAATAGCAGTCCTGCGCCACTTGTTCGCTGGGAAGAGCCACCCCCAAAAGTTCTGTCAGTCAGATTCCGAGTCACCCATATCCCCAAAGGCTCTGATCATGGCTCTCTGGGCCTGGCGCCGCTCTAAGCTCTCCCTCCTCGCCATCTCCTCGGCCTGTTCCTCTTTTTCCATGTCCGCAAATGCCTTGGTGAGGTCAAACTGCCTGCTCTGGTGTATGAAGTCCTCCGTTTTTGCCGCCTTTGCTACCTCTGCACTCCTAGGTTGATCTATCGTATGTGGGGCCTTCGTCTCGTCGCTCGCTGCACCACTGTGGACTTGTACTTTCTTAGTCGAGTCGCAATCTTCCGAGACCATATCCTAGATAATCATGCGGAGTTTTCTCGTGCTCGGATCGGACCGATGGCCTGCATAGGAATAAAGTCAGTCTTTGTTGGCGAGTGGGTTGGAAGGTAAGGAAAACAGATATACCTGGTGGCTCTACGGCGGTCGGTCGGGCGAGGGTATCCTTGCCAGACGTCTCATTGCTTGCAGACTCCGTCATTTCGATCGGTCACAGACGGATCGTGGTGCTAAGGCGCAGGTCGTAGGATATCTGGTGGGTGATATCGAGAGGCGGCGTCAACAGTCGTATTTGATGATGCTTGTGGCAGCGAGACACGTCGGGGGGTGTGAAGTATGGTTGAAGGGGCCTGCACGTAAAAAGAAATATCGCCTGTTTTGCTTGCGCCGCGCAGATGTTCAGCAGGGGAGAAACGCAGAAAAGAAAAAGGCGGCTGCCTTCGGCGGAGGTGTTGTCGGCAGAAGGCGCAAGGTTGTGGCTTCCGAGGGCGGGAGATTAATTGAGAAACGATTGGTACGAGTCTTGAAGCCAGGGGCCGTTTTTTTGGAAAGTGCCGGGCGGGTTGCCTTGCACGTTCTTTCGTCGTTGGGTGTGTCGGCAAACCCAGAGCCAGCTCCGGACTAGGAAGGTGACGTCACATGTCGTCCCTTCTCCAAAACTACTACGCAGGGTACCTTAGACAGGCATTTTCCCCATTCGGTCTTCACCAAAATGGCTGTGAACATGACTAATGCATGTCGAAAAGCTAGGGCGGAATAATGTCGCAGCCATTGCGGTGATAGTGGGAGCTGACGACGGGGACTCGATATTGTTGACGGCGCTGGTGATGGTGATGGGTGGGGGAGAGGTGCAAAATCGACGAGAAGTGCGTTTGTTTGGACCGTACCTCCCCACCTTACCTGGGTAATTACGTCACAGTATATGGGAGGCACTACCCAGGGAAAGGCCGCCTAAAGATGTACGTGCCCAGATGGAACGATGATGAGAGCATGGAATCGCTGGGTCAAAATTGTAACGGGGTGGTTTCGGGGCCTCTAGCCTTCTGGCGGGGCAAGTTCTCAAGTCCGCACGCCTGTCAACCCATCAACATGATCAATCTCGCGATGGCTGCATAGGGCAGCTATTAAATTAGCGTTCACGTCGCGGGTCGGCCCGTTAGTGTTGCATTAAGCATCACCCATGTCGTGCCACGTGTAACGCGACGATCTGTATGAGAAGCTCGGTTGAAGATCATCCCACGGTGCTTTTTAGGTTGAGCGTTAGGGTGCCCTCTAAATGAGCTCGACCTCCGGAAGAAAAAAAAAATCGACCTCTAAACGACAATCCGACCGAACAAGAACTCGACCTCTGAAAAGAACTCGACCTCTGAAAAGAACTCGACCTCTGAAAAGAACTCGACCTCTGAAAAGAACTCGACCTCTGAAAAGAACTCGACCTCTGAAAAGAACTCGACCTCTGAAAAGTGACTGTTAAAAATCCGACCTTGCTTGATTACATTAGATGCACCCAGGGACATCTGAATCAGAACACGGGCAAACCTGCCGCTCTGAACAAGTCAGTCGATCCGATACGGTAGCACTTGCCCCCTGACGCAGCTATTGTCAATCCCACTTCACCATCATTTCTCATCCCGCCACATCGGCCTCTGTTCGTCCCGAGGATCCTCCCTTGCCATCAGAGGTTTTTGTCCTCCAACTTCAAGCTCGCCTTGAGCTTGTTTATCAACTACCCATAGACCCGCCGCTGACGCTGCTGAAGCACTCGTCCGCTCCGCCACTTCGCCCACTTGCTCCATTGCCGGTGCGTCTCCATCATCCCCTCCGCCTGCTCAGAAAGCTGACGTTGTTCTTATAGAAGCAATTTCCCACGTCAGCGACACGATGACCCATGAACCCACGACAACGAGCGAGAAGACAACCCCTACCCACGGCCTTGGATCACAACATGGAATGAATATTAGGCGGGCAGGAAGTGTATCGCGATGAGGGAGACAAGAAAGGCGCACAGAGAGCTCAGCTAGCCTCTACCTCCGCGTCCAAACCTTTGCGGAATTACAATTTCTTCCCCTCTGGGAAGGAGGTCACGGGCGTATACAAGTCTCGCTGGCTGTTCGCGAGCACTGTTGCGACATACGCTGAACACCTGCCAGCTCCCAAGAGGCGAACCTTGCCGTGCCGCTCCTGCTGGACTCGAGGGGCGAGGGCCTGAATTGACGGACGAGGACCACAGGATGCTTGATGAGACAAGGCTGGATGAAAGATACCGAGATTTCAGTGACAGGCTGCCGACATGGCATGGTAACTGCGCTCGGCAACTGCAGTCTTAGGGCCCGTTAGACGGACAGAGAGCACTGTTTTTGGTCTTCTGCCGAATGTCTGAGAAACTCGGAGCGACAGCCTGAAGATACCGCTCTCCATAGATGTGGGCTGCTACCAAGAATTGCTTGGCGTTCCATATTGCCAATGACTGACTGACAAGAACCCGATAAAAAGGTTTTAAGGTAGGCTTCGCTACAAATAACACCCTGTTGTCTCGATTGTCGCCTCACAGCCGAATTCTTTGAGTTGCACTCGTTGAACAGAAAATCAAGACCTTGGCTCAATTCTCGCGCCGCATTTCCGACGTTGATGAGGCATGCGAGAAAACCCACTGTGGGAAGCTTGCCCCAAGATTGCCGTCTCCGCGACAGGAACATCAAAAACCACAGGGACTCCTTTCGTGGGCGCTTTTAATTGGAGAACTTATCTTGTGATAAGGGAACAGCGTGCACCTCGTGTCTTCTATTGCAGTCCACGCCTTGGAGCTATGGGGCCTGAGGAAGGATCGTTCTTTCTGGTCTGTCCATGACAGGCACCACGCTGACCCATTTGGCTGTTCATCTCCACCTGGACACCATTTTGGGGCAAGTACAGCGTTTTTCACTTTCCCGTCTTTCATGGTCTAGGTGAACGTGGGTCTTTCAGGCACCTCCCGTTCTTGACAGTGGCAAGTCAAAGCCGCGGGGCACCGCAACTGTCTTGAATGAGTTGAAATCCCCGGGGAGCAAGAAGATGCCGTCCTGTCATTTCCAGTCTACAAGTCTGGCATCGTTATCATCCTTCCATGTTAACCTGCTGAACCCCCTTTTCGCCAAATACAACCTAACTATGACGAAGCCTGGCCCAGCCCTTTGCTTCTCGCCTGACCTACGTCGCCGCATCATGCCGCATTCAATCCCCTTCCCTCCACACACAAAAACAGCCGCCATTCCAACATTCCAGTCACACTCGTTCCACAGCCCCGAGGTTCTCAACTCTCTGCTTGAGCCGTCAAGGTTCTACACCAGGATCCTCAGGCCCCATCGCGAACCACAGAATTGTTGAGCGGAAAGCAGGCCCTCGACCGGCGAGCCCGAAACAACCATCTACATCCCGCGTACCTCAATATCTTGCGCCGGCACTCAGCCTTCCTCATGCTGCGGAAGAGGACCACTGCCATGCCGGGCCGTTCCGTCCGCCACCCCCCACCATCTTCAAGGTTAGACAAGCTCTGCCAGACAACACTGTGAACCTCCATGGCTGCCAACCGCACCATCGCTGACGCCCACTAAGACTGCAGCAATCCTTGCACTTCCTCCGGCTTCCATCGTCAAGCTCTGCGGCCGCCCGTCCTACCCAATCAACGCCTACACCAGTGACAACCACCGTATGCTGTCCATGGAGGACCTAGGCCAGCAGCACGATATTGTCGGGTCCGAATACCTAAGAAGCGGTATGATTCCTGGGGTTGACTGCCTCATGCTCCACCTAGGAGTGATCGATCTCGCTGTTGTCAACCAGGACTACCCCTTACTGGCGAATACCTACACTGCGCTACGTGGAGGACAAGAAAGCCATTGCGACTACCCGAGACATGCGTTGCGTGAGCCGCTCGTGCTCTTGCTCGCCGCTGTCTACCACAGACCAGTGCTTTGGATCATGTTCATGCCGAGTGCTGCGATGCTGGACTGGACGCCTCGCCGACTAGGTGGTGGAATGCTGGATACTGCCGGGTGTGTCATGCAGGCAGCATTGTTGAAGAGGTATGTTACGACGACCCAAAAGCACTTCCATTCTTCCCTTGATCGTCTCTTCTATCTAGCTCTTCCAGTCCCCTTGACCCCTGGCAGATCAATTGAGCAAACCCTCCTCCGAGCTGCGCTATTCTTCCTCAACCTTTGCTCTCAAAGTAACATCATCGAGTCCCTCGTCAAGTCCGCTAACGATCACACCGGGAGCTTGCCACGACCATCATTGATTCAAGCCTCCAGTACACCAGAAACTCAACAATCGCTTTCCCAACCATCGCCCTGCTCAACGGCATTCCATGCAACAGCAAGAACCTCCGCTGATTGGTGATTTGGCCTCGGCCACTTTCGTCTTACCATCTTTCTTTCCTGTCACCGTTCTAATGGTGTTACTTGGGAGCCTGGCCAAACCTCGCACATTCATAGCTTCTCCCACGCGCTGGCGGAGCTCAGACTCAGGGACATCGACTTATCGAGTTGAAGGCTCAAATCCGAAATCTCAACACATCCAGTTCAAAACACTGATTTATTTAAGCTGCCGCCCACTTTCATCGACGTTGTGGCGTGGTTTCTCGCTCCAGGCCGGCCTAAGACCAAACCTGCAAGCTGTGTCCTGCGGCAGGAACAGCGATTCGTCCCCAAGGGTCCTTGGCTTACCGCTATCCCGACTCTCTGTCGGTTGTCTTGTCTGCTCGAAGCATGCGTGTCAAGTTATTGCTGAGGGCTCGATCATGAAATCTGGAGTCCGGAATGGTGTTCGCAAGATCCGGCGTCACCAGACGGCCTTTTTCTGCTATTGAAGTCGCACGCGGAACCTTTAGAGGTGCCTGTTTTCAGGTTCATGACGCTCATCGTCTCCTTCATAGGCGAGAACTCTCCAGGCATAGACAAACTAATACTATCGAATTCCCAAGACCGTATGATGGTGATCCTTTCTCCTGTCCCCGAATCTCTCAAGCTTCTTTCTTCCTACTATTCAGAGCGCACTCGTTCCTCTTCCATCTCATGAAACCACAATTAGGTGCCCTCTTGGTCCACAGGCTGTCCAACCCCGCACCGCGCGCATCCATTGTCACGAATGCAACAGAACTCGGCAATCTTGACCATTCGAAAGGCCGAATAGGACGGGAGAGTTGGCCTCGGTGGGTTCTGAGCAAGAGCACCGAAAGGCAGACACCCTCCAGAGCGACAGGAGATGCAACGCCTACCTTGGATTATAGCCAGCTCGCCAAGCCCGTCCGATCGGGTTTCCAGCTTGCGCCAGAGCGCAGCTCTCGCAATTGCGGTGTCCTTTTCGAGACATAAGATATTGCTGGGGACCGGGTCTATGGCTCCTTGCTGACGTGGGTGGTGCACCCTGATCAGAACCTGAAGTTCGAGGTCAGGCAATACTGCCGGTCTTGGATGGTGAGATGTCGGGTTTAGGTGTCGCTCGAGGAAGCACTTGTTCAGAATTAAGTGCCTACTCGAAGAGCGGTAGCCAGTGTAGTCACACTGATTACCTAGGATTATACATGGCAGCACATGCCCGATATTCAGCTGGTAGGGAACGATTCAAGATGAACGCAGAAGATTAGCTAGCGAGAGACTTGGTCGCAGTCAGGCTTGAACACGATTCAGTCTGACTCTGAGCTCACATAAAATCACGGCGGCAGAGTCTGGGCGCTGAATCTGTCGTTACATCGGCCATACCTATCCGCTGAAGCACGCTCCGACCTGGCGGTTGTTCCAAATTTGGCATTGGGACAGGGGCGAAAGATTCTTGGCAGCTTATCGCCCAGCAGACGAGTGGACAGGCATACTTGTGTCTGACTTTGGTTCGCGGGGCGTATTGACGGTGAAGTGCAGGCTTAAACGACGGTAATTTGAGGAGATGTCGGGAAGAATCCGCCAAGGACATAGTCTTCGGTCACGCGATGGGAAATGAAGGCCGGTGGTCAATCGTTAGGAGGGCCGATCGGGCCAGCAACGTCTTCCGGGCACGTTAACCCCCTTGGAACGCGTTCTCCACTGGCCTGATATCCTCCGTCTATCCAGCCCTGGAGCCCACGTCTTTGAGAAGAGGCGCAACTTTCTTGCGAGGACTTCGCTTCATGAAATTGGGTGTCCCATCTTGTCCGAGGTCGTCGTGCATGGCGTACTATTGCGAGTCTGCCTTGGTGAGATAGTTGCCTACTCCTGCGTAAGATGGTGATGACTGGGTAGCAAACGTCGCCGGGCAATGGCAGATTCACGTAACTCCGAGCGGTCGTGTGCATTGACAATCGTGATGATGGCGGTAGCAATCGCGGAAATGGAGACGATTGCCATTCCTTGGGCGCTTGATGCTTGTGCAGTCAGTGTAGCGGTGGTGTGGAAACGGAGATGACGCGACGCGTCGCGGGGGCCTGCGGAAAGGTTCCTCAGTGCCTAATTACCGTGGCCGCACTGAAGCAAATGTCCATCCGCCCACTCACCTCTATGGTACCTAGGGTACCTTGTGGGCAAGTACAACATGCAGCAGGGTACGTGCCTTCCAGGTCCATGCTGTGAATTTTCCCAGAACGCGGGCACGTGCCCTTCAGGTTCGTGCAAAGATTTTTTCCAGTGAAGCGCAAGGTGCGCCTGAGCGTTCCATTCGCACAGGGCGTTAGTCAGCACTCAGAACGAAGAGTTCGCAATAGTGGATCCATGTGCACCCCAGTGAGCACAATGGCCCACCTTTCTTCGGTCTTCCCTTCCACCTCCACCATCCAAGAACCATGGACATAAAGGTTGACGACATCGACATATTCGACGAGATGAGGTCACAGGTCATTCTTTTGATGATTCGAGTCCAAAGACAGCATCTCCACAGACATTGGACCCAGCACCATCTGCGGCGACAAGCGTTGATGGCGCGGTGCAGGCACCAGTCGCAACAAGGTGCAGCCATCAAGGTGTTCGTGTGGTCGCTTGACAGTGCCGCTGCACTTCGGATTGCGCGGGTTGTTGCGCCCTTCGAGCATCGTCCTTGCCACCATTGTTATACCTTATCTCAACATCGTCGGCGGAGGAAGAGACCGCTTGTGGGTTGTTGGAAGATCGAGCAAATGTGCGCGCATGCATCAGCAAGTGCATTGGCCTAGCAGCTGTCCTTTCCCTATCCTCCGATTCCTCCTGCGCCGCCCACTGTTACTAGTCACCACTCAACAAGACGACGACGGCGAGCGTTGCGCCCTGCGCTGCTGCGCTCTCTAATGTGGCTGAGGTGGGCGGTTTGGTGCCCCCGCCTGTGAGGTGCGGAAGTTACCATTTCATGATTCCTTACGTCAGCGGAACTGCGTGCTCTGACTAATCAACACATTCCCATCCCGCGGCGCATGTTCCATCGATCACCTGCCAGCTTTTCCGCGAGATTCGGACGTCGAATCGCCTTAGCTGCCGCCGAGGTCACTATCCACCTTGCCGCCGACCATGCCCCCCGTCCCTACGTCGACGGGTGTTCCGGCGCGACCGTTTCGCTAACAGCCGATTGCGCGGCGGATGTAGACAAGCGGCCTGAAGGGACAAGTCATCAACACTACTTTGTTCCTCCACGCCACGATTCGATGTCCACGTAACAAGTCGAACCACCGGCCCATGCTGTGTCAACCCGCTGCTTTTTCGCCCTGTCCTAGAGAGCGAGAGCCTGCACTGTGATCCCCTCCGTGCGCAACTTCACCCGGCTCGGCCTACCACTCGCTGTCACCGTTTGCATCACATCGGTACCGCTCGCTAGCTACTTCGATTACCGGCTGAGTTCCACTGCTGCTCGACGATAATGCTGGAAGAGAAGGGCATACATTGTGGCTGGCGCCTAGTGATGGCACGTTGGAGATGCGAATGGAAATGGTGACTTCCAATGCAAATCACATGCTCGTTCAGATATGAGGAAGACCTCGCCGGCGGTTTCCAACCTATGAAGAGAGGAAATTTCTCAGGGGCTTGGTTTCGATGCTATACCACATATTCCTCTTCTTTTGCCTTCCTGGTCCTTCTCATCCGCCGATGCTCTTGTCGCGCTGCAACCCTCCATCCAAGCTATTCCGCAAGCCTCCGCGTTCGCCGACGCACGCTGACCAATTTTCAACATTTGAAGCAGTGCAAGAGGCCGCGTTCCTGCCTCGGCTTGCAGAAGCATCCGTTCCTGGCCCATACATGTACTATTGCTGAGGCTTCGTTGGTTCTTTGCTGCCGTCCTGCTTATTTGCTAAGACCTCGATGCAGCTGTCTTCGTTTTCCCATCCTTCTGCAGCGATCATGACAACGATACTCGCAATCGAACCAGACGTCGGGGCATTGTCATCCATATATACACGAACTGCTGCGGTCAGACCTAGAGACTGGCACATCATCCACCATCGGCGAACAACCTAGAGGAGCCCGTTCCCGAGAACACCTGGACTAAGCTAGGCCCCAGCGGCCTATCTTCCGGGCCTCTGGTCAGCCCGATGTCTCTGTTATGCGTAGCATATCTGGCTGTCACGCAGCGCAGACTGTCAAGCTACCTGGTCGATCGTACCATCCGCCCCCTAATCGGAAGTACAAGCGAGAAGCGCGAGAACAGAGACGCTTGAGTAGAAAGAGGAGACCCTGCTCTTCTGAGTTTCATTTGGGAAACAAAGGTCAGTGCTCAAGGAGTTATGGGAGAGACCAGGAGGACTGGAATATTTCCCTGGAGAATCACCAAACTTATTTCGTTGCCGCTGCCCGACTTCCCAGTCAACATCGTGATCGAGGACAACTGCTCACTCAGATGAGCATGCTGCCTACTTCGGCGTCAGGAAACCAGCAAATTATGGCCGGACAAGGCTGCGGCATCCAACTCTATCCGCGCAAGTCATGAGGTGCCACATCAGAAGAAGAGGTCGTCATGGTCAATCAGTGAGCATCCAGTTAATGCCGCCTGTCGCCGGCAGAGGACTACCCGTCTTGGAGGGAGAAAAGCCGTCGTTTTGAGGGTTTGACATGGGCAGGAACCTAGGGAGTGCGTGTGTGAGTATATCTTTGGAAAACCCCGCCGAGAGCTCAACAGGAGATCACGATGCCTTGACTCTACATCCCGCGTTCTCGCACGTAGTGGGAATCATCCTCGATCAAGATTGGCTCACTCAGAGATCTTGCAGCATTTTGTTCTGGACCAAGGACCTTCATAAGATCCGTCAGGTCAGGACTATTGGCCTCGACGCCCCCGTTGAGTCGGGGTCACTCGAAATTCGCCTCTCGGTCAGATGGTCTCCAAGCTTTGGTCCAATTTCTCCGAATCAACTTGCACAGTGAGCCACCTCTGCCGCACGCTTCCTGTTCGCCTCCACGTATCGCCGCTCTGGCTGAAGTTGTGCCGCTATTCGGTCACGTCGGCGTTGCAGCTGCTATGCCATGCGTGGCATACATTTCCTTCTACACGAAGGAAGGTACTGGCTGAATCATCTGCAGCTGCAGCATACGCAGCTTATAGGTAACGCTGTCGCTATTAGCCTTAAAAGCTATATTACAGCTAGCATCCCTTATTACTGCTATTTTATGTTAAGGAAGTTTTAAGCCCACCTAGTAGGGGTTTTCATAGTAGGGGAAAAAGTAGTAAAAGTACCTTAGTTAGTGCTTAGTTTAGTAGCTTCGTAGTATATATACTTAAAGGTCTAGAATAACTACCTATACTAACCTTAATTTACCTATTATAGCTATTAGCTTTATTAATAATAGCTTTATTACTAATAAAGTTAATAGCTTTATTTATATAACTTATATAGTAATAGTTTTATGAAGTCTTTAGCTATAGAAAAGCTTATCTTAGCTATATACTTAAAACGTTACTACTTATTAAACTTTAAGTTTATCCCTTATCCTTAACCTTATATTAATACTACTACTTAAAGTAAACTACTTAAATTCTTATAACTTTATAATATATTCTATTTTACTTAATTTATAGAGCTTTATATTTTAAAGCTTTACTTAAAGTATATTTTAAAATATAATAATTAATACTAACTATAAAGCTAAGCTTACTATAATTAGTAAGTTAATACTTTTCTACTTATAGAGCTTTAAAGATAAAATAACTATAGCTAAGTTATACTTAATAGTTTTAAAAGCTAATATTAGTAGTATAGCTATAGGAAATACCTATATACTTTAATTAAAAAATATAGCTATATTTACTACTAATCCTAACTATTATACTTACTTTAATAATATCCTTAGTAAAGTAGTATAGCTAGTAAGCTAACTTAGCTAAAATTATAGATATTACTAATAACTATAGAACTATAAGAATATTAACTTACTTAATAGAAGGTTTAGATAGTAATAATATAATAGCTTTTAAAGATATTATAATAGATATTAGTATTAGAAAGCGTAAGTAAGTAGTAGAGAAGAAAGCTAAGTAATAAAAGGTATATATAAAAGTTAGAAGATAGATTAAAAAGTTATAAAAAGTCTATAGTAATTAAGTCTAATTAAAGTTATAAGATTATAATAGTATACTTTAGTATATATAGGGGAAATAGAGCTAAAGAGATAGCAATCTATAGGACTATAATTATATAACTAATAGGCTATTAGCTAAAGAGGGAAGTTAGAAGTTATTATAATATAGGTTTTAAGTAAAAATCATAGTAGCTAGCTAGAGGCCTTTACTGCTATTTTATAAGTAATATATTATATAGTATACTTAAGTTAGTAATAGCTTCTTAAGTATAGGTCTTAATATTACTTTAAATTTACCTTATTAAAGTATAAATATTAAGATTATTAAATCTCTATTAAAATAAAGTATTATTTTTATTTATTAAATATTTTTATAGTTTTTAATATTTTATAAATATCTCTATAAATAATTATAATATAGTATTTCTTTCTAAAATATAACTTTAGAATTAATATTTCTATTTTTATATATAATAAGTTTTAATACCTTTTTAAACTATTATAATAAAGCTATATTTAAGCTATTAGAGGGCTACTAGCCTTATATTATGAAATTTAACTAGTATTAACTATAAAAGCTAGACTAATCCTCTTACCCTCTACTAATAACCTTTAGGTTATATAACTATTTAGATATCTTCTTCACCTCTACGCTCCTCTATTAGTTAGTCCTTTAGGACTTTAACTATTATAATAAGCTAAGTTAACTATCTTCCTCTAGCTACTTCTATCTCTATTAGTCTCCTCTATCTCTTAAAGCTCCTCTAAGCTATACCTACCCTTCACGCTATATTTAATCTACGCCTATTTTCTATTAAAGTCTCCTTTACTATTTAGATATCTACGCTATAAATAATATCTTCTACCCTACTATATAGTTTTAATAGCTTTACTACTATTAGCTATACTCTTAATATATTTACTCTTCCTAACTTACTAACTACTTAAGCTACTTTAGCTATTTTAAAGAAGTTTATAAAGTATTTATAAGCGTTAGGATTATTATTAATAGCTTTAACTATATCTATATTAATCTTAAAGCTATATAACTACTATAGATTATCTTTATTAGTTATAGCTTTAAGTAAATATAGCTAAGTAAATTTAAAAAGAGTTATTTTATTAGTATAAATAAGTAAGCTATAGTTAGAGCTTTTAATATCCTTAATATTAGTTTTATAAATTAAGTTATCTAATTTAGCTTTACTTAGTTTATATATATATTTAAAGAGGGGGAAGGATATTATAGTTATTATATATATAAGAGGATATAAAGAATAAGTTTAAGGCTTTATTTAAAGTAGTAGTTAAGTTCTTATACTATAGCTATAAGAACCCTTTTAGCTATATAAAGAGTTATACTATTAAGTTTATACCTTTAAGTATAAGTTTAAGCTATTACTAAGCTCTAGCTATATTATAGATAATACCTTTATAATGTTATAAATAACGCTCTTATTAGTATATTTTACTACTCTACTACTTACTTACCTACTTTCTTCTATTAAAGATAAGTTAAACTAAGCGTTAATAACTAATTATATTAAGATTTATTTATTTACTTTATTAAGATTAAGTATAGGTTAAAGTGCTACTATTAAGTTTTAGTATTATAAAAAAAAGTATAGAGTAAACTATAATACCTACTTATATAGGTTAACTAGACTGCTAATATTTAAGCTATTAGCTTTATATTATAATATTTAACTAGTATTAACTATAAAAGCTAAACTAGTCCTCTTGCTTTCTATTTATAACCTTTAAGTTATATAACTATAGTTTAGATTTAAATATTATTTTTACTTTTATACTCCTCTGTTAGTTAGTATATTAGGATTTTAAGTATTATAATAAGCTAAGTTAACTATTTTCTTCTAGCTACTTCTATTTTTATTAGTTTTCTCTATTTCTTATGCTATATTTAAGTTATACTTATTTTCTATTAAAGTTTTCTCTACTATTTAGATGTTTATACTATAAGCTTTACTAGCTATATAAGGCTTTAAAGCCTCTATATTATTATACTATTATAATATCTTCTACTTTACTATATAGTCTTAATAGCTTTATAACTATTAGCTATACTCTTAATATTAGATTTATGTTTCTTAACTTATTAAACTTTTAAGTTACTTTAGCTATTTTAAAAAAGTTTATAAAGTAATTATATAAAATAGAATTACTATTAGTAATTTTAACTATATCTATATTAACTTTAAAACTATATAAGCATAATTTATTATATTTATTACTTATTTTAATTAAATACTTCTAAGTAAATTTAAATAGGGTTATTTTATTAATATAGAGAAAGTTATTATACTTTATTATTCTAAAACGCGTTTATTTAATTACTTTTAATAATAAGAAGCTATTTTTATTACTTTTCTTAAATCTAGTAAAAGCTAAGTTATAATAGTTAACTCTTATAAGCTTTATAGTAATAATTAAAGATAGTATTATAACTTCTAAAGATTTAAATAAAGAAGCTATATTCTTATTTTATATCTATATTTAGATACTTTAAGAAATAAATAAAAAAATTTAAAAACTTAAAGAAGATAAATTTTTAAGAGATTACTAAGGTTAAGATTTAGTTAAGTTAAGTTAAGTTAATAGGCTAATTAAGACTAAGCTAGTTAAGTTAAGTTAGCTAATTTAGTTAACTTAACTTAACTAGACTAGTTAACTAGCTAGTAAACTAGCTAGTCTAACTAACTAGTCTAATAAAAGGCTAAATAACTAATATATATATTTATAGCTAATATATATTAAAAAAGTATTAATATTTACTTATTATATAATTATTAATAATAAAATAATATAATATAGCTTTTATTTATTATAATTAACTAATATATTAATTAATATAGGCTACTAGCCTTATATTATGAAATTTAACTAGTATTAACTGCAAAAGCTAGACTAGTCCCCTCACCTTCTACTAACAACCTTTAGGTTATATAACTACTTAAACATTATCTTCACTTCCACGCTCCTCTAACTTTAACTATTATAATAAGCCTTAACCATCTTCCTCTAGCTACCTCTATCTCTACTCCTCTAAGCTATACCTACCCTTTACGCTATATTTAATCTATACCTATCTTCCTCTCCCCCACTATTTAGACGTCTACGCTATAAGCTCCACTAAGTATAAGGGCCCTAAGGCCTCTATGCTATCACGCTATTATAACATCTTCCACCCTACTACGTAGTCTTAACGAAAAGCCCTACTACTATTAGCTATACTCTCACTATATTCACCCTTCCTAACTTACTAAGCCCTTAAACTACCTTAGCTATCTTAAAGAAATCTATAAAGTAGTTATAAGTATTAGAATTATTATTAATAGCCTCAACTATCTCTATATTAACCTTAAAGCTATATAACTTTAATATCTTATACTTATTAGCTATCTTAAGTAGGTATTTCTAAGTAAATTTAAATAGAATCTTTTTATTAATATAGATAAAGTTACTATACTTAAAGTTTTTAATTTCATTAACTTTAGTTTTATAGATTAAGTTATTTAGCGCAACTTTGCTTAGTTTATATGTAGTTATAATAAGGGGGAAAGATATTATAGTTATTACGTATATAAGAGGATATAAGGAATAAGCTTAAAGCTTTATTTAAAGTAGTAGTTAAGTTCTTATACTATAGCTATAAGAACCCTTTTAGCTATAGTAGTAAAGAGTTATACTATTAAGTTTACACCCTTAAGTATAAGTTTAAGCTATTACTAAGCTCTAGCTACTATAAGTACTATTAGCATTCTATATTATAAATAACGCTTTTATAAATAATAGTATTATAAATAACGCTCTCACTAGTATATTTTGCTGCTCTACTACCTACCTACCTACCCTCTTCTATATAGCTAGGGATAAGTTAAGCTAAGTATTAATAACTAGTTATACTAAGATTTATTTATTTACTTTATTAAGATTAAGTATAGGTTAAAGTGCTGCTATTAGGTTTTAGTACTATGAAAAAAAGTATAAAGTAAACTATAATACCTACTTATATAGGTTAACTAGACTGCTAACATATTAATTAATATAGTATTTTATTTACTTATTAACTAGTTTTAACTAGTTACTTAACTAGTTAACTAGGACTAAGCTAGTTAAGTTACTTTATTAACTAAAACTAAGCTAGTTAAGTTAAGTTAGTTAAATTAGGTAACTTAAGTCTAACTAGACTAATTAACTAACTAGTCTAACTAAATACTAAGTAACTAGTTTCCTAACCTTAGAGATTACTAAAGACTTAAGTTCTTTTTAGGTCTTTAGTAATATTTTATTTATTTTATAATTCTTTATATATTCTTATTTAGTCTTATTATTTCTCTTAATATGCTATTTATCTCTATATTTTAATAACTATAGTAAATTAAAATTTAGTTTAAAACTATAATTTATAAATAAGAATTAAAAGTTTTTTATCTATATTAAGAATTTAATAACTTTAAGTTTAAAGGCTTTAGATAATTTAATTAAGCCTACAAGCTAATTATATATAGTATTATATACCTATATTATCTACTTTATTATATATTACGCTTATAGCTTAGCTTCTAGCTACTCACTATGATTTTTACCTACTTAGAGCGATAGACCTCTTAACTCTACGCCTCCTAATAATATATAACCTTTAGTTATATAATTATAACTCTTTTAACCTTAGCTATACCTATATATATATATTAGGTAATAACTTCACTATCTTTAATTTTACTTTAATAATAATATAGTTTATAATTACTTAATTACTTAATTACTAACTATTAAACTATTAACCTATCCTCTCTTTTATATATTACTTATATTACTATTAAATACTATCCTTATTACTACTTTACTATTTACTATAGTAGCTTCTTTAGAAGTAAGTTATTACTATTATTATCTTTTTATTTAATTAAGCTAGCTAACGCTTTTAGTATACCTTATATTATTTATAAATGAAGTAGTATATTAAGCTAATAAGCTTAATAGTAACTATATTATTATTAGTAATACTCTCTCTATTTAGTATAAAGTATACTTATTAATCCTTATTAAGCTTATACTTAAGCTTAAACTATATCTACTTTAGTATTATAAAAAGTTTATATAAAGAAAAGCTACTCTTTAGAATAGCTAGAGATATATATAGTTTCTATTTTAAAGCTATTAAGGGTATTTATTACTTTAATTATAGTATAAAGAAAGTCCTTTTTAAGAGTATTTATAAAAACTCTAGTTATAGTTATTTTAATAATATACTACTAATTAATAAAAAAGTACTAATTAAATTTAAAAGCTTTATTTATTATATAGATATTATTCTATATAGTAATACTTTTAGCTATTCCTTTATAAAAAGGTATACTTTATAGGGGGTTAATATTTCTATATTCTTTATATAATATAAATATTATAAAGATACTTTAGGAATTATTATAAGTTAGTAAAGAAGAAAAAGAGGGAGAAATATAAAGTTTTATATATAGTAATAAATTTTTTATACTTCTAGCTATAAGAACGTTTTATAATAACCTCTTTAGTTAAAAAGTTATCTCTATTTAGTAGTATTACTAAGCTATAAAACTTTAGTAACCCCTTTAGCTTTAATATAATTAGCTTTACTATATATAGCGCTATTAGCTTTACGCTATATAGCTAGTACTATTACTATTTTATTAATCTATTTAGCTAAAGTATACGTTTAATTTTATAATATTTAGAGGGTTTACTTACTAGTAGGAATATATAAAGTTTCTATATTATTTTCCTTAATTAGTAGAGGGTATAAGTTAAAGTACTTATATAGTGTTTTTAGAATTATACTTATATATAAAGTGAATTTTACTATAGTCTTTTTATAGGGGGGCTACGTTATAACTATAAACTTAACGCTTATAGCTTAAGTTTTCTTCTTATAAAGGGTTTTTTAGTAATATATAGCTTAGTATTAAGTATTAGTATATAGTATTAAGGCTTTAAGCTTTTTAGTATAGAGTGAATAAAAGGGGAGTACCTATAAGCTATTTAATAAGTTAATACTTTCTTTACTTCTTCTTTAGCTTAAAATATTATTATAAACTAAGTTAAGTTTTTATATTAGATATCTTTAATTTTTTAATTTATTATACTTATAATATTAAATAAAGAGTATATAAATTTTATTTATCTTATTATTTTAATTACTAAATAATATATTAGTTATAGAAGCTTAAAGGTTTCTATACTATTATATTATTATTATTTAGTTTTATTACTATATAATCTTAATATATACTATTATTAACTAGACTTTTAATATTAAATTTACTTACTTTTTTTTACTAAGATCTTAATTCTTAAACTAATTCAGCTATTTTAAAATAATATATAATATAGTAGTAATTATTAATAATATTATTAATTAGTTTACTTATATTTAACTTAAGTCTTAAAATATCTCTTATTAAGGAAGTTTTAAGCCTACTTAAAGTCTTAATAATAAGGAAAAAGGTTATTAAAGCACTTTATTAGTACTTAATCTATTAACTTTATAGTATATATAGTTAAAAGCTTAAAATTATTACTTATACTTCCTCTAATATATTAAATAAAGTGTTTATACTAGATATATATATTATAATAGCTATTAGCCTTTTTAATAATAAGTTTTACTATTTAAGTAGATACTTCTAGCTAACTAAGTAGATACCCTACTTTTTATTTAGATATAACTATTAGGATAAGCGCTATAGTAAAACCTTAGAGACGTTAGAAAACAGTATATTATATAATTATTTAACTTTTTATTAATTTAGATTTTTATTATAGTAACTAATAGATCTTAGTAAGCTTAGTTTTTTAACTTTTTAGCAAAAAAGCTATTAAAACTACTATATTTATTAGCTATACTACTCTATATATATTTTTCGCTCTATAGTATTATCCCCTATTATCTTAGTATTCTAAACGCTTTTATAGCTTTCTTAGTATTATTAATAATAGTATTTCTAATCCTTTACTTATCTTACTACTATAATAAGCTTTCTTAACCTCTAGTAAGTTTAGAGGTACTACTAGTATACTTTAGGAGAGTTTATTACTAGAGGAGTACTTAAATATAAAGTAATTATACTAAATACTCTACTTAATAAGCTATAATACTAGTTTTACTACCTTTTTTAGTACTTTTAGGTTTAATAAGCTTAAAAGAAGTAGATTATTATTATTAGTACTATTTATTAGTATTACTAAAGCTAATAGTATAGTAGTATTATAAAGCTAGCTATATAATATCTTTATAATTAATAGATCTTTAATCTTAAAGAGAGTATTAGCTAGATCTTAGTTTATATAGTTAGTAGTAGTTTTAAAACATAATAAATATAATATACTAAAAGCTACTAAAGCTACTAGTATAGATATATATTATACTTTATAATAACTCTACTATCTTCTTTAAGGATTATAAGGATTATAAAGATTATATAAGTATAAAATAACTTAAACTAGTTAGTAAAGTAGCTATAATAATCTAGTAAGTTAATTAAGTTAATATTAGTTTTAGAAAGTATTACTATTAGAGCTATTTTATATTAATAAGCTATAAGATTAAGAGCTACTTAGCTAACTTACTTTAATATCTCTCTAAGCTATTTAATCTACTTAAAGTACTTATACCTTATTTATATATCTAAAGTAACTATATATATAATATAGTTATTCTCTTTATTCTTAAATATCTTATTAATAGCTCTAATAATAGTAAAAAGATATAATATATTACTAATAATATAAGACTTTAGATCTTTATAAGTAGTCTTTATAAGTAAGTTAGTATATATACTATAGTTTTTATTAAGGTTAATAAAGTATTAAGCCTACTAATTTTTAATAAAAAGATAGGTATAGTTAATATACTTATAAATAAGCTATTAGTTATTAAACTCTATATATAGATACTTTAGAGCTATAGTAAAGTTATTATATATATTAGTATAGATAATATAAGCTTAAAGCTTTATAAACTTATTATAAGTATACTTAACCTTAATATTAGTAAGTTAATAAGAAGAGAAGGTTTTATTAGTATAGTTAAGTTTATTTAGAGTAGTAATAATAAAGTTATATAGAGTAGTAACTATAGTAGCTTAATCTTTCTTCTTAGCTTTAATAGTTTACTTAGTATTATACTTATCCTTATAAATATTAAACTTATTTAGAGGGATACCTCTATTATCTTACTACTTCTACTTAACGTTTAAATTAATATTAATATTAATATAAAAAATATAGAGTTATAAGTATATACTAAGAAAGATATTCTTAATAATACCTTATAAAGCTTCTTTATAGTTAGTAATAGTAATAAAAGGTTACTTAGTACTAACTTCTTAATATATAGCTTTAAATAACTTAATTAACTAGTTATAACCTTTATAGCGTTTAGTTAAGATAAAAGTAAAGCTAATATTAAATAGAGAGCTAATATCTATATTACTAGTAACTTAAAAGAAAAGTATATTAAAGTAGTTTATCTTATATATATTATTAAAGCTAAAACCCTCTAGGAATTACTTCTATATCTTCTCATACTAAGGATAAGTTTAGAATAATACTTCTATTTAGTTAAGGTTATTATTAGTTTACTTAACATAATACTTAAAGCCTTATTATTTAATCTAATAGAAGAGGGCTTATATAGTAATCCTACTACTAAGTGCGTTAAAATATAACTTCTAGTATATATTATTAATATCTTTTTAAATAAAATATAAGTTAGTAAGTATAGTATTATAAATAATAGCACTTACCTCTTATAGCTTAATTGCTTTATACTTAGAGAAGCTAGTAATAAAGTTAGCTTATAATAAAGTAAGTTAGCAATAAGTAGTATAAATAGAGAGGTAAAGTGTAAAAGAGTATATAATCAAAGTAATATTATTAGGGGTAGGAATATTATATAGTATAGCAAAAGGGGGAAACTTTTCGTTTTATTAGTTATTATAATAAAATTCCTAATAATTAAGAATAACTATTTATAGCCAGTATAAATAGTTATTATTAATATAAAAGAAATAATACTAATAATAGTAATAATAGGTAAAAGGTAGTAATAATAAGTAGTAGTAGTAGTTAAATAAATAAAACTATTAAATTACTTACTTCTTTAAAATCTATTCTAAGTAGAAAAATCTATTATATATATAATACATTTTTTCCTTATAAACCTTTACTTAGTTAAGTAATTACTTAATTAAGTAATTATTATAATAGGTTATTAACTATAAAAACCTTACTATAAAGTTAATTATTATAGCTTTATTTAATCTGATTTAGATATTCTAGATCTATAGTATTATTATAGTTATAGTTTATAGATTTATTATAGATTATTAGTTTTTGTTATTTTAGTTTTAAATCTTAACTTAATATTAACTTTTATTAATAATAACTATATTATTAACTTTAGGGAATTATTATTCTATTAATATGTACGTTTTATAGTAACTAACCTAATATATAGTTTTTATTTGTTTTAAATAATTATAAGAATTACTATAATAAGTACTTTATATAATTATACTTTTTATTCTAATTAGATAAAGTTATAGTTACTTTATTCCTTTTAGTTATATTAATATATAATTAATAGTTATAAGGATAGTTACTTAATTATTAGGTATAGTTTTACTAGTTAGACTAGTATTAGTAATTTTAGCCCTATATCTTCTTTATAGCGCTAGTTATATTTAGTTTTACTTGAATTCTCCTTTAGGGGGTACTTAGTTAGGACTTAGTAGTTTTAGATAAAGAGAGGTAAGGTAGTTATACTTCTTATAGCCCTTCTTAAGCTTCTATATAAACTTCTAGCTTATTAACTTAATAGTAATAGTAATACCTTACTAAGTATAGCTAACTTTCTAGGTAGTAATCTTATATAATTTAAGACCCTTAGTAGTATATATACTATTATAGTTATATTTTAGAGACTACTATATATTAATACTATTATATTTAGTAAAGTTATTCTTCTAGATAATTATAAAGCTATAGAGGGGTATAAATTTATTAAGATAGTCCTATAGTTCTTAAATAGTATTTATAGGCTTACTATTAATACTACCCTCTAGAGGGTTAAGTATAGCCTTATAAGTATTATTAATAGTAGTATTATAAAATATAGTACTATATATTTTATAAGCTTTAGTAAAGTAATATATTATTATTATTTAATAAATAATAACTAAATAATATTATATTAAAATTTATACTTAAAGTTTTTATAAAACTCTAATTATACTAAAAATAGTATATTACTTATTTTTAATAATAATTAGAAATAAATAATAATCTATTTTTAGTATAATTACTATTAATAGTTATAGTTTAGCTTACTAACTAGCTTAGTAAAACGGATTAAAAGTGGGGAAATCCGCCTCTTAAAAAGTATTTAAGGAGCTGGAATTTCCCTTCTCTTTTTCCTAGAAATTAACGCTTTTAATTCCTTTAAAATTCGCCCCTTAAGACGCTATTTATTTAACAGGTTATAAGCCTAGGTTAGCTCTTAATTCTTCTACTTATATATTATTCTTTTATAATATATATTTACTATATTTATTTCTTTTATAATAATATACTTCTTTAATAGATATTCTTAGAAGTAAACTTCTCTTAAGAAAAGTTAAACTTTTTAGAAATACTTTAAGAAGATATTTATATAAAAGGATAAAATATATTAATATATTCTTATAAAAGATATAAGTTTTAAAGGAACTTAATAAAACTATAATATATAAAACTATATTATAAATTATATCTTATAAAAGAATATTCTTATAAAAGAATATAAGTTTTAAAGAAACTTAATAAAATTATAAAATATAAAAGTATATTATATATTATATCTTATAAAAAAAAATACTCTTATAAAGAGATAGTAGTTTTAAATAAATATAATAAAACTAAAATATAATATATATAAATATTATATAGTTTATTTATAAGAAATTATTATGATAATAAGTATAAGCTATTATTAAAGTTAATAAAACTTTAATATAATATATAATATATATATTATATACTACTTTTATAAAAATATTCTTCTAAAGGAATAAAAACTATAAAGTAGTTTAAAATAACTTAATATAAAATATAACTATATTTAATATATACTTCTAATAGATATAATTATAAGAGATATTCTTATAATAGATATTCTTTTAAAAGGTATATCTATTAAAACTATAAGCTATTAAAAAGGCTAAAAAATAAATATATATAAGATATTTATTATACTATATATAAAGATATCCTTTAATATTATAAATATTTAATAAATAATAAATAATAAAATAACTTTATTATTATATAAAATATATATAACTATATAAAAGTTCTTATAATATAATATAAATTATATATAAATATATTAAGTTATATAAAAATAGTTATTATAAGAAGTTTCTTTATAAAAAGAAAATAAATAAATAATTAAATTATAAAATTAATATAATAGAAATTATTTTATTTCATTTATATAAATACTTTTATAATACTTTATATAATATAACTATTCTTAAGTTATATATAAAATATTAATAAGTTATAATTATAAAGAAGTTTCTTATATAAATTAAAAGTTATAAATTTAAAATAAAAGTTATTATTTTAAATAAGTTATATATTTTATAAATTATATTTTATAAATTATATTTTATAAACTATTAATATAAATAATAATAATATATTTAAAAATCTAAAAATAAAATATTTAATATATCTTTTTAATATTAATAATATAATTAAATATTATAAAAAGATTTAAAAATAAAGAAAATATAATAAAATTAAAAAATAATATTTAATATTATAACTTATAATATATATATTAAAGAAATATATAAAGAAATTAAATAACTCTTTTATATAATATTATTTATTTTTTAGAAAAATAATATATTATATAGTAAAAATACATTAATATATTTCTTCATAATATTATAATATATAAATTCTCTATTATATAAGAGGAATATATTATAATTATATATATAATAAGTATATAAATTATATATAAATTTTATAATAATTAAATAAATTAATATTTAAAGCTTAATTTATAATATTTTATAAGTTTAAAAAGGAAAAATATTTTATTCTTAATATTTCTATAATATTATTTTAAGATATATATATAATAAATATTAATATAAATTAAAATATTATATAACTAATATTTTATATTATATTTATTTTATAATAATACTTAAAAAATAAAAAGATATATTACTAAAGTTTATTAATATTTTTTAAATATAATATATATTTTTATTATTATAATTAAAAGTATGCTACTTAAAATAAAAAGACTAATTATATATTAAATTAAAAACCTAATTATACTAAAGTATTAATAATATAAATATAACTAAATAATATATTAATAATATAATTTTATAATATAATATAATAAAAATATAAAGAATATTTAATTATTAGAAATAAAACTTAAATTTAAAAATAACTTATATATCTCTTCTATAATTTAGAGGGAGTTATATATATATTTATTAAAAATAAAAATAAAAACTTTTTATAATTAAATATAGTTTTTATAATATTATATTATAAAATAATAATAATTTAATATCTATAAATCAAATTATTATATTTATTAGCTAAGTATTTAAATAAAAATACTTTATTATAATAATTTAAAATATTATAAAATAAGTATATATTTACTTATAATATTAAATATATATAATATATAAATACTTTTTAAAATATATATAACTATTACTATTAAGTATAAATAATAATAATTATTATATACTACTTATTTTATAAAAAGATAAAATAAAATAAAATATTTCTTTATTATATATAAAAAGATATAATATTTATTAAAATAAAAAGAATATAAAATAAGTAATATATATATATATATATATATATTCTATTAATATTTATATAATAAAATAATCTATATAGAATTAAATTATTAAATTACTAACTATATTATATTATAATTAATATTATATTAAATTACTATATAATATAAAACTATATTACAATAAATAATTCTAAAAATAAAATATAAAATATATTATTTAAAATATTATAAAATATATATTAAAAATATATAATATATAGTATTATACAAACTTATAATACTTAAGAAATAAAATAAAATATTAATAAGATTATAATTATAAAATAGCTTTTATAAATAATAAAATATTATCTCTTAAAAGCTTAAATTTATTCTATTAATACTATATACTTATTTTAATATATATTTTAATAATATATAATTATAATACTTAAAAATAAAATAGTTATAAGTAAATATATATATTAACTAAAAGAAATACTAAAGGTTAATTAATTTATATTTATATAACTATATAGATATATAAATATATCTATTAAGTAAAGAAATATATATATATATATATTTATTATTAAAGCAGTCTTTTATAATAAATATTAATAATAAAATAGTTTCTATTAAACTAAAATATTAAAATATTAATATTATAAGATTATAAGTATTACTATAATAAGTAAAACTATACTTAATAATATATAATTAACTTTATAATTATAAATTATATCCTAATACAACTAAAAAGAAATAAATTAACTATAACTTTAGCTAATTAAAATATAATATATAATTATATAAATTACTTATTATAATAATCTTTATAACTAATTAAAATAAATATAAACTATATATTAAATTAGTTATTAAAAAGAATATATATTAACTAATAATAATTCTCTAAAAGTAATAATATAGTTATTATTAACTAAAATTAATATTAAAAGAAACTAAAATAATAAAAACTAATAATTTATAATATATTTATAAATTATAAGTATAAATAATACTATATATTTAAAATAACTAAATTAAATTAAATAAAAGCTATAATAGTAGTATTATTATAAATAGTTTAATAAAGGAATTAAAAATCCTAATATCCCTTAATAATATATAATAGTTTAAGAGGGAGAATAAAAGTAACTATATTATAATATAAATAACTATATTATAATAACTTATTATAGTAAACTATTATATATAATAAAATAGAAGTAACTATTTTATAATAAAAATAACTATATTATAATAAACTATTATAGTAAAATATTATATATAATATTCTTAAATTAATAAATTAGAATAATATATATTATTTAAAAAAGCTATACTTAGCTTTAGAGGGAGTAATAATATAATTATTAATAATAATATTTTAATAATTAAACAGCTTTAATTATTAAATAATAAAGTTAAATATAAATAAATTTAAATATATATTAAAAATATAATATATTAATTAAAACTAATTAAAAAGAAGTTATAACTTTTAAATTAAATAATAATATTTTAATAATTAAACAGCTTTAATTATTAAATAATAAAATTATATAAGAATAAATTAAAATATATATTATAAATATAAATATTATATAAAACTAATAAAAAGGAAGTTATAACTTTTAAATTTAATAAAAATATTTAATAATTAAACAGCTTTAATTATTATATAATTTACTTATAATTAATAAATATAATATAATAAAATAAGTAATACTAATACTAAAAATAAAAAAGTTACAACTTTATAATTAAAATAAATAAAAGTTTTCTCTTTAAATAAAAAATAAATTTACTTAATAATTAAACAGCTTTAATTATTATATAACTAAAATACTTATATATAGTTTATTAAAAATAATAATAATAATAACTATTAAGAACTATTAGAAATATCTAATATAATATAATACTTTAAAAAGGAAAATAAATTAATTATATTAAATAATTTTATAAAACTAATAGTTAAAAATTATATTTAAAGAGTTTTTCTTTTATAATTAAAATAATAAATAAGCTTTTCCTATATTAAAGAAAATAGGTTTTTAGCTTATAAGAATATTAATATCTCTAAGTTAAAAAAAAAAAAAAAAAACAATAATCTTTAATAATTATTATAATAATATCTATTATAATAAGTTTAATATAAAATATATAAATATATATATATATAATATATATAAAAAGGTATAGTATATAAATAAATATAATATTATAACACACTTATAATATTTTATAAAAAGAGATATTAATAAATTTAAATAAATATAATATTATAATATATTTATAATATTTATATAAAGGGATATTAAAATATAACTATAATACTTTTTAATTATTTTTATTAAATAATAATAGTATTTACTTTAAGAGGGAGTGTAAAATATAGTACTATATATTTTATAAGCTTTAGTAAAGTAATATATTATTATTATTTAATAAATAATAACTAAATAATATTATATTAAAATTTATACTTAAAGTTTTTATAAAACTCTAATTATACTAAAAATAGTATATTACTTATTTTTAATAATAATTAGAAATAAATAATAATCTATTTTTAGTATAATTACTATTAATAGTTATAGTTTAGCTTACTAACTAGCTTAGTAAAACGGATTAAAAGTGGGGAAATCCGCCTCTTAAAAAGTATTTAAGGAGCTGGAATTTCCCTTCTCTTTTTCCTAGAAATTAACGCTTTTAATTCCTTTAAAATTCGCCCCTTAAGACGCTATTTATTTAACAAGTATTAGTAATTAACTACGTTACCTCTATCTTAGTAGTATTATTAATATTAGTAAGTTAGTAGAAAAAAATTAGGCTGCGCGCAATATTAAAGTTAGAGGTAGCGCTAACTAATTATACTAATCTAATTAGTTAAAAAAGTAGGGTATCTACTTAGTTAGCTAGAAGTATCTACTTAGATAGTAAAAGTCTTAATAATAGCTTTACTTATATAACTTATATAGAGATAGCCTTATAAGATCTTAAGCTAAGGTTAAGATTTAGTTAAGTTAAGTTTATAAGTTAATTAGAACTAAGCTAGTTAAATTAAGTTAAGTAAATTACTTAATTCTAAGTAGACTAATTTAACTAACTAGTTAACTAAACACTAGGTAACTAGTTTTCTAACCCTATCTTAAGCTATAGAACAGCTTATACTAGATATATATACTAGATACTATATATATTAAGCTTTAAAAATACTAAGTCCTAACTAAATACTTTCTAAAGGAGAACTTAAGTAAAATTAAAGATAAGTAGCGCTATATTATAGATATAAAGCTAAGATTACTAATAATAGTATAATTAGTAAGACTATACTAAATAATTAGATAAGTAACTTTATAGCTATTAATTATATATTAATATAACTAAAAGAAATAAAGTAAGTATATCTTAGTCTACTTAGAATAAAAAGTATAATTATATAAGTTATCTATTATAGTAATTCCTATAGTTAGCTAAAATAAATTTAAACTATATATAAAATTAATTACTATAAAGAGTATTTATTAATAGAATGATAATTCCTTAAAGTTAATAATATAGTTATTATTAACTAAAGCTAAAAGTTAAGATTTAAAATTAGAATAATAAAAACTAATATTTTATAATAAATCTATAGATTATAACTATTATAATACTATAAATCTAAAATATCTAAATTATATAAATAAAGCTGTTATAATTAACTTTCTATTAAGTTCTTATAGTTAATTACCTATTATAGTAACTACTTAACTACTTAATTAAGTAAAGGTTTATAAAGAAAGAATAAATTATATATATAATAGATTTTTCTACTTAAAATAGATTTTAAAGAAGTAAGTACTCTAATAGTTTTATCTATTTAAGTATTACTACTACTTATTATTACTATTATTAGCTTCTAGCTGTTTACTATAATTTTTACCTACTTAGAGCAATAGACCTCCTTGTTAAATAAATAGCGTCTTAAGGGGCGAATTTTAAAGGAATTAAAAGCGTTAATTTCTAGGAAAAAGAGAAGGGAAATTCTAGCTCCTTAAATACTTTTAGGAGGCGGATTTCCCCACTTTTAATCCGTTCTACTAAGCTAGTTAGTAAGCTAAACTATAACTATTTATAGTAATTATACTAAAAATAGATTATTATTTATTTCTAATTATTATTAAAAATAAGTAATATACTATTTTTAGTATAATTAGAGTTTTATAAAAACCTTAAATATAAATTTTAATATAATATTAATTATTTATTATTTATTAAATAATAATAATATATTACTTTACTAAAGCTTATAAAATATATAATATATATTTTACACTCCTAACTCTACGCCTCTTAATAATATATATAGCTTTTAGTTATATAATTATAACTCTCCTAACCTCAGCTACACTTATATATATACGTTAATAACTTCACTATCTTTAACTTTACTTTAGTAATAATATAGTTTATAATTACTTAATTACTTAATTACTAACTACTAAACTATTAACCTATCCTCTCTCTTATATATTACTTATGCTACTAATACTATCTCTATTACTACTTCGCTATCTACTATTAGCTATACTATTATTAGTAACGCTCTCTTTATATAATAGTTAGTATAAAGGGTACTTACTAATATTCCCTTATTAGGCTTAAGTTTAAGCTACCTCTACTTTAGTATTATAGAGGGTTTATATAAAGAGCTACTTTTTAAGATAGCTAGAAATATATATAGCCTCTATATAGAGGCGTATAAAGCTATTATTTATCGCTTTAATTATATTATATAGAAGGTTCCCTCTAGAGGTATTTATAAAAGCTTTAACTATAGCTACTTTAATAATATACTACTAATTAGTAAAAGAGTAATTACTAAATTTAAAGGTTTTATTTAGTATATAGATATTATTCTATATACTAATACTTTTAGTTATTTATTTATAGAAAAGTATACTTTATAAGAAGTTAGTATTTTTATATTCCTTATATAGTATAGATATTATAAAGGATTTATTATAAGTTAGTAAAGAAAAAGAAAAGGGAAAAGTATAAAGCTTTATATATAGTAGAGCTTTTTATACTTCTAGCTATAAGAACCTCTTATAATAACCTCTTTAGTTAAAGAGTTATCTCTATTTAGTAGTATTACTAAGCTATAAAAGCCTTAGTAACCCCTTTAGCTTTAATATAATTAACCTTACTATATATAGCGCTACTAGCTTTATATTATATAGCTAGTATTATTACTATTCTATTAGTTTATTTAGCTAAAGTATATATTTAACTTTATGATATTTAGAGGGTTTGCTTATTAGTAGGAATATATAGGGTTTTTATATTATTTTCCTTAATTAGTATAGGGTATAGGTTAAAGTACCTATATAGTATTTCTAGAATTATACCTACATATAAAGTGAATTTTACTATAGTCGTTTTATAGGGAGGCTATATTATAACTATAAACTTAATTATTACTATTATTAGTTTTATATTTTATATAAATAATAACTATTTATACTAGTTATAAGTAGTTATTATTTAATAAAAGAAATTTTATTATAATAACTAATAAAATAAAAAGTTTACTTTTTTTTATTATATTAAATACTAGCTTTACTCTTAATAATATTACCTCTATTATAATTACTTTTATAGCTAGACTAATCTTATTACTCTTTACTAATTACTTAATAAGCTAAGTTAACTATCTTCTTTTAGTTACCTCTATTTCTACTCCTCTTAGCTATATATACTATTTATACTATTTATATTATATTTATATTTATACTTATCTTCTATTATCTCTTTTACTAATTAGATATCTATATTAGTTTACTAAAGTATAAGCTTAAAGACCTTAATATTATTATACTATTATAATATATAGTCTTAATAGCCTTATTACTATTAGCTATACTTTAAATAATAGATTTATCTTTTTTAACTTCTTAACTATTAAAGCTACTTTTATAATTATTAGAAAACCTTTAAGGTAATTAATAACTACTAATTATAGATATTAAGAGGCCTCTAGCTGTTTACTATAATTTTTACCTATTTAGAGCAACAAACCTCTTAACTCTATACCTCTTAATAATATATATAGCCTTTAGTTATATAATTATAACACTAAATAACTTTACTATCTTTAACTTTACTTTAGTAATAATATAGTTTATAATTACTTAATTACTTAATTACTAACTACTAAACTATTAACTTATCCTCTCTCTTACGTATTACTTATGCTACTAACACTATCCCTATTACTACTTTACTATTTGCTATCTATACTATTATTAATAATGCTCTCTCTATTTAGTATAAGGGGTACTTATTAATATTTAAGCCCTAGAGGGCTACCTCTACTTTAGTATTATAGAGGGCCTATTTAAAGAAAAGCTACTCTATAGGGTATATAAGTACTTTATCTACCTCTATAGCTAAGTTTACACGCTTACTATTAATTAAGTTATATATTTTAAAGTCCTTTATAAAGGTATTAATAAGAGCTCTCTTAAGCGTTATTCTAACTATATACTCTCTATATATCTTAGA
Organism: Colletotrichum endophyticum; assembly: GCA_027406105.1. Taxonomy (NCBI): domain Eukaryota; kingdom Fungi; phylum Ascomycota; class Sordariomycetes; order Glomerellales; family Glomerellaceae; genus Colletotrichum; species Colletotrichum endophyticum. The sequence continues at coordinate 259,603 of JANVYF010000019.1, forward strand.
TTATATAAAAAAAGAGTAGGTTTTATTAATCTAATTAATATTAAACTTTATAATAAGCTTTTATATATTATTTATATTAATAAGTATATTAAGTTTAAAGTATTTATATAGAGAGTTAAGTACTAATATTATAAAAGATTTATTTTAAGTTATAGAGTAAAGAAAAGGAAGAGGGAAAGGTATAAAGCTTTATATATAGTAAAACTTTTTATACTTCTAGCTATAAGAACCTCTTATAATAACCTCTTTAGTTAAGGGGTTATCTCTATTTAGTAGTATTACTAAGCTATAAGAGCTTTAATAACCCCTTTAGCCTTAATATAATTAGCTCTATTATATATAGTATAGCTAGCGCTATTACTATTCTACTAGTCTATTTAGCTAAGGTGTGTATTTAACTTTATAATATTTAGAGGGTTTGCTTATTAGTAGGAATATATAGGGTTTCTATATTATTTTCCTTAATTAGTAGAGGATATAGGTTAAAGTGTCTATACAGTGTTTCTAGAATTATGCTTGCATATAGGGTGAATTTTGCTATAGTTGTTTTATAGGGGGGCTGCGTTATAACTATAAACTTAATAGATATTAAGAATATTACTAATAGCTTTAATTATTTTTATATTAATTTTAAAACTATTAAGCTTTATATAAATTAGTATATAATAGAGATAATATTATTAAGCGTAGTAATATTTTATAATATATAAAAAAGGAGAAACTATTATATTTTATTTATATTATAATAGTATTTCTTATAATTAAGGATAAGTATTTATAGCTAGTATAAATAGTAATATAGATAAAGAATAATAATAGTAATAGTAGTAGTAGTAGTAATAAGTAGTAGTAGTTAAATAAATAAGCTGATAAAAAACCTTTCCTTTTAATCTATTCTAAATAGGAAATATATTTTATATATATTATGATTTTTCTTTATAAGCTTTTACTAAATTAAGTAGTTATTTAATTAAGTAATTAATAAGAAAAACCTTATAATAAAGTAAATTCTTATAGCTTTATTTTTTCTAATTTAAGTTTATTAGATCTATAGTTTTATTATAGTTATAGTTTATAGATCTATTATTAATTATTAGTTTTTATTATTTTAGTTTTAAATTTCAGCTTAATACTAACTTTAAGAAATTTATATTCTATTAGTCTAAAACTACTAAGTCCTAACTAAGTACCTCCCAAAGGAGAATTTAAGTAAAACTAAGTATAACTAGCGCTACAAAAGAAATATAGGGCTAGGATTACTAATACTAGTATAACTAGTAAAACTATACCTAATGATTAAATAACTATCCTTATAACTATTAATTACATATTACTATAACTAAAAGAAATAAAGTAACTATAACTTTATCTAATTAGAATAAAAAGTATAATTATATAAATTACTTATTATAGTAATTCTTATAATTATCTAAAACAAATAAAAACTATATATTAAGTTAGTTACTATAAAAAGTATATATTAATAGAATAATAATTCCCTAAAGATAATAATATAGTTATTATTAATAAAAGTTAATATTAAGTTAAGATTTAAAACTAAAATAATAGAAATTAATAATCTATAATAAATCTATAAACTATAACTATAATAATACTCCAGATCTAGAATATCTAAATTAGATTAAATAAAGCCGTAATAATTAACTTTATAGTAAGGTTTTTATAGTTAATTACCTATTATAGTAATTACTTAATTAAGTAATTACCTAACTAAGTAAAGGTTTGCGAGGAAAAAATATATTATATATACGATGGATTTTTCTACTTAGAACAGATTTTAAGGAAGTAAGTAATTCAATAAGTTTTATCTATTTAACTACTACTACTACCTATTATTACTACCTTTTACTTATTAATATTATTATTAGTATTATTTCTTTTATATTAATAATAACTATTTTTACTAGCTATAAATAGTTATTCTTAATTATTAGGAATTTTATTATAATAACCAACAAAACGAAAAGTTTCCCCCTTTTGCTATACTATATAATATTCCTACCCCTAATAATATTACTTCGATTATATACTCTTTTATAAGAGGAAAGTTAATAATTAAATAGTCTATAGTAATTAAGTAATTATAAACTATATTATTATTAAGTAAAGTTAAAGATTATAAAGTAATTAATATATATATATATATAAGTATAGCTAAGGTTAAAAGAGGGATATAGTTAGAGATTATAATTATATAATAAAAGGTTAAGTATATTATTAAGAGGCGTAAAGTTAAGAGGGTTATTACTTTAAGTAGGTAAAAATAATAGTAAACAGCTAGAGGCCTAGTTATATTACTTATATAAAGGTTATATATAAGGATTATTAAAAGAATATAGAAATAACTTTAAAAACTTCTTTATTTAATATATTAAGTAAGTAAATTAATATATTATTTAGAACCTAAAAGTTAGAATATTTATACTAACTATATTTAAGCTTTATATTACTAAGTAGAGTAGCTTTTAAGTTATCTAGTTAATTTTATAAGTTTATTATAGGTACTATTTTATAAGGAAAACACCTTAGATTATTTCTACTATTTATAATTTAAATAGCTAGCCTTTTAAGGGTAGAATAAAGCTTTAAATTATAGAATTACTATATTAGAAGTAAGCTATACTATTAAATTGCATATTAATCTATTTTATATTAAGAAATAAACTAAGTTATTTTTTAAATATCTTAAGATTATAATTTATAGTAGTATATTACTAGATTTAATATAAAGAAAGCTACTACTTAGGCTTTAATTTTAGAGCAATAAAAATTTAGTAAATAGTTATATATTAAACTTACTACTTACTTTAATATTCTTATAAGGCATAATTAGTCTATACTAATTAAATATTTATTAAAGTGTTCTAGTATCTAAATAGATTTAATAAGTATATTAGATGTTATATTACCTTTATAAACCTACTTTTTCTAGGTATTTTATCTTAATTATATTTTATAAAACTTCTTAAGTTTTACTTAAGTCTACTAAAGTCCTTATTTTTATTAATATTTATAATAGGGATAAGAACTTTATATTTAACTTCTATTTATTATATTATAAGTTTATATTTTACTATTATTATTACTATATTAATATTATATATCTATATAGTATAGTAATATATATATATATATATTAGTATTAATTTAATTCTAACTATAATAAATACTAAGTATTAAGTTTATAGTTATAACGCAGCCCCCTTATAAAAAGACTATAGCAAAATTCACCCTATATATAAGTATAATTCTAGAAACACTATATAGGCACCTTAACCTATACCCTCTACTAATTAAGGAAAACAGTATAGAAACCCTATACGTTCCTACTAGTAAGTAAACCCTCTAAATATTACTATATAAAGTTAAACGTATATCCTAGCTAAATAGACTAGTAGAATAGTAATAGCGCTAGCTACGTAGCGTAGGGCTAGTAGCGCTATATATAGTAGGGCTAATTATATTAGGGCTAAAGGGGTTACTAAGGCTTTTATAGCTTAGTAATACTACTAAATAGAGATAACACCTTAACTAAAGAGGTTATTATAAGAGGTTCTTATAGCTAAAAGTATAAAAAGCTCTACTACTATATATAAAACTTTATACTTTTCCTTTTTCCTCTTTTTTACTAACTTATAATAAATCTTAAAGTATCTTTATAATATTAGTACTTAACCTTATATATAGATACCTTAAGCTTAGTATGTTTATTAATATAAATAACGTGTAAAAGCTTACTATAAAGTTTAATATTAATTAGATTAATAAAACCTACTCTTTTTTTGCGTAATCTAAAATATATAGAGAGTATATAGTTAGAATAATACTTAAGAAAGCTCTTATTAATACCCCTATAAGGGACTTTAAGACGTACGACTTAATTAATAGTAAGTATATAAACTTAGCTATAGAGGTAGATAGAGTACTTATATACTTTATAAAGTAGCTTTTCTTTAAATAAGCCCTTTATAATACTAAAGTAGAAGTAGCTTTCTAGAGATTAATAAGTGCGCTTTATACTAACTAATAGAGAGAGCGTTACTAATAATAGTATAGCTATAAAGGTATTAGCTAGCCTAATCGAATAAGAAGAATAGTAAATAGCGAAGTAGTAATAGAGATAGTATTAGTAGCGTAGATAATACGTAAGAGAGAGGATAGGTTAATAATTTAGTAGTTGATAATTAAGTAATTAAGTAATTATAAACTATATTATTACTAAAGTGAAGTTAAAAATAGTGAAGTTATTAACTAACGTGTATATATAAGTACGGCTGAGGTTAGGAGAATTATAATTATATAACTAAAGGCTGTATATATTATTAGGAGGCGTGGAGTTAAGAGGTCTATCGCTCTAAGTAGGTTAAAATTATAGTGAACAGCTAGAGGCTAAATACTAAGTATAGTTTAATAAGTATTTTTATAAATTATAAGTTTCTAACTTTAATATAAAGCTTATTAAAGTAAAGTAAAAATTATATATATTATAATTAGTATAAAATTAGATACTTTATATATATTAAGTTTAAGTTTAAAAAAGTATAAGCATAAAAAGGCTTTATAAGCATGCTAAGCGCGCTTACTATATAGGTTATATACTTAGGTATAAAATATCCTTAAAAGTAAGTATAGCGCTAGTATTATAATATTAAATTATAATATAGTTTAAGCTTTATTAATAATAATATAGCTAAAAAGGGTTTAGCTAGTTTAGTTAAAGAATCTAAAACTACTAAGTCCTAACTAAGTACCCCCTAAAGGAGAATTTAAGTAAAACTAAATATAACTAGCGCTATAAAACAGATATAGGGCTAAAATTACTAATACTAGTATAACTAGTAAAACTATACTTAATAATTAAATAACTGTCTTTATAACTATTAATTATATATTAATATAACTAAAAGGAATAAAGTAATTATAACTTTATCTAATTAGAACAAAAAGTATAATTATATAAATTACCTATTATAGTAATTTATATAATTATCTAAAACAAATAAAAACTATATATTAGGTTAGTTACTATAAAAAGTATATATTAATAGAATAATAATTCCCTAAAGTTAATAATATAGTTATTATTAATAATATTAATATTAAGTTAGGATTTAAAACTAAAACAACAGAAACTAATAATCTATAATAAATCTATAAACTATAACTATAATAATACTATAGATCTAGAATATCTAAATCAGATTAAATAAAGCTATAATAATTAACTTTATAATAAGGTTTTTATAGTTAATTACCTATTATAGTAATTACTTAATTAAGTAATTACCTAACTAAGTAAAGGTTTACGAGGAAAAAATATATTATATATATAATAGATTTTTCCACTTAGAATAGATTTTAAGGAAGTAAATAATTTAATAGTTTTATCTATTTAACTACTACTACTACCTATTATTACTACCTTTTACTTATTATTACTATTATTAGTATTATTTCTTTTATATTAATAATAACTATTTATACTAGCTATAAATAGTTATTCTTAATTATTAGGAATTTTATTATAATAACTAATAAAACGAAAAGTTTCCCCTTTTTGCTATACTATATAATATTCCTACCCCTAATAATATTACTTTAATTATATACTCTTTTATAGGTTATAAGCCTAGGGGTTATACTTCTTAGGAAATAACTATACCTAAAAACGCTTTTTATTTCGCTATAATACTTAATAATAAATATACAAAATATAAAGATTTTAATTTTTATTATAAAAATTAAGATAATATATTTAAATTTTTATATAAGGAATTAAAAGTATATCTTTTAAGAACTTTTATTCCTATTTTTTAAAGTCTTAAAGGGACTATTTATCTAGAAATAAATAGATTAATTAAATAAAACTATTCTAGTTTTATATAATACCTATTATAAAATATCTTTTTATAATAAAGTATTATATAGAATTATAAGTATCTATTAGTTTTATAATTTATTAAGAAATATATATCTATTAGTTATATTTCAACCTACCTATATAAAATTAGGTAGTTTTATTTTATTTTAATATAAAAATAATAAATAAATTATTATTAATACTAAAAAATAAACTCTTCTTATAATAAGTCCCTTTCTATTCTTAAACTTAAAGGTAGTATAAATTATACTACTTAGGCAGTTAAGATATAAGCTTATCTAATTACTAAAGATTTAAACTATACTATTATAAAAAATCCTATTAATAATAATAGTGAAAATAATAGTAATAATTCTAATATAGAGGATAAAAATCCTATTATAAAAGAATCTAAAAAAGCTTTTAGCTTAATATTATTATATATTGAAGATAGTTTTCTTATTTAAATCTAATATATAGAAACTACTAAATCTATATAGGATATATTAAAAGAAACTTATAATCCTAAAAGATTTACTTTAAATAATCTATTATTTTAAGATTTCCTAAATAATAAATTATCTAACTATAATAATATTAAGAAATATATTAATAAGGTTAAAGAAATATTTAATAAGTTAGAAGCTTAAAAATTAGATATTCCTAAGGACCTATTATTAGCTTAGATTTTAAATAGGCTTAATAATAATATATTTAAGGGTTTTATATTTAATATTACCTAACACTTTAGAAATAAATTAGATTCTTATACTATAACTACTTTAATTAGTAGTATTATAGATAAATCTAAAAGAATTAATTTTAAGGAAGAAGAAATAAAAATATTAGTTACTAATTATAAAACTTATAAAAAAGGGTAATATTATAAGAATAATAATAACCCTAATAAGTTTTATAAAGTAACTAAGGGTAAAAATACCTAGAAAAAGACTAAAGGATTATAATATAATAACTATAAAGTTACTAGCTATAATACTAATAAGTACTTTTATTTAAATCTAGCTTTAGCCCCTAAAAATTAGGATATTTCTAAGGATCCTAATAATAAAATTAATAATAGCCCTCTAAATAGGGCTCTTATTATTAGAGACTTTAATACTAAAGCCTCTATATTAGATTCTAATTTAGAATCTAATAAAACTAATAATTATAATAATAATTTATCTAATTATTTAGAAGACTTTAATATAGCTATTAAGGTAAATTCCCCTATTAATATACTTAATACTACTATAACTAATAAAAATAATAGTAGTAATATTAAGGAAAATAAGGATATATATATAAATAATTTTATATTAGATATAGCTGTAGAAGTATATATTATAACTAATAAAAACTATTTTATATCCTTAAAACCTTATAATAAATAAGTAAGCTAGGGAAAAGCAAAAATAACTAATATTAAATTATATAGAGACTGTTATATTAAATTTATAGATATTAATACTAAATTACTCCTTAAAAACTGCTTATATATACCTCAAATTAGTATTAATTTAATAAGCTAAAGAGTTCTTAGTAACTATAATAATATAACTATTATTTTTACTAAAAATAATACTTTTATTAAAAGAAATAACTAACTTTTAACTAAAGCTAGTAAAAAGAGAAATTTATATTATTTACCTATTAAAGTATTAAGAAATACTAATACTAATAATAATATAAATATACTAAATACTTTAACTAATGAAATACTTATATATAATAGGCTAAGGTATATAAGTATTAATTACTTATATAAACTAAATAATAATATTATAGGCTTAAATTTACCTTTTAAACTTAATAATTTCACTAAATGTGAAATTTATATTAAATCTAATTTAACTAATAAAATAAATAAAATATCTACTAATAATAAGGCTACTAAATACTTAGAGAAAATCTATAGTGATTTATATAGCCCTATAAAACCTAAAACCTATAATAATTAAAGATATTTTATAACTTTTCTAGATAATTATACTAAATATCTAGAAATTAAATTATTAATTACTAAAGATGAAGCCTTTAAAGCTTTTAAACTATTTAAATTAATAGCTGAGGTAAATAGCCTTAATAATGAGAAAATAACTATTTTAAGTACTAATAATAGTACTGAATATATTAATAGTAGATTTATAGCTAAATTAGCTGATTCTACTATAATATATTAAAAATCTAGTCCTTATATACTAGAACAAAATAGTACTACTAAAAGGATAAATAGGACTTTACTTAATAAAGTTAGGGCTTTATTATATAATAGTTATTTACCCCTAGAATTCTAAGGAGATACTATTTATACTACAGTTTACTTATATAATAGAACCCCTAATAGTTCTATTAATTATAAAACTCTATATTAATTAAAATATAATAAAAAACCTAATATTTCATATTTAAGGGTTTTTAGATCTCTAGTTTATTATAAAAATAAAACTAATAAATTAACTAAATTATCACCTAGAAGTATTAAAGGTATCTTAATAGGTTTTAGTTTAAGCTTATCCTAATATAAGGTCTTTAGTTTAGAAACTAATAAACCCTTATAAACTAAAGATCTAGTTATTATAGAAAATAACTTCCCTTATAAATATATTAATAATACTAAAAATAGTACTATTAATACAGAAAATATAGATATAGATACTATATCTAATAATCTAAATAATAATAGTATTAATAATAATAATACTACTATAAATAATAATAATAATATTACTTCTTCTAATTCTATAGACGAATTAGCTATAGAAGAACAGGAGATTAATATTAATAATAATAATAATAATAAAATATCTACTATTAATTATTATAATAATGAAGAAGACGAATTAAATAATATATTAGTATTAAATACTAATATAGATGATCCTAATAGCTATAAACAAGCTATTAACTTAGCTAATAAATTAGACTAGGAAAAAGCTATAGATAACGAAATAAACGAATTAATAGCATAAAAAACGTAGATTTTAACTAATTTACCTAATAATAAAATCCTACTTAATACTAAGTAGGTATATAAAAAGAAAAAAGATAAAAATAGTACTATAATTAAGTATAAAGCTAGATTAGTAGCTAAAGGCTTTAATTAAATTATAGGTATTAACTATATAGATACTTTTAGTACTACTTATAGGCCTGAGACCTATAGGCTGTTAATGATTATAGCATTAAATAAAGGCTATATAATACGTTAGTTTGACGTTAAAAATGCTTTTATATACACCCCTATAGATAAAGAAATTTATCTATATTAACTAGAAAGCTATATTAATAAAAAATACCTTAAAAAGGTATTAAAACTACTAAAAGCTCTATATAAGCTTAAACAGAGCCCTAGATTATAGTATAAATTTCTAGCTATATAACTAGCTAAATTAGGATTTATTATATTTCCCTATAATAATAGCGTTTTTATTAATACTATAACTAAAGTTATATTATTATGCTATGTTAATAATATCTTAATATTAGGGCCTAAAAAAGAAGTAGAAGAATTAGCTATAAATATAGTAAATTTAATGAAATTAGAACCTATAGGTGAGGTAAGCACCTTTCTAGGTTAATAAATTAATATTAATAAGGAAAAAGAATACTTTACTATATCCTTATATAATTATACTAAAACTATAATTAAAAAGTTTAATAAAGAAAATATATATAAATATACTATACTAGTAGATTTAACCCTTAAATTAACTAAAAATAAAAATCAAGCTATAAAATAAGATATATAAATATATTAATAGGAAGTAGGCTCTTTAATCTAGCTAGTAATAAAAACTAAGCCTAATATAGCCTTTGCAGTTAATTAAGTAGCTAGATTTATATCAAATCCTTCTAATACCTATTTTAAAGCTTTAGATAGGATTTAGGGTTATTTAAATTTTAATACTAATTATATATTAATTTTCTACTATAATATTCCTATTATAAGAATATAAGGCTTTTCTAATTCTAATTAGGGTAATTATATACTAGAAAGAAAAAGCACCTCTAGTTATATATTCCTTTTAAGTAAAAATATAATAAGCTAGAATACTAGCTTATAAAAAAGCCCTACTACTAGCACTTATAAAGCTGAATATATAGCTTTAAAAGAAACTACTAAAGAAGCTATATATTTAAATAATATACTTACTAGTATTAATAACTTATTAAGGTTTAATTATAACCTAACTATTCCTAGTATAATTATAGATTCACAATTAGCTTAATATCTAGCTGAAAATCTAGAATTTCACAAAAGAACAAAGTATATAGATATAACTTATTACTTTGTTCGTTGGAATATTATTAATAAAAAAGTACTATTAACCTATACTAAATCTAATAAAAATATTACTGATAGCCTAACTAAAGGCCTAAATACTATGAAATATAGGTAATTTATTATATATTTAGGCTTATATAACCCCACTAATTTTTAATAATATTAATAAGAATTTAAGTAAAATAAATATTACTTAACTTCTAGGGGGCTCTAAAACTACTAAGTCCTAACTAAATACCCCCTAAAGGAGAATTTAAGTAAAACTAAATATAACTAGCGCTATAAAATAGATATAGGGCTAAAATTACTAATACTAGTATAACTAGTAAAACTATACCTAATAATTAAATAACTATCCTTATAACTATTAATTATATATTAATATAACTAAAAGGAATAAAATAACTATAACTTTATCTAATTAGAACAAAAAGTATAATTATATAAATTACCTATTATAGTAATCTATATAATTATTTAAAACGAATAAAAACTATATATTAGGTTAGTTACTATAAAAAGTATATATTAATAGAATAATAATTCCCTAAAGTTAATAATATAGTTATTATTAATAATATTAATATTAAGTTAGAATTTAAAACTAAAACAATAGAAACTAATAATCTATAACAAATCTATAAACTATAACTATAATAATACTATAGATCTAGAATATCCAAATCAGATTAAATAAAGCCGTAATAATTAACTTTATAATAAGGTTTTTATAGTTAATTACCTATTATAGTAATTACTTAATTAAGTAATTACCTAACTAAGTAAGGGTTTGCGAGGAAAAAATATATTATATATACGATAGATTTTTCTACTTAGAACAGATTTTAAAGAAGTAAGCAATTTAACAGTTTTATCTATTTAACTACTATTACTACCTATTATTACTACCTTTTACCTATTATTACTATTATTAGTATTATTTCTTTTATATTAATAATAACTATTTATACTAGCTATAAATGGTTATTCTTAATTATTAGGAATTTTATTATAATAACTAATAAAACGAAAAGTTTCCCCCTTTTGCCATACTATATAATATTCCTACCCCTAATAATATTACTTCGATTATATACTCTTTTACAAAGAAGAAGTCTCTTAATTTAGCTAACTTAACTTAACTAGACTAGTCTTAGTTCATTAAGTAACTTAACTAGCTTAGTCCTAATTAACTAGCTAGGTGACTAGTTAAGACTAGTAAAGTTAAATATAAATTAAATAAATAAATATTTTATTAATTAAGTAATTAATTATAATAAATATATATTATATTATAAAGTATAAATACTATAGTTTTATATTAATAAAGATATATTAATAGGTTTTATATATAAATACTACTTATAAATTTACTTTTATATATAGAGCTAATAACTAGTCTAGTTAAGTTTAATTACTTAATTTAGCTTACTTAACTTAACTAGCTTTATCTTAGTTAATAGAGTAACTTAACTAGCTTAGTCCTAGTTAGCCTATTAACTTAACTAAACTTAACTAAATCCTAACCTTAAGTATAGTAAAAGGGGGAAATGTTTTTATTTTATTACTTATTATAATAAAATTTCTTATAATTAAGAATAATAATTTATAACTAGTTTATATTCTATTAATATATACTTTTTATAGTAATTAATTAAATATATAGTTTTTAACTATATAGCTAATTATAGAAATCACTATAATATATAATTTATTTAATTATAGTTTTTATTCTAATTAGATAAAGTTATAATTCCTTTCCTCTTTTTAGTTATGTTAATATATAGCACTAATAAATATTAAACTATTATTTAATTCTTAAGTATATTTTTATTAACTATATAAGTATTATTAATCTTAGCTTTATATATCTATTATACTACTAGGTATATTTAATTTAACTTTAACTCTTCTTTAAGAAATACTTAAGTAAAACTTAATAGTTTCTTAAGGCTTTTTAGAAGGTAAGTAATATTTATTTTACTTAAGTTCTTCTAAGGTTTTAAGAGAATTAGTAGGGTTATATAGGTTTTAATATATAATAAAATACTTATATTAAATAGGACTTAGGCTTTTAGCTAAGCTATTTACAATATCTCTATTAGACTTAATATATATTTATAATACCTTTTTATTACTAATATTCTAATAAGTAAAGTAATAAGTTTTATCTATATACTTTATCTAATAGTATATAATAAATCTATAAACTATAACTATAATAATATTATAGATTTAAAATATCTAAATTAAATGAAATAAAGCTATTATACTTAACTTTTAGTAAGGTTTTTATAGTTAATTACTTATTATAGTATTTACTTTATTAAGTAATTAGCTAATTTAATTAAGGTTTATAAAGAGAGAGTATATTATATATATAATAGATTGTTCTACTTAGAATAGATTTTGAAGAAGTAAGTAATTAAATCATTTTATCTATTTAACTATAACTACTATTTATTATTACTACTTATTACTTATTATTACTACTATTATTAGTATTATTTCTTTTATATAAATAAAAAAATTTATATTAGTTTTAAATAGTTATTAATAAATATAATGAATTTAATATTATAACTAATAAAAGGCTGCTAGCCTTATATTATAAAGTTTAACTAGTATTAATTATAAAAGCTAAACTAGTCCCCTTACCCTCTACTAATAACTTTTAAATTATATAACTACTTAAATATCTTCTTTACCTCTATGCTCCTCTAACTTTAACTATTATAATAAGCTAAGTTAACTACTTTTCTCTAGCTACCTCTATCTCTATTAGTCTCTTCTATCTCTTATGCTATATTTAATTTATACTTATCTTCTATTAAAGTTTCCTCTATTATGAAGATATCTATACTATAAGCTCTATTAGGTATAAGAGCCTTAAAGCCTCTATATTACTACGCTATTTAGATAATATTTTCTATTTTACTATATAGTCTTAATAAAAAGCTTTACTACTATTAGCTATATTCTTAATATTAGATTTACCTTTCTTAACTTATTAAGCTTTTAGGCTACTTTAGCTATTTTAAGAAAGTTTATAAAGTAATTATAAGTATTAGAATTATTATTAATAGCTTTAACTATCTCTATATTAACTTTAAAGTAATAAAACTTTAATATTTTATATTTATTAGCTATCTTAAGTAAGTACTTCTAAGTTAATTTAAGTAGAGTTTTCTTATTAATATAAATAAAGTTATTATATTTAGAACTTTTAATTTTATTAACTTTAAGTTTATAGATTAAGTTATTTAGTATAGCTTTATTTAACCTATATATAGTTATAATAAGAGGGAAAGATACTATAGTTATTATATATATAGGAAGATATAAGGAATAAGCTTAAGGCTTTATTTAAATAGTTAAGTTCTTATACTATAGCACTATAGCTATAATAACCTTTTTAGCTAAGTAAAGAGTTATATTATTAAGTTTATGCTTTTAAGTATAGGTTTAAGCTATTATTAGGTTTTAGCTATATTATAAATAATGCTCTTATTAGTATGTTTTAATACTCTACTACCTGCTTATTTATACTCTTCTATATAGCTAGAGATATATTAAGCTAAGCGTTAACAGCTAGTTATACTAAGATTTATTTATTTGCTTTATTAAGATTAAGTATAGGTTAAAGTGCTACTATTAAGTTTTAGTATTATAAAAAAAAGTATAAAGTGAACTATAATACCTACTTATATAGGTTAACTAAACTACTAATATTATAACTAATAAAACAAAATATTTCTCCCTTTTATTATATTTAATATTACCCCTCTTATTAATAATATTATCTCTATTATATATACTTTTATAATAAATATTAATAGCTTATAAGCTTTAAGCTTATAAATAGTACTAAAGGTATCTTTATAATTAATACTTATAATTTAATTAAAGCTTTTAGCTACTAATCTTACTTTATATTTAATTATACTACTATTTTTATCTATTTATTTTTATATACCTACTTAGTATTAACTAAGGCTTTATTCTTAAGTAAATCTATTAAAATCTAGGTTTTCTATACTATTAATTTATTTATTTTATTATTTATTAGTAAAACTTTCTTTTTTAGATACTTATTAAACCTTCTTAAGCTTATACTCAAGCTTAAGGTACATCTACCTTAATATTATAGAAAGTTTATATAAAGAAAAGCTACTCCTTAAAATAGCTAGAGATATATATAACTTTTATTTTAAAGTTATTAAAAATATTTATTACTTTAATTATTATAAATAGAAAGCCCTTTCTAGAAATATTCTTAAAAGTTTAATATAATATTACTATAATAAAATACTCCTAACTAGAGTTTAAGTACTTACTAAAGCTTTTAGCTTTATTTAGTATATAAATACTATTCTATATAGTAGTATTTTTAGCTATTCTTTTAAAAAGAGTATATTTAGTAAGAGGTTAATATTTTAATATTCTTTATATAGTATAGATATTATAAAAGATTTCTTATAAATTATAAAAGAAAAGAAGATAAATATAAAACTTGATATATAGTAGTAAAGTTTTTATATTTCTAGGTATAATAGCCTCTTTTAATAACTTTTTTAGTTTAAAAGTTATCTTTTATATAATAGTATTATTAAGCTATAAAAGCTTTTTATTTAGCTTTAATATAATTAGCTCTATTATATAGTACTACTAGTCTTATACTATATAACTAGCGCTATTACTATTCTACTAGTCTATTTAGCTAAAGTATATATTTAACTTAATTTAATAATATTTAAAAAGTTTACTTATTAGTAAGAATAAATAAAGTTTCTATATTATTCTTCTTAATTAATAAAAAGTATAAGTTAAAATACCTATATAGTGTTTCTAGAATTATATTTATATATAAGGTGAGTTTTATTATAATCTCTTTATAAGGAGGCTATATTATAACTATAAACTTAATACTTTAGGCTGCTAGCCTTATATTATGAAATTTAACTAGTATTAACTGTGAAAGCTAGATTAGTCCCCTCACCCTCTGCTAATAACCTTTAGGTTATATAACTACTTAGATATCATCTTTACCTCTATGCTCCTCTATTAGTTCTTTAGGACTTTAACTATTATAATAAGCCTTAACTATCTTCCTTTAGCTACCTCTATCTCTATTAGTCTCCTCTATCTCTTACGCTATATTTAATCTATACCTATTTTTTATTATCTCCTCTACTATTTAGACGTCTACGCTATAAGCTCTACTAGGCGTAGGGGCCTTAAGGCCTCTATACTCAGGGTTAGGATTTAGTTAAGTTAAGTCAAGTCAACAGGCTAACTAGGACTAGGCTAGTTAAGTCACCCTATTGACTAAGACTAGGCTAGTTAAGTCACCCTATTGACTAATACTAGGCTAGTTAAGTTAAGTCGACTAGCTAGTTAGACTAGTTGACTAGTATAAATTAGTATAAATATTATAAATTAATTAGTATTCGTTAATATTATATAATAACTAATAATAACTAATAATAATTAATAATAATTAATAATAATTAATAATAATTAATAATAATTAATAATAATTAATATAAATAAATATAATATAGTTATTAATTATAGTAAATAAAGCTTTAAAGTAAAACTATTAATATAATAATAGTAACTAAAATAGTTTATAAGTATAAAGTAAAATAATATAAACTAAATAAAATAACTTATAACTAAATAAACTATATATATAAAAATCTAACTAATTAATCTTCTTCTTCTTCTTCTTCTTCTTCTTCTTCTAGATTATCTAAAAATATCTCTTCTAATTTTTTTAAATCCTTAATTTTCCAGTATTTTAAAAGGATTAATTCTGCTATAGTCTAAGGGCTTAGTTTATTTCTGTTTTTAGTAACTATATTACTAGTAACAGAAAAAACCCTCTTTATAGGAGCAGAAGTAGCTAGAATAGCTAAATACCTTCTAGCTAAAATAGCTAATATAGGATATTTATAACTATTACTTTTCCAGTAGAGTAAAGGATTAATCTATAATAAATATTAGTAAATATAACTAATATTAATAAATATTAATATTAATATTAATAAATAACTTACGTCTTGTCCTGATGGCCCCTTAGCTAAATAACTAATATATTCAGCTTCTATAGTAGTATTACTACTAATATAAAAGTCGTTATTAGAGTCTGAATTATAAGACGTATTAGAATCTAATATATCTTCAGATTCTAAAGACCCGTCTTTTTCTATTTTAACCCTAAATTAATATATTAGTATATAACTAGTAAATAAATATATAAAATAAATAATAAATATATATATATACTTACGATTTATATTCTCTTTCTAATAAATTAATAATATCTTTTTTAATAGTAGGATAATAGTATAGAAGCTTATTATTTTCGAAATGGTGGACTTTAAACTTAGGATCTAGTATTATACTTATAATATGAGGTTTATAAGTATCTAGATCAAAGAAATCTAGTTTTTAAGGGAAATATTTAGCTAGTTTAACTATTCCCTTTTTTATACTATTAATTAAAATAGTATAATAAGCAGCCTATTAATTAATTTAGTTAGTTTATATAATAATAATAATAATAATAATTACTTACTATTTCTATTAATTTCTCTTTTAAAGTAGTAAACTTAGAGATTAAATTATCTAGCTTTTTATATATAGTATATGTATATAATAACCCTATATTAAGGTTAATATAAAGCTCAGATTATAAGTAAGTACTAGGCTTTAAAAACACTAAAAATATAGATTCTAAGTCTTTTAAAGCCTTATACTCACTATTAGTAATAAAGAGTCTTTTAAACTCTAGATTACTAGTATTTCTATAGATATAATCTAAAGTAGGTTTAAACTCTATAGTAGTAGAAATCATTCTATACGTAGAGTTCCACCTAATTTTATGATCTAATATTAGTTAGTATATATTTTAATAATTTAAGTATATATTAATATTATAGTAATAACTTACTTATAGGGATAATTTTTCTATTAAAATTAGAAGGTAGAGTATTTTCGTTTTTAGCTCTATTAATACCTTCTAATAAAAGGTGTTTTATTTCACCTATATATTTAACTAATATAGTTATATGTTAAATTCATTTTATAAGGTCTATTTAATTTAGTTAGTAAGTTATATATATTAATACTATATATAATATAATAAAATACTTACTGCTTAATAAATTTTCTTCTAATTCTTCGTTTTCTTCTATAGCTAAGTTATTATTAATTATACTAATATTACTATTAGTATAATCTAATAATTCCTCTTCTATAGTAGAATTAGATATAAAACTTTATAGTATATCTTATACTACTAGGTTAATTATATGCGCAATACATCTAATATTATTCTTAAAAAGCTTATTATAAGTTTCCTTATAATTAGCTTTAAAGGACTTAATAAAAGTAGTATTATTATACGCATTATCTCTAGTAAAACTATATATAATTAGTATATATATATATAATTAATAATATAATTAACTTACCTAAAGAAATTATTTATAGTTAAGTTAGGATAAATACTTAAACTATTTATTACTTTTTTATAAAGATAAAGACTAGTATAGGCTTTAGTAAGTATTTTAAAAACTAAATATATAGTTAGTATAATACTATTAATAATAATAATAATATTTATATTTAAAACTAACTTATAAGCTTATATATAAGCTTAAAATTGCTATTAATATAGCTTATAATAATACCTAGAAAGGCATCTTGGGCTTTAGAAGTCTAAATATCTAAAACTAAGGAAAATCTTCCTAAAGTTTTAATATTTTTTATAATTTCGAAATTAATAAGGGATAGAAATCTACTATAAGTAGAATCTAATAAAGCCCTTATTTTCTTTTGATTAATTATAGGGGTAGAGCTATTATATATTAGTATTATAATTATTAATTATAACTTATAATTAAATACTTATTTATTATAGTAATTTAATAACTTTTTAAAAGAATTAGATTCTATAGTATTAAACGATAAGTTGTTTTTTATTATAAAATCTAATATCTTTATATAAGCGTCTTCTTCTTTAAAATTAGAAATAGTATTACTTTGAGGTCTTTTATTACTATTAGTAAAAAAAGACTTTCTAGTAGGTAATATATCTATTTCTTTTTATTTAAGTATTAGTATATATATTATTAAATTAAAAGGTATTATTGTATATAAAATAATACTTACTTTTAGATCTAGTTAATTTGGATTTTTTATTATAAGCTATAGTTAGATGTGATTGCTTATAATGTTTTATAAAGTTTGAGGTTAAAAAGCTTTTAACTTTAATAACCTAATCTTTATTATATCTAATAATTAAATAATTAGTATAAATATAATTAATAAAACTAATTAATATAACTAGTTATATATAACTACTTATATATAAGTAGTTAAAATAATTTATTATATATAAGTAGTTAAAATAACTAATTATATATAATTATAAAAAAGATAAAATACTTATGTAGTATATTTAATTTGTATTTCTCTCTCTTTTTCGTTATTAATAGGTAAAAGAGTCTATATAAAAAGGTTATTTTTAAATATATAAGCTGAAGACTTATTATTAGGCTTTAGTTTATAGTCCTCTTTATTATATAAAGAGTCTATAATACTACTATTAGCTATACTACTAGTAGGAATATTACTAGTAGTAGTAGTAGAAGTAGGGCTAGAGGGTTATGAGGAAATAATTAAAGAATCTATTTTAATATTCTTATAAAAGAATAAATAAATAGGTTTTTAAAGATTTAAGTAGTAGTTATAACTTATAGTATAATAGTAGTTATAGTATTTTACTATATAGAAGGAAGAAAGGAAAAGTAGTTAGAAAGGGGAATTAATAGTTTTTTAATACTTTTCCTATCTTTTTAGAAATCTCTAAGAATTAATAATACTACTACTACTAAACTACTTTTAATTACTAATTATTAATTATTAAGCTAGAATTAGTAATTATTAATTATTAAGCTAAAATTAGTAATTAGATTTAATAGGAAGCTTTGAAATTAGTAGTTAAGTAACTTAGTTAAATTAATACTTATTAATAATCCTTAATTCTAGAAATTTCTACTTCTTACTAATTAGAATTTCTAGAAACTTCTACTTACTAATTAATATTACTAATCTATACTATTTATTAATTACTCTAATTAATAATATAATTAGATTTTTAATCTATATTATTAATCTAAAGTATTATTAATACTTATTAGTAATAATAATTTCTAGAAACTTCTATTTCTTACTAATTAGAATTTCTAGATCTTTCTAATTACTAATTAGAATTAGTAACTTATACTTTTTATTAATAATACTAAGTACTTTAGATTAATAATATAGTTAGATTTCTAATCTATATTATTAATTAAGTTAGATTTCTAATCTATATTATTAATTAAACGTATTAATTATTAATCTATAGAATATTCTAGAAACTAGAATTCTAAGATATATACCTTCTACTTTCCTTACTTCTTACTTCCTAAATTACTTCTTTATTCACTTCCTAAATTACTATAACCTCTTTATCTAAGTAATACTATTATATTACTTATAAGAATACTTTTTACTTATATATATCTATATATATATATTTATTCTTTTATATAAAGCTTATTTATAAAGTAAGTTTTTATATCTTTTATATCTTTATATTAAAATATTTCTAATACTTAATAGTTAATAAGATCCTTTTATTATTATTAATAATAAGGAACAAAAAGAGGAAAAAACTTCTTTTATTTAAGTAAGTCTTACTATTACTATAATAATATTAACTTATACTAATATTAATATTCTAGATATATAGTTTCTTTTTTATATAGATTATAATATATAATTATAATACTATAAAGGTAAGTATAAGCCCTTTATAGTTAATTAAAATACTATAAAGGCAACTATAAGCCCTTTATAGTTAATTAAAATAGAGCATCTATAAGTCTGTATTTAACTATATATACTTAGTATATATAAACTATTTATACGCTATAAAGGCAGCTATAAGTCCTTTATAGTTAATTAAAATAAAGCATCTATCAGTCTCTATTATTTAAGCCTATATAACATTAAGTATATTCATACTTAATAAATATATAAAGCTTCTCTAATATATACTTACTATATATATAGTTAGTATATATAAAACCTTTTTATAGTTAATTAATATAATATTAATTTTCTATAATATCTTAATATTAATTATACTTAGTGAATATAATATAAATTTTCTCTTAGTAATAAATATTTAGTATAAGTAATTAATAATAATTATAATTATTATTACTTACTTATTATTAATTACTATTATTAGTTACTATTATTAGTTATTATTATTAGTTATTATTATTAGTTATTATTATTAATTATTATTATTAATTAATAATTATTATAATAAATATAATATTTTACTTAATTTATATTAATTTAACTAGTTAAACTAGTCGACTAGCTAGTCAACTAGTCTTAGTCTAGTCAAGTCAATATAGTGACTAAGACTAGGCTAGTCAAGTTAAGTTAACTAAATTAGGTGACTTAAGTCTAACTAAACTAGTTGACTAACTAGTCTAACTAAATACTAGGTGACTAGTTTCCTAACCCTATCTATACTATTATACTATTTAGATAATATCTTCTACTTTACTACGTAGTCTTAATATAAAGCCCTACTACTATTAGCTATACTCTTACTATTAAATTTACCCTTCTTAACTTACTAACTACTTAAGCTACTTTAGCTATCTTAAGGAAGCTAATTATAAAAGAGTATATAATCGAAGTAATATTATTAGGGGTAGTAATATTATATAGTATTACAAAAGGGGGAAACTTTTCGTTTTATTAGTTATTATAATAAAATTCCTAATAATTAAGAATAACCATTTATAGCCAGTATAAATAGTTATTATTAATATAAAAGAAATAATACTAATAATAGTAATAGTAGGTAAAAAGTAGTAATAGGTAGTAGTAATAGTTAAATAGATAAAACTGTTGAATTGCTTGCTTCCTTAAAATCTATTCTAAGTAGAAAAATCCATCGTATATATAATACATTTTTTCCTCGCAAACCCTTACTTAGTTAGGTAATTACTTAATTAAGTAATTACTATAATAAGTAATTAACTATAAAAACCTTATTATAAAGTTAATTATTACAGCTTTATTTAATCTGAATTAGATATTCTAGATCCGTAGTATTATTATAGTTATAGTTTATAGATTTGTTACGGATTATTAGTTTCCGTTGTTTTGGTTTCAAATCTTAACTTAATATTAACTTTTATTAATAATAACTATATTATTAACTTTAGGGAATTATTATTCCGTTAATATATACTTTTTATAGTAACTAACCTAATATATAGTTTTTATTCGTTTTAGATAATCGTAGGAATTACTATAATAGGTAATTTATACGATTGTACTTTTTGTTCTAATTAGACAAAGTTATAGTTACTTTATTCCTTTTAGTTATATTAATATATAATTAATAGTTATAAGGATAGTTATTTAATTATTAGGTATAGTTTTACTAGTTATACTAGTATTAGTAATTTTAGCCCTATATCTTTTTTATAGCGCTAGTTATATTTAGTTTTACTTAAATTCTCCTTTAGGGGGTACTTAGTTAGGACTTAGTAGTTTTAAAGCCCCCCAGAAGTTAAGTAATATTTATTTTACTTAAATTCTCCTTAATATTATTAAAAATTAGTGGGGTTATATAGGCCTAAATATGTAATAAATTGCCTATATTATGTAGTATTTAGGCCTTTAGTTAGGCTATTAGCAATATTTTTATTAGATTTAGTATAAGTTAATAGTACTTTTTTATTAATAATATTCTAACGAATAAAGTGATAAGTTATATCTATATGCTTTGTTCTTTTGTGAAATTCTGGATTTTCAGCTAAATATTAAGCTAATTATGAATCTATAATTATATTAGGAATAGTTAAGTTATAATTAAACCTTAATAAGTTATTAATACTAGTAAGTATATTATTTAAATATATAGCTTCTTTAGTAGTTTCTTTTAAAGCTATATATTTAGCTTCACAAGTACTAGTAGCAAGGCTTTTTTGTAAGCTAGTATTCCAGCTTATTATATTTTTACTTAAAAAGAATATATAACTAGAGGTGCTTTTTCTTTCTAGTATATAATTACCTTAATTAGAATCAGAAAAGCCTTATATTCTTATAATAGGAATATTATAGTAGAAAATTAATACATAATTAGTATTAAAATTTAAATAACCCTAAATCCTATCTAAAGCCTTAAAATAGGTATTAGAAGGATTTAACATAAATCTAGCTACTTAATTAACTATAAAAGCTATATCAGGCTTAGTTTTTATTACTAGCTAGATTAAAGAGCCTACTTCCTGTTAATATATCTATATATCTTGTTTTATAGCTTGATTTTTATTTTTAGTTAATTTAAGGGTTAAATCTACTAGTGTAGTATATTTATATATATTTTCTTTATTAAACTTTTTAATTATAGTTTTAGTATAGTTATATAAGGATATAGTAAAGTATTCTTTTTCCTTATTAATATGAATTTATTAACCTAGAAAGGTGCTTACCTCACCTATAGGTTCTAATTTCATTAAATTAGCTATATTTATAGCTAATTCTTCTACTTCTTTTTCAGGCCCTAATATTAAGATATCGTTAACGTGGCATAATAATATAACTTTAGTTATAGTATTAATAAAAACGCTATTATTGTAGGGAAATATAATAAATCCTAATTTAGCTAGTTGTATAGCTAGAAATTCATACTATAACCTAAGGCTCTATTTAAGCCTATATAGAGCTTTTAGTAGTTTTAATACCTTTTTAAGGTATTTTTTATCAATATAGCCTTCTAGTTAGTATAAATAAATTTCTTTATCTATAAGGGTGTGTATAAAGGCATTTTTAACGTCAAACTAACATATTATATAGCTTTTATTTAATACTATAATTATTAATAGCCTATAGGTCTTAGGCTTATAAGTAGTACTAAAAGTATCTATATAATTAATACCTATAATTTAATTAAAGCCTTTAGCTACTAATCTAGCTTTATATTTAATTATAATACTATTTTTATTTTTTTTCTTTTTATATACCTACCTAGTATTAAGTAGGATTTTATTATTAAGTAAATTAGTTAAAATCTACGTTTTTTATGCTATTAATTTGTTTATTTTATTATCTATAGCTTTTTCCTAGTCTAATTTATTAGCTAAGTTAATAGTTTGTTTATAGCTATTAGGATTATCTATATTAATATTTAATACTAATATATTATTTAATTCGTCTTCTTTATCATTATAATAATTAATAGTAGATATTTTACTATTATTATTATTAATATTAATATCCTGTTCTTCTATAGCTAATTCGTCTATAGAATTAGAAGAAGTAATATTATTATTATTATTTATAGTAGTATTATTATTATTAATATTATTATTATTTAGATTATTAGATATAGTATCTATATCTATATTTTTAGTATTAATAGTACTAGTTTTAGTATTATTAATATATTTATAAGGGAAGTTATTTTCTATAATAACTAGATCTCTAGTCTATAAAGGTTTAT
This sequence comes from Colletotrichum endophyticum, assembly GCA_027406105.1. Classification (NCBI taxonomy): domain Eukaryota; kingdom Fungi; phylum Ascomycota; class Sordariomycetes; order Glomerellales; family Glomerellaceae; genus Colletotrichum; species Colletotrichum endophyticum. The sequence goes on from JANVYF010000019.1 coordinate 283,369, forward strand.
TAGTTTCTAAGCTAAAGACCCTATATTAAGATAAACTTAAACTAAAACCTATTAGGATACCTTTAATACCTCTAGGTGATAATTTAGTTAATTTATTAGTTTTATTTTTATAATAAACTAAAGATCTAAAAACCCTTAAATATAAAATATTAGGTTTTTTATTATATTTTAATTAATATAGAGTTTTATAATTAATAGAACTATTAGGGGTTCTATTATATAAGTAAACTATAGTATAAATAGTATCTCCTTAGAATTCTAAGGGTAAATAACTATTATATAATAAAGCCCTAACTTTATTAAGTAAAGTCCTATTTATCCTTTTAGTAGTACTATTTTGTTCTAGTATATAAGGACTAGATTTTTAATATATTATAGTAGAATTAGCTAATTTAGCTATAAATCTACTATTAACGTATTTAGTACTATTATTAGTACTTAAAATAGTTATTTTTTTATTATTAGGGCTATTTGCCTTAGCTATTAATTTAAATAGTTTAAAAGCTTTAAAAGCTTTATCTTTAGTAACTAATAATTTAATTTCTAGATATTTAGTATAATTATCTAGAAAAGTTATAAAATATCTTTAATTATTATAGGTTTTAGGTTTTATAGGGCTACATAAATCACTATAGATTTTTTCTAGATATTTAGTAGCCTTATCGTTCATAAATATTTTATTTATTTTATTAGTTAAATTAGATTTAATATAAATTTCACATTTAGTGAAATTATTAGGTTTAAAAGGTAAATTTAAACCTATAGTATTATTATTTAGTTTATATAAGTAATTAATACTTATATACCCTAGCCTATTATATATAAGTATTTTATTAGTTAAAGTATTTAGTATATTTATATTATTATTAGTATTAATATTTCTTAATACTTTAATAGGTAAATAATATAAATTTCTCCTTTTACTAGCTTTAGTTAAAAGTTAATTATTTCTTTTAATAAAAGCATTATTTTTAGTAAAAGTAGTAGTTATATTATTATAGTTACTAAGAACTCCTTAACTTATTAAATTAATACTAATTTGAGGCATATATAAGCAGTTTTTAAGGAGTAATTTAGTATTAGTATCTATAAATTTAATATAACAGTCTCTATATAATTTAATATTAGTTATTTTTACTTTTCCCTAGCTTACTTATTTATCATAAAGTTTTAAGGATATAAAATAGTTTTTATTAGTTATAATATATACTTCTACAGCTATATCTAATATAAAATTATTTATATATATATCCTTATTTTCCTTAATATTACTACTATTATTTTTATTAGTTATAGTAGTATTAAGTATATTAATAGGGGAATTTACCTCAATAGCTATATTAAAGTCTTCTAAATAATTAGATAAATTATTATTATAATTATTAGTTTTATTAGATTCTGAATTAGAATCTAATATAGAGGCTTTAGTATTAAAGTCTCTAATAATAAGAGCTCTATTTAGAAGGCTATTATTAATTTTATTATTAAGATCCTTAGAAATATCCTAATTTTTAGGGGCTAAAGCTAGATTTAAATAAAAGCACTTATTAGTATTATAGCTAGTAACTTTATAGTTATTACACTATAATCCTTTAGTCTTTTTCCAGCTATTTTTACCCTTAGTTACTTTATAAGACTTATTAAGGTTATTATTTTTATAATATTACCCTTTTTTATAAATTTTATAATTAATAATTAATATTTTTATTTCTTCTTCTTTAGAATTAATCCTTTTAGATTTATCTATAATACTACTAATTAAAGTAGTTATAGTATAAGAATCTAATTTATTTCTAAGGTATTAGGTACTATTAGATATAAAACCCTTAAATATATTATTATTAAGCCTATTTAAAATCTAAGCTAATAATAAGTCTTTAGGAATATCTAATTTTTAAGCTTCTAACTCATTAGATATTTCTTTAACTTTATTAATATATTCCTTAATATTATTATAATTAGATAATCTATTATTTAGGAAATCCTAAAATAATAGATTATTTAAAGTAAATCCTTTAGGATTATAGGTCTCTTTTAATATATCCTACGCAGATTTAGTAGTTTCTACGTATTAGATTTATATAAGAGGACTATCTTTAATATATAATAATATTAGGCTAAAAGCCTTTTTAGATTCTTTTATAGTAGGATTTTTATCCTCTATATTAGAATTATTATTATTATTTTTACTATTATTACTAATAGGATTTTTTATAATAGCATAGCTTAAATCTTTAGTAATTAGACAAATCTATATCCTAACTACCTAAGTAGTATAATTTATACTACCCTTAAGCTTAAGAATAGAAAGGGATTTATTATTAGAAAAGTCTATTTTTTAGTATTAATAATAATATATTTATTATTTTTATACTAAAATAAAATAAAACTACCTAATTTTATATAAGTAGGTTGAAATATAACTAATAGATACATATTTCTTAATAAATTATAAGACTAATAGATACTTATAATTCTATATAATACTTTATTATAAAAAGATATTTTATAATAAGTATTATATAAAACTAGAATAGTTTTATTTAATTAATCTATCTATTTCTAGATAAATAGTCCCTTTAAGACTTAAAAGATAGGAATAAAAGTTCTTAAAAAATATACTTTTAATTCCTTATATAAAAATTCGAATATATTATCTTAATTTTTATAATAAAAATCAAAATCTTCGTATTTTGTATATTTATTATTAAGTATTATAGCGAAATAAAAGGCGTTTTTAGGTATATTAGATTCCCAGGAAGAATAACCCCTAGGCTTATAACCTATAAAAGAGTATATAATTGAAGTAATATTATTAGGGGTAGTAATATTATATAGTATTGCAAAAAGGGGAAACTTTTCGTTTTGTTAGTTATTATAATAAAATTCCTAATAATTAAGAATAACTATTTATAGCCAGTATAAATAGTTATTATTAATATAAAAGAAATAATACTAATAATAGTAATAGTAGGTAAAAGGTAGTAATAAGTAGTAGTAATAGTTAAATAGATAAAACTATTAAATTGCTTACTTCCTTAAAATCTATTCTAAGTGGAAAAATCCATCGTATATATAATACATTTTTTCCTCGCAAACCCTTACTTAGTTAAGTAATTACTTAATTAAGTAATTACTATAATAGGTAATTAACTATAAAAACCTTATTATAAAGTTAATTATTACAGCTTTATTTAATCCGAATCGGATATTCTAGATCCATAGTATTATTATAGTTATAGTTTATAGATTTATTACAGATTATTAATTTCCGTTATTTTAGTTTCAAATCTTAACTTAATATTAACTTTTATTAATAATAACTATATTATTAACTTTAGGGAATTATTATTCCGTTAATATATACTTTTTATAGTAACTAACCTAATATATAGTTTTTATTCGTTTTAGATAATCGTAGGAATTACTATAATAGGTAATTTATACAATTGTACTTTTTGTTCTAATTAGACAAAGTTATAGTTACTTTATTCCTTTTAGTTATATTAATATGTAATTAATAGTTATAAGGATAGTTATTTAATTATTAGGTATAGTTTTACTAGTTGTACTAGTATTAGTAATTTTAGCCCTATATCTTTTTTATAGCGCTAGTTATATTTAGTTTTACTTAAATTCTCCTTTAGGGGGTACTTAGTTAGGACTTAGTAGTTTTAGACTAATAAAGTAATTATAGCTATTAAGATTATTATTAATAGTTTTAACTATCTCTATATTAATCTTAAAACTATATAACTTTAATATATAGTACTTATTAGCTATTTTAAGTAAATATTTCTAAGTAAATTTAAATAGAGTTTTTTTATTAATATATATAAAGTTATTATACTTAAAGCTTTTAATTTTATTAACTTTAGTTTTATAGATTAAGTTATTTAGTATAGCTTTACTTAGTTTATATATAGTTATAATAAAGGGGAAAAATATTATATAAAGTTATTATATATATAGAAAGATATAAAGAATAAGCTTAAAGCTTTATTTAAATAGTTAAGTTCTTATACTATAGCTATAAGAACCTTTTTAGCTATAGTAGTAAAGAGTTATACTATAAAGTTTATACCTTTAAGTATAGGTTTAAGCTATTACTAGGCTCTAGCTATATTATAAATAACGCTCTCGCTAGTATGTTTTACTACTCTACTGCTTGCTTACTTACTCTCTTCTGCTAAGGATAAGTTAAGCTAAGCGTTAATAACTAGTTATATTAAGATTTATTTATTTGTTTTATTAAGATTAGGTATAGGTTAAAGTGCTACTATTAGGTTTTAGTATTAGGAAAAAAAGTATAGAGTGAACTGTAATACTTACTTATATAGGTTAACTAGACTGCTAATATAAACTTAATACTTTTAATACTTCTAAGAGATATTTTAGTTAGTCTAATAAGTTTAATTTTATAATAAACTAAAGACCTTAAAACCTTTAAATATAGAATATTAGTATTAATACTACTTTTTAATTTATATAAAGTTTTATAACTAATAGAACTATAAAGGGTTTTATTATATAACTAAACTATAGTATAAATAGTATCTTTTTAGAATCTTAAAAGTAAATAACTATTATATAATAATATTCTAGCGTTATTAAGTAAAGTCTTATTTATTCCTTTAGTAGTATTATTCTTTTTTAATATAAAAAGGTTAAATCTTTTAATATATTATAATAAAACTAGTTAGTTAAGCTATAAATCTACTATTATTAAATTTAGCATTATTATTAATACTTAAAATAGTTACTTTTTTATTATTATTATTATTTATTTTAGCTATTAATTTAAATAGTTTAAGAGCTAGAAAAGTTTTATTCTTAATAAGTAATAATTTAATTTCTAGATATTTAATATAATTATCTAAGAAGATTATAAAATATCCTTAATTACTATAGGTTTTAAGTTTTATAAGCTTATATAAACTGCTATAGAGATTTCTTAGGTATTTAGTAGTTTTATTATTATTAAATATTTCACTTATTATATTAATTAAATTAAATTTAAGATAAACTTTATATTAAGTGAAACTATTAGGTTTAAAAAGTAAGTTTAAACTTATAGTATTCTTATTTAATTTATTTAAGTAATTCAACTCTTCTTTTTATTAACTTTAGTTATTAGTAAGTTAGTTTTAAAATAAAAGTATAGTTCTTAATAAAAGTAATATTTATATTATTATAAATAAGTATAAAGAACTCTTTAGTTTATAAAGTTTATATTAAATTAAAATATTAATAAGTAGTTTTTAAAGTATAATTTAGTATTAATATCTATAAATCTAATATACTAGTCTTTATATAATTAAAGATTAATTATATTTATAATAGCAGTCTAATTAACTTATATAAGTAAGTATTATAGTTTACTCTATACTTTTTTTCTCTATACTTTAAACTTAATAGTAGCACTTTAACTTATACTTAATCTTAATAAACTAAATAAATAAATCTTAATATAACTAGTTATTAACGCTTAGCTTAATTTCTTTATAACTATAAGAGGACTAATTTAGCTTTTATAATTAATACTAGTTAAATTCTATAATATAAGGCTAGTAGCTTAATTAATTATACTTATATTTCCTTAGTTTACTTTTTTATTATAAGATTTTAAAGATATAAAATAGTTTTTATTAGTAATAATATTAGTAGTCTAGTTAACCTATATAAATAAGTATTATAGTTCACTCTATACCTTTTTTTTATAATACTAAAACCTAATAGCAGCACTTTAACCTATACCTAATCTTAATAAAGTAAATAAATAAATCTTAGTATAACTACTTATTAACGCTTAGTTTAACTTATTTTTAGTGAAAGAGGGTAAGTAGGTAAGTAGTAGAGCAGCAAAACATACTAATAAAAGCGTTATTTATAACGCTATTACTTATAAACGCGTTATTTATACTGCTATTATTTATAAAAACGTTATTTATAATATAGCTAAAGCCTAATAATAGCTTAAACCTATACTTAAGGGCGTAAACTTAATAATATAACTCTTTATATACTTAAAAAGGTTCTTATAGCTATAATATAAGAACTTAACTATTTAAATAAGGCTTTAAATCTATTCCTTATATCCTCTTATATATATAATAACTATAATATCTTTCCCCTTTATTATAACTATATATAAACTAAATAAAACTATACTAAATAACTTAATCTATAAAACTAAAGTTAATAAAATTAAAAGCTCTAAGTATAGTAACTTTATTTATACTAATAAAAAAACTTTACTTAAATTTACTTAAAAGTATTTACTTAAAATAGCTAATAAATACTATATATTAAAGTTATATAGCTTTAAGATTAATATAGAGATAGTTAAAACTTCTAATAATAATCTTAATAGCTATAATTACTTTATAAGCTTTTTTAAAATAGCTAAAGTAGCTTAAGCGCTTAAACGTTAGTAAGTTAAGAAGAGTAAATATATTAAGAGTATAGCTAATAGTAGTAGGGCTCTTTATTAAGACTATATAGTAAGGCGGAAGATGTTATCTAGGCGTAGATATCTAAATAGTATAAGAGATAATAGAAAATAAGCGTAGATTAAATATAGTGTGAAGGGTAGGTATAGCTTAGAAGAGCTTTAGAGATAGAGGTAGCTAGAGGAAGATAGTTAAGGCTTATTATAATAGTTAAAGTCCTAAAGAACTAACTAATAGAGGAGCGTAGAGGTAAAGAAGATATCTAAGTTTGAACTATAGTTATATAACACCTAAAGATTATTAGTAGAAGGTAAGGGGACTAGTCTAGCTTTCGCAGTTAATACTAGTTAAATTTCATAATATAAGGCTAGCAGCCCTTATTAGTAATAATATATACTTCTCTAGCTTTATTTAATATAAAATTATTTATATAAATATCTTTATTTTTATTAATATTACTACTATTAAATTTATTATTAGTAGTCTAGTTAACTTATATAAGTAGGTATTATAGTTCACTCTATACTTTTTTTTATAGTATTAAAACCTAATAGCAGCACTTTAACTTATACTTAATCTTAATAAAGCAAATAAATAAATCTTAGTATAAGTAGTTATTAACACTCAGCTTAACTTATCTCTAGCTAACTAGAGCTTAGTAATAGCTTAAACCTATACTTAAGGGCGTAAGCTTAATAATATAACTCTTTACTAATATAGCTAAAAGGGTTCTTATGCTATAGTATAAGAACTTAACTGCTGCTTCAAATGAGGCCTTAAGCTTATTCCTTACATCCTCTTATATATATAACAACCTTAGATATCTAAGTTTATAATTATATAACCTAAAGGTTATTAGTAGAAGGCAAGAGGACTAGTCTAGCTTTTATAGTTAATATTAATTAAAGTTTATAATATAAGGCTAGCGGCCTACTATTAAATTTATTAGTTATAATAATATTAAGTATATTAATAAGAGAATTTACTTTAATATCTATATTAAAGTTTTCTAAGTAACTAAATAGATTATTATAATTATTACTCCTATTAGATTTAAAATTAAAATTAGAAATAGAAGTTTAAATATTAAAGTCTTTATTATTATTTCTATATAATTACCTTTAGGCTACTAGCATTATATTATAAAATTTAACTAGTATTAACTATGAAAGCTAGACTAGTCCCCTCGCTTTCTACTAATAACCTTTAAGTTATATAACTTTTAGACTTAGATATTATCTTTACCTCTACGCTCCTCTATTAGACTTCAACTATTATAATAAGCCCCACCTCTATCTCTATTAGTCTCCTCTATCTCTTAAGACTCCTCTAAGCTATACCTACCCTTCACGCTATATTTAATCCGCGCCTATCTTCTATTATCTCCTCTACTATTTAGATGTCTACGCTATAAGCTCTACTAAGTATAGGGGCCCTAAAGCCTCTATACTATTGCGCTATTTAGATAATATCTTCTACCCTACTATGTAGTCTTAATAGCCTTACTACTATTAGCTATACTCTCGCTATATTTACCTTTCCTAACTTATTAATATTTAAGTACTTAGGCTGCTTTAGCTATCTTAAGGAAGCTTATAAGGTATTTATAAGTATTAAGATTATTATTAGTAGCTTTAACTATATCTATATTAATTTTAAAGCTATATAACTCTAATATATTATACTTATTAGCTATCTTAAGTAGATACTTCTAGGTGAATTTAAATAGAGTCTTCTTATTAATATATAGAAAATTACTATACTTAGAGCCTTTAATCTTATTTACTTTAGTTTTATAAATTAAGTTATCTAAAGTAGCTTTATTTAGCTTATATATAGGTATAATAAGGGGGAAAGATATTATATAAGGTTATTATATATATATAAAAGGATATAAAGAATAGGCTTAAAGCTTTATTTAAATAGTTAAGATAGTTAAGATTATTAATAATAATCTTAATAGCTATAATTACTTTATAAGCTTCTTTAAGATAGCTAAGGCGGCCTAAGTAGAATATTAATAAGTTAGGAAAGGTGAATATAGCGAGAGTATAGCTAATAGTAGTAGGGCTATTAAGACTACGTAGTAGGGTAGAAGATATTATCTATTATAGCGTAGACGTCTAAATAGTAGAGGAGACTTTAATAGAAAATAGGTATAGATTAAATATAGCGTGAAGGGTAGGTATAGCTTAGAGGAGTGAGAGATAGAGGAGACTAATAGAGATAGAGGTAGCTAGAGGAAAATAGTTAAGGCTTATTATAATAGTTAAAGTTAGAGGAGTATAGAGGTGAAGATAATATCTAAGTCTATAGTTATATAACCTAAAAGTTATTAGTAGAGGGTAAGGGGACTAGTCTAGCTTTTATAGTTAATACTAGTTAAATTTTATAATATAAGGCTAGCGGCCTATATAGCTAAAGTATATATTTAACTTTATAACGTTTAGAGGGTTTACCTACTAATAAGAATATATAAGGTTTCTATACTATTTTCCTTAATTAGTAGAAGGTATAAGTTAAGATACTTATATAGTATTTTTAGAATTATACTTATATATAAGGTAAATTTTACTATAGTCTTTTTATAGGGGGGCTGCGTTATAATTATAAACTTAAGAATTACTATAATAAGTAATTTATTTAATCTTACTTTTTATTTTAGTTAGATAAAGTTATATATATTTTATTCCTCTTAATATATAAGTTATAGCTATAAAGTTATTTATTTAATTAATAAGTATAGTTTTACTAGTTATATTAATATAAGTAATCTAAGCTTTATATTTTTTATATAGCGCTAGTTATCTTTAGTTTTACTTTAATTCTCTTTTAAAGAGTACTTAATTAGGACTTAGTAGTTTTAAAGTTTAGTTTAAAGCTTTTAATCTTATAATTTACTATTATTATATTACTTTTCTAGCTAAAGTTAACTTATTAAATATAAAGCTTTATTAGTATTACTTTACTTAATAGTTAAAATTACTTTATACTTATATACTACTTAAGATTAAAAATATAGAATTAGCTTTATAGAATATATATTTACTTATACTAATAGCTTTAGTAGCTACTTACTTTTAAAAATACCTTTCTTTAGATTAGAGACCTTTATATAATTTAAACGCTATATACTAAGTTTTAAAACTTAATAGTACTATTTAATAGTATATTAATAATATTTCTAATTTTATATTAGCTCTTAAAACTAAAAACTTTAGAAAAAGTAACTAAGCTAAGACTTAATCTACTAAAGTGTAATATTTAATATAAGTACTTAGTATCTCTATATCCTATAATAGTAAGCTTATATAAAAGTAATTATTAGTATTAGAAATAGGAATTATGCTAGTATAATTTTAAGTAGCTTAAAAAGTATATTATAATAACTATATAAAGGAAAAGAGATTAAAAGTACTATTATTAATACTTTTATAATAGGTTAATAAATATATAAGAAACTAAGAAAATAAGATATATTACTCTAAAACTACTAAGTCTTAACTAAATACCCCTTAAGGGAGAATTTAAGTAAATCTTAATATAACTAGCGCTATAAAAGAGATATAAAGCTAAAAGTATTAATATTAGTATAACTAATAAGATTATACTTTATAATTAAGTAAGTAACTTTATACTTATTAGTTATATACTAATATAATAAAAAGGAATAAAGTAGCTATAACTTTATCTAATTATAATAAAAAGAGTAATTATATATTAAGGAAGTTTTAAGCCTACCTAGTAGGGGTTTTCATAATAGGGGAAAAAGCAGTAAAAGCACCTCAGTTAGTACCTAGTCTAGTAGCTTCGCAGTATACGTACCTAAGGGTCTAGAATAACTACTTACGCTAACCTCAATTTACCTATTGTGGCTATTAGCCTCGTTAATAATAGCTTTATTACTAGTAAAGTTAATAGCCTCGCCTATATAACTCACGCTACGCAGTAATAGCTTTATAAGGTCTTTAGCTATAGAAAAGCTTATCTTAGCTATATACTTAAGATACTGCTACTTATTAAGCTTTAAGCCTATCCCTTATCCTTAATCCTATATTAATACTACTAAAGCAAACTACTTAGATTCCTTTATAATATATTCTATCCTACTTAATCTATAGGGCCTTATACTATAGAGCTTTACTTAAAGTATACCTTAAGATATAATAATTAATACTAACTATAAGGCTAAGTTTACTATAATTAGTAAGTTAATACCCTTCTATTTATAGAGCTCTAAGGATAAGATAACTATAGCTAAGTTATACCTAATAGTCCTAAAGGCTAATATTAGTAGCGTAGCTATAGGAAGCGCCTATATACCTTAGCTAAAGGATATAGCTATATTTACTACTAATCCTAACTATTACGCTTACTTTAACGACGTCTTTAGTAGAGCAGCATAGCTAGTAAACTAACCTAGCTAAACTATAATATTATAGACGTTGCTAATAACTATAGAATAGTAATAATATAATAGCTTCTAAAAACGTTATAACAGACGTTAGTATTAGAAGGTGTAGGTAGGTAGTAGAGAAGAAGGCTAAGTAATAAAAGGTATATATAAAAGTTAGAAGATAGATTAAAAAGTTATAGAAAGTCTGCTATAGTAATTAAGTTTAATTAAAGTTGTGAAGTTATTATTAAAGTAATATTAAAAGTAATAAGATTATCTAATAGATAGCGCACCTTAGCATATATAGGGGAAATAAGGCTAAAGCTAGAGATAGCGATCTATAGGAGATTATATAACTAGTAGGCCGTTAGCTAAAGGGGGAAGTTAGAGGTTATTGCAATATAAGTTCTAAGTAAAAATCATAGTAGCTAGCTAGAGGCTAAAAGAGTAATTATATAAATACTTATTATAGTAATTCTTAAAATTAGCTGAAATAAATAAAAACTATATATAAGGTTAGTTACTATAAAAATATATATATAGATAGGATAATAATTCCTTAAAAGTTAGTAATATAGTTATTATTAACTAAAGTTAATATTAAGTTATAATTTTAAACTAAAATAATAAATCTATAAACTATAACTATAAATAATAATACTATAGATATAAAATGTCTAAATTAGATATAATAAAGCTATTAAAACTAACTTTATAATAAAGTTATTATAATTAATTACTTATTATAGTAATTACTTAACTAAGTAAGGGTTTATAAAGGAAAAATATATATTATATATAGTAGATTTTTCTACTTAGAATAGATTTTAAAGAAGTAAACAATTTAATAGTTTTATCTATTTAACTACTACTACTACTTATTATTACTACCTTTTACCTATTATTACTACTTTTTACCTATTATTATTATTATTAATATTATTTCTTTTATATTAATAATAACTATTTATACTAGCTATAAATAGTTATTCTTAATAATTAAGAGTTTTATTAATTATAAACTATAGTTTATATTTATTAAGCAACTTAATATTATTATTAGTTAAAAAAGTAACTTTTACTACTCTAGATAACTTATATAAGTAGGTATTTTAGTTTACTTTATATTATTCTTCTTAATACTTTAAATCTTATAATAGCGCTTTAATTTATACTTAATTTTAATAAAGTGAATAAATAAATCTTAATATATATAGATGTTAGTAATTAGTTTAATCTACTTTTTAAAGAAGAAAAATAGATAAGTAAGTAGTAAAGTAGTAAAATATACTAATAAGAGTGTTATTTATAATATTATTATTTAAAAAGGTATTATTTATAATATTATAAAGATATTAGCTATAGCTTCTAGCTAGCTATTATAATTTTCCTCTAGAACTTATACTATAATAATATCTAACTTCACCTTTTAGCTAATAGCTTACTAATTATATAATCTTTTATTAATTGCTATCTCTAGCTTTAGCTTAATTTCTCTTATATACTTTTAAGTATACTATTATAATCTTATTACTTTTAATGTTATTTTAATAATAACTTTATAACTTTAAGTATACTTAATTATTATAGTACTTTCTATAACTTTTTAATTTATCTTCTAACTTTTATATATACTTTCTCTTAACTTAGTTTTATTCTCTACTACTGATATTTCTATAGTTATTAGTAATATCTATAATATTATTTAGCTAAGTTAGCTTACTAGCTATACTATTTTATTAAGGATATTATTAAAGTAAGTATAATAATTAGGATTAATAGTAAATATAGCTATATCTCTTAACTAAGGTATATAAGTACTTTTTATAGCTATACTACTAATATTAGCTTTTAGGACTATTAAGTATAACTTAGCTATAGTTATTTTATCTTTAAAGCTTTATAAGTAGGAAGGTATTATTTTACTAATTATAGTAACCTTAAGCTTATAGTTAGTATTAATTATTATATTTTAAAGTATACCTTAAATAAAGGGTTATTTACTTATTTATTTATAATCTACTAAGTATCTTATACTTTCTAGCTCTATAGTATAAAGCCTTATAGATTAAATAAAATAGAATATATTATAAAAAGATCTAAATAGTTTACTTATAGGATAAGGAATAAGCGTGAAGCTTAATAAGTAGTAATATTTTAGGTATATAGCTAAAATAAGCTTTTTTATAGCTTAAAACTTTATGAAACTATCTCTATATAGCGTAAGTTATATAAATAAAGCTATTAAACTTATTAGTAATAAAGCTATTATTAATAAAGCTAATAGCTATAATTAGTAAGTTAGGATTAATATAAGTAGTTATTTTAGACCTTTAAGTATATATATTATATAACTATTACACTAAATATTAATTAGAGTACTTTTACTACTTTTTCTCTATTATAAAAACCCCTACTAGGTAGGCTTAAATTTTCCTAATAAAGATATTAGCTATAATATAGTAAGAGCTTAGATATAGCTTAAATTTACATTTAAAAGTATAAACTTAATAATATAACGTTTTATATACTTAAAAGAGTTCTTTTAGCTATAATATATAAACTTAACTCTTATTTTAAATAAAGCTTTAAGCTTATTCCTTATATCTTTATATAAATAGTAGCTTTATATTATATATTTCTTACTTATTATAACTTTATATAAACTAACTAAAGATATATTAAATAACTTAATTTATAAAACTAAAATTAATTAAATTAAGAACTATAGTATAATGATTTTCTTTATATTAATAAGAAAATTATATTTAGATTTACTTTAAATTATTTATATAAAATACCTAATAAGAATACTATATTAGAGCTCTATAGCTTTAAAATTAAGGCTGCTAGTCTTATATTATAAAATTTTAGTAGTATTAACTATAAATACTAAACTAATCTTCTTACTTTCTATTAATAACTTTTAAGTTATATAGCTATAAGTAGTTTAGACTTAAATATTATTTCTACTTATATATTCTTTTATTATTTTATTAAGACTTTAAATATTATAAACAGCTTTAATTATTTTTTTCTACTTACTTCTATATCTATTAATCTCTCCTATTTCTTCAGGCTTTTTTAAATTCTACCTACCTTTTATACTATATTCAATCTATACTTATTTTCTATTATTTCCTCTATTATTTAGATATTTATACTATAATAAATAATATCTTCTACTTTACTATATAGTTTTTATAGCTTTATTACTATTAGCTATATTCTTAATATATATATTTACTTTTCTTAACTTACTAAGCTCTTAAGCTTTTCTTACTATCTTAAAAAAAGTTATAAAGTAGTTATATATACTAAAATTACTACTAATAGCTTTAACTTTATTTATATTAATATTAAAGCTATATAGGTATAATTTACTATATTTATTAGCTATTTTAAATAAATATTCTTAAATAAATTTAAGTAAGTTTATTCTATTAATATAGAGAAAGTTATTATACTAAAAGCTTTTAATTTTATTAACTTTAGCTTTATAGATTTAGTTATTTAATATAGCTCTATTTAGCTTATATATATATATATATATAATAAGAGGGAAGGATATTATAATTATTATATATATAATATTATAGTTATTATATATATAGGAGGATATAAGGAATAAGCTTAAGGCCTTATTTAAATAGTTAAGTTCTTATACTATAGCTATAAGAACCCTTTTAGCTATAGTAGTAAAGAGTTATATTATTAAGTTTATACTCTTAAGTATAGGTTTAAGCTATTACTAAGTTCTAGTTACTATAAGTACTATTAGCGTTCTATATTATAGATAATACTTTTATAATATTATAAATAATATACTTATAATATTATAAATAACGCTCTCACTAGTATGTTTTACTACTCTACTACTTACTTACCTACTTACTTACCCTCTTCTACTAAAGATAAATTAAACTAAGTGTTAATAACTAGTTATACTAAGATTTATTTATATTATAAAAAAAGTTATAGAGTAAACTATAATACCTATTTATATAGGTTAATTAGACTACTAATATTATTATATATATAAGGGATTATAAAGAATAAGCTTAAAGCTTTATATAAATAATTAAGTTATTATATCATAGCTATAAAACCCCTTTTAGCTATATAAACAGTTATATTATTAAGTTTATACCCTTAAGTATAAGTTTAAATTATAACTAAGCTTTAACTATACTATAAATAATAGTATTATAAATAACACTCTTATTAGTATACTTTACTACTTTACTACTTACTTACTTATTTACTTACCTTTTTCTATTAAGAATAAGTTAAGCTAAGCATTAATAAATAGTTATATTAAGATTTATTTATTAACTATATTAAGATAAAGTATAAGTTAAAGTACTATTATTAGGCTTTAAGTATAAGAAAAAAAGTATAAAATAAACTATAATATTAGTAGTCTAGTTAACCTATATAAGTAGGTATTATAGTTCACTCTATACTTTTTTTTATAATACTAAAACCTAATAGTAGTACTTTAACCTATACTTAATCTTAATAAAGTAAATAAATAAATCTTAGTATAACTAGTTATTAACACTTAGTTTAACTTATCTCTAGCTATATAGAAGAAGGTAGGTAGGTAAGTAGTAGAGTAGCAAAACATACTAGTAAGAGTATTATTTATAATATTATAAGCGCATCGTTTATAACGTTATAAAAGTATTATTTATAATATAGCTAGAGCTTAATAATAGCTTAAACCTATACTTAAAAGTATAAACTTAATAATATAACTTTTTATATAGCTAAAAGGGTTCTTATAGCTATAGTATAAGAACTTAACTACTACTTTAAATAAAGCTTTAAACTTATTCCTTATATCTTCCTATATATATAATAACTATAATATCTTTCCCCCTTATTATACCTATATATAAGCTAAATAAAGCTACTCTAGATAACTTAATCTATAAAACTAAAATAAATAAAATTAAAAGTTTTAAATATAGTAACTTTCTATATATTAATAAAAAGACTTTACTTAAATTTACTTTAAAATACTTATTTAAAATAGTTAATAAGTATAATATATTAAAGTTATATAACCTTAAGATTAATATAAATATAGTTAAAGCTACTAATAATAATCCTAATACTTATAAATACTTTATAAGCTTCTTTAAGATAGCTAAAGTAGCTTAAGTAGTTAGTAAGTTAAAAAGGGTAAATATAATAAGAGTATAGCTAATAATAATAAAGCTCTTCATTAAGACTATATAGTAAGGTAGAAGATATTATCTATTATAGTATAGATATCTAAATAGTAGAGGAGAGGAAGATAGGTATAGATTAAATATAGTATAGAGATAGAAGTAGCTAGAGGAAGATAGTTAACTTAGCTTATTATAATAGTTAAAGTCTAATAGAGCAGCATAAAAGCGAAGAAGATATCTAAGTCTAAACTATCTATAGTTATATAACCTAAAGGTTATTAGTAGAAGGTGAGGGGACTAGTCTAGCTTTCGCAGTTAATACTAGTTAAATTTCACAATATAAGGCTAGCAGCCTAAAATAAACTATAATACTTATTTATATATATTAATTAGACTATTAATATAGCTATAAGATTAATACTATATAAAAAGTAAATATATAAATAATAGCTAATATATAATAAATAACAGCTTAATTTAACTAACCTTAAGTTTATATATATATATTAATTTTATATACTTTTATATAAGAAACCTTTAGTATATAGTGCTACTAGTAATTAAACACGTTCTTGCGAAATAGGAGAGGAGCATTAGAGCTAATTTAGTAGAGACGCGTAATAAGTAGCGCTAAATCACAACGCGGTCGCGCGTAAGTAATATCTGCGTTAATGTAGCTCACTAGGGGTGTCAGCTGCAGAGGACGGTGTAGTCCAGCGCAGTCCGACTCAGTGGCTAATTATGGCTAACAGACACCAACCTGTCCATCGTAAGGCACATATGTGGCTGATAGTACAATTGCAACGCCGCCATTCAACGAAACAATGAGAGGCTCATTGCTGTCGCAGATGCTCTGGTGAAGCAGAATAACTTTCTCCTGTTGGAAAGATTTCCCCTAGACTGTTGTGCAGTAAGTCTTTCTTCTAGTATCCACATCTTCCCACCGGCTCGCCCTTGTGTGCTCCAGTGCTATAGCCTGATTCAATTGCTCAGTCACCACAGCTAAAGGTAACGCATAGATTCTTCAGACGTCAAACCGAAGAGGACACACGTCTAAAACAAGCATGTTAATGACCCCTGCGAGCCAATCATGCGAAGCTCGGCGCAACGTTCACCATACCTCGACTCTACACCTGAATATCGCTTGAAACAAACCATATGCAAGGAATGCGCCGGATGTTAATGTGGCTATTACTCGAAACCTGGCCTGCGGACGGCACACATACGAGCGCCAGAAAGACTGCAACTATGGACTGCTAGAGTGGACCGCTGGGATGAAACCCTTCAAGAACCTCCACTCCGCGGAGTAAGCTGGTCCAGTCTGTCATGTGTAAGCTGCGGCTACGTGAGGAGCAATCTCAGCAAGCACAGAAACAGGAAGGGTACTGGAGCAATGCTCCTAGAGCTTCTGCACGACTCCGTTGCGGGTAGTCCGATGACAGCTCGGGAGGAATGCTGGGGCCGGTCGTCTCGATCTCGACCGGAATAGCTCGCAGGCTCGCCGTACAGATCACTAGGATCTATCTCCCTAAGGATGAATTCAAGGCCAGAGACCCAGTCTACAGAACACGGATACAGAGGACAGCCATGATGAGGCTCTCGAGTTGGACATCGGTCCTGGCGTTAGGCTTAACCCCGGTGCTCTCCCCAAACGCGCTGTTTTGGCTGGTAGCGATGTTCTTGGATTATGACGCGACAGGCTGGGACGTTGGGAAAGAGGCATCCCCACCGGGCTTTGCGGTGCTTTTGTGTCGGAGGAAGATGGTCCCGGCAGCGGATGGAACGGGTTGTGTCAGTGGCGAGCTACTCTTGAAAGAAGGGAAAACTCATACTTCGTCTTGATCCCTCCCTGCAACATCGACCGACATGCATCCATTTCCACGTCTTCGCCTACATCCTCCACAGGTACACTAAGTTTGGACACCCTGCTAGTACCATGCTAATCGATCTAACAGTGTGATTATACTCAGATGGATGTTCCGCCGGTCCAAATCGATGGCATACTGCAAACAATGTCGACCTGAGCATTGCGAATCCGGCGTTGAAATCCCACCTCCTTCATTCAGCTCGCGACGCAGCGATGCCGCATCTGCCTCGACCCGAACATGTCCGCCATCTCTGCCTGCTGCTAGATAACACCCGTGCGAATACCCAACTTCCTAATGCTAGTCAGCCTTGGTCTCCCTTGGTCTCCAGCTCTAGAGCACGCTATCTCCAGCTCTAGAGCACGCTATCTCCAGCTCTAGAGCACGCTATCGGTCACACGTGACCATCCAATGACCCAGTCCGACGTCGATACAGAAGCGAAACTGATACTGACAGGAAGACTAGCGTCGCTCAACGCTGCTAGACAAGCAACACACGCACAAGTGAGCTATAGTAAATTGAGCGCCGGGACTGGCATCGAAAGTGCTGCGGCGGAATCTCCTGGAAGTCGTTGCCACTAAGGCTGGCGTTACCCGGAAGCTCAGCGATGTGGCTTCTCGCCTGGTCTAAGACGCGCATGTCATTGGGATCCCGACAACTGAAATAGAGGAGAAGAATGTGCACAGTTCTTCAAAGATCCATCTTGCATCCTGGTCGCGGACTGCGTACCAGCGCTGCTTGGCCATGGTGAGGCAAGATCAGGGCGATTTTGCGTCAGGAGCACCGCAAATTCCAATCACACCACTGTAATGCCTCGATTTCAGGACGTCTTGTGGGCCTCCCTATGAACGGAATGCCTGGAAAGCTCCCCAGGTTGCCATGAACGAAAGATGCTAACGAAGCGGAATCAGGACGTTCGCGCTCTCCCTTGGCCCAGGATTCGCTTGTTGTCCGACTTCGTCATGGTATCTTCGTGCGTATCAGGTCAAAGTGCTGCTATTGGGTTTCAGTATTGTGAAAAAAAGTATAGAGTGAACTGCGTTACCTACTTATACGGGTTGACCAGACTGCCAACATCTTCGTGCGTATGCATGGTTCGGTCTGAACACAGGCCTTACGAATGCTCGTCTCTGTTCTGGTGATGTATGAATCGCCGTTGGGTTAAACCATATGAACACGGAGCTTTCCAAACGTTTTCGGCAACTCATTGGCATACCACTCCTTCCGACCCCCTATTCCCACTTTTTCTAACCTTGTTCAAGCCGTGTTTTCTCCACGGCCCTGCAACCCATCCGTTCAGAAGTCGTCCAAATAGTTTGTCCCAGTCTTGCCTTTGCGGTTCTGCTCTCTCTTGAGCCCCATCTCGACTACCTGAATTCCTTGTATCGGTGTCTTGGTTGTCATCAGAGTAAGTATAACGGAGTTGGAGGCTCGGGTGCATCGATTCATTGATTCCAGGCTTGCTACCAGCCACCGAGTCTTGTGAAGCCTCTGCACTAGCGTTCAGGACGAAGGCCTTCTTGCCGCGTTTCAGTTCCCGCCGCGTGAGATCTTCGACCGTGACTGGGGTCTGGCCACATAGAGATCGACAACTTCCGCTGAGCTGGCTGCGCTGATGGACGTGGCGTCAAACATGATCTTATGGAATCAAGGCAGGCCTGTGTCAAGTGGGCACGCAGGTGGTGTCTTCCTATTTTGCTGGGGCGCTGGTGCAGGCTTGTCAACATTAATTAAGCACCTCCGCAGCCGTTAGTTATAGTTTTGTAACAGTGAAACCTACGTCAACCTCATAAAGCCCACCTTAAGCATAAAGGCTTTGTTAGCAATGCTTTCTTAGCGTTGACGGTACGTGTCACTCAGCACTTGTGCTGCTATTTCGCTGTACGAGCCTATCAGTTACAGCAACCTGCTTGAGAGGTGTGCCCTGACGGTCCCTACGATTGGCTGACGTTTGCGTCTCTAGCATTGTGGACGCAGCGGCGAGTTAAGGTGCTAGAATGTATTTTGTGAAGAATTCTTTTGTGAATTTTTATATGACTAGGGATATATAAGAGGTCCCCTTTACTCTAACTACCCCCTATATATCTAACTACCTTTATTAACTATTACTCTATTAAACTATAATATTATTTTAAGTTTTATTAATAAGTTCTCTTATTTTAGATAGTTTAACTAATTTACTTTATAATATTAGTTATTAGTTATTTTATTATTTTTAAATACTTTAGTAATATCTTTAAACTTATTAAATATTTTAAAAAGAGATAGATTATTATAGTTATATTAGTAGAGGATAATATATATTAGTAAATAATAGAAGAATAATACTTCTTTAAATTTATTATAGTTTTAAAGAAAAAAACATTTACTTTAAAATTTATAAATATTATCCTCTTTTTCTCTAATAAACTAAGTAAAGCTATTATTATTTTTAAAGTAGTAGTTATAGAAATAGTAAATATAGTATTATTTTAGTATTTTAGTATAATAAGTTATAGTAGTATAAAGAGGGAGATACTTACCCCCTATAATTAAAGTAATTTACGCTCTTTTTATATACCCCTATAAGTAGTTATAGAGGTTTCTCTATAAGCTATCCTAGCCCTTAAATATTTCTCCGTGAGAGTTATATAGCAGTTAACAAGGTACGCCTCCAGGCGGCAAACTGCGAAGAAGAAAAGTTAGAAGGGAAGAAAGAAGGTGCTAGAATGCTCCTGGAGTCTGTGAGAATGGTTTGCTTCGGTTTGTTGAAGCGGACGTCGAGCTATTCACAAAATGATCCCGAGAGTCATAGAAATCCATCTCGCTTCCTCGTACGTCCAAGACTTGTCGTTAGTTGATTCGTAGGCTGGAACAACTCCGTCTCCAGCTTGATCCGCCAGCCGTCTACAGTCCAGCCCCGGGATCTTGGACTGGAATTGAACGAACAAGAGGCGGGGATGGATGGCCATCGCCAATGGAGGCGCTTGAGATTGAACGGGCGAATTGCGGAGAGAATGAGTGGATTGAACCTGGCCGTGTGACGGAGTTCAAGTTGACTGTAGTACCAACGGGTATGCCGCGTATGTCCGAGATAGACCGACTGCCCTGCTCAACAGCACCCCGGACACATTCGAACAGGCCTCCGAAGCTGAGGTGGGTACTTCCTCCCCTGTATCGCAAGTCTGGCCGAGGACTTCCATCTACCAAGATCCCGCTGTGCATGATTGTAAGTCTTCTCGCTTCCCAGACCATTTCGCGGTATCAGCTAACGTTGGTAAGTAACGCCAGAGAGACGTCACAGCCATGCTCAGTGTTGCCCTTCTGGAGTTCCACTGCTCCTTTATCCATCTTCCGGCAGCGCTACGCATATTTCTAAAGGACAAGCGGCCCAGAATCTTACGAAACAACTTGGAGTCATTCAAATCACCCATCCGCTCTCGGCAGAAGCGAAGCCCGTGCAAACCAACATTCCAAAAATTCCCCAAGCCTGGAGAGCCTGCAACCAGACACAAGCAAGGAGAGACTGGCAAGTGTATGTCCGCGAACCGCAGGATCTCCTGCGTATCTTCCGCGGCTGGTTCGGGGCCGGCATAGCTATGCTTGTATTCGTCTTGTGCGGACCTGCTCTGGCTTTAGGATCCCCAGTATCCAAGTTTGCTGCCAGATCATACTCAGAAAGTTGTAGGCGTGTGGATTTTCGTTTTCAGGATGAGAAGGGTTGTCGTTGGACAACAGGCTTACGTTGTAGGACTTATTGGAGTCTGTATACGGAGCCGTGGATCGTTCTCCTCATCCTCATTCAGATTTTGCTCAGAAGACCTGTTTGCCAGGAGTTGCTTGTCCAGATCCGCTCAGATTGCGCAGCATGATGAACTTGCACCCGAGGTGAAAACGGCTTGAGGTCTGGCGGACAGAAACCGAGCTTAACCTGGGCATTCACATGGGAATGGTCCAAATCATGCAGAGTGGTCTGGTGTGGAGGAAACTATCAGTTTGGTCTGTGAATCTTAACTTCGCTGTGGTCTAATAGACGCCAAATTTCGCACGCCTGTTCACAGGAGCCGTGAAATCCAGGTTATGGTAGTGATGGACGGGGCACACGCGATAGTGCGAAGAAACCGGCGATTTACTGCATGCTTGCGACCCTGAAAGTCCGCAGGCAGAGGGTTCCATTCCCGTCGCTTTTATGGTTGTCACCCGACAGGCATGTTCCTTGCTGTATTACAGTGGATGTAGTACTGCTAAGGCGGCATAGCCCCATTGCCTCCGGATTGATGAAAGGGAGTCTAGCCGATGGGCTTGATGATGTTAGGAAAGCGATGTGCCGTTAGCGGTCCATCCGTTGGGTACCAGCTTATCAGTCGGACACTCTTTACCCCTTCTATTGGTGGTTCGCGGACCCCAAATGAATGCAAAGGTAGGCGGAATGGTCTGAGTATTAGAAAAAGGGGGGGGGGGGGCTGAAGAGAGAATCTATGGGAGCTTTGAAAAGCTACCGCAGCTGCAAGAGTTCTCTGATAGCTGAAGTTTGTAGAAGCTACTCCTGGTGTGAGAGTTTCTAAGACCTCTCACGAATGCGGAAGTTCTTGGCTTGACAGAACTGTTTTGATGCCCAGGCTGCTTCACAGTCCGAAATAAGGGCTATTTACTGGCTCGCGAAAGAGAAATAATGCCACCTTTTTCGCACATTGTCAGCAATTATTCTGTCTCGAAGAGAAGAGCAACTTGCAAAGGCGCGATATGGAACGAACACCGTACTTTCTCCTAGTCCTCGCGGCTAGTCTCGGTTGCCATCCCCGCAGCTGGTGGTGTATAGTGAGCGCAGAGCCCTTGGGCACAATCGTAGCAGACGCTACTACTTTGGCTCAGCTGGCGCTGCAAAAGCCTGGTAATGTCACCGTAGTTGATCTTGTTTTCCATCATGAGAATAGGAAATGCGCTAATAGAACCTATTGCCTCGACTGATGTCTTGGCGATGACACTGTTCTGTTTCGATAGACTCGATGCTTTGCTGGCAATGTCACATTTTCACACAGGCCTGCACGTTTGTAGCAGTAGACCCTGAGGTACAAGTCTGCGACAAACTTGTAGATGTTCTGGCCAAATGGCCCACATATCGCACTTGCGGTCCTCTAGCAGAAGCTGAAATAAAGATCTGGCGACTCGCATGAGATAGGCGTATAACGATAGGTGCGGGCGCTCACCGAGTGTCATCAGAGTAGGGTGCTTCGTCCTCTGTATCGTTTACACAAAGATGTGGCTTCAACTGAAAACGGTATTCACCTGATGAATTATACATCCAGGCTGGACCGGTGCTCTCAATGAAGGCACCTGAACACATGTCGCCAGCAACGAAACAGGCGTTGTCAGCCTCTTAGAGCCACCCGTTGATTCGTGTTTGGACGTGTTTGGATGTGATGTCAGGATCCTAACAGACACCCTTCCATGTCAGTTCATCGCCTCCCGACTGAGGCTACAATTTGGTGACGAAGAGCTGTTCTCTGATCTGCAATCCATGTCCCGGTGTTCTTGAGCTATGATAAGATGTGCTGATATTGAGACGATGTCACAGTCAGGGTTGATGAAGTCTGTGAGGTTCGGACAGTTGCCACCTTAAGGTAAACCGGTGGCACCGTCGACTCCGATGTCCAACCTGCATCGGGACGGAACGTTGTGATGATTTCGCATATTCCACTGGAAGATAATGGCACCCGCTGTCGTGCTTCAGACGGCGAAGACAAATTCTCCAGGTGGACGGTCTCAGCCTGGCCCGCGGTGTCCAGTTTGACGATGGGCGAGGGGCGTTTTGGTCTTGGAACCTGGCGCCGGATCTTGTGATTTGAGATCACGACTGACCAAGAACCTTAACCCCAGAGGACATGACACTGCCGGCGACGACTTAGTCGTCGGATGGTGTCCATAGATCTTTGCAGGTAGCGCCGCTTTCACCCATGCGATGTCAGCAGACCTTCCAACGCCTTTCGCATTGCAATGTGTGAGTCGATTTTGACAAAGCCAGTTGGTCGTGTTTCATCATCTTGCGGCTTGGGACTCTCGAAAAGCCCAAAGGTTTGGCTGCCAGAGCTCTATAGAAACTCTGCAGTGATAACCGATATGTGCAATGGACTGAACTGTAGCATGCCTCACGTCTCTTTTCCTGCGCGCTGTATCTTTGCCCACGCCCCAGGCAGCACGTATGCGCCCCGGTTGTAAGTAACGATGGGGAGAATGTTGCTGATTGCTACTGAGGGGAGACAGCAAAACAATAGCAGCAGCGTTAGCCTCTTAGATTTGGAGGACTCGTTGGCAATTTTTTGGAACTGTTATCAAGAGAGATGGCCGAGCTGACGCTGGAGAGGGCCCCCAGCAAGAATATAATCATGATCAAGGGGGTTTGAAGATTGTCATGCCCCCTTAAGCTACATCCAGTTTCAACAGATCGTAGCGGCCATGTCCTCGTGATTGGACAACTTGAGGTTCTCATGGAGAATTCTTAGTTGCCGGTGGACGCTGGTCAAGCTGCCGAAGGACCTCGCCTCAATCATGAGTCCGTTGCCTCTGTTCTCGTTCATGAACACTGGTTGTTTGTAACTATAATCATGAAAAACTCGATATCTTGTAGGGAGGCTGTGTGAGCAACTTGCAACTTGAAATTTGCCTGAACATGCCGTCGGACGTCAGCCGGCCGGGCACATAAAGTGCCTGATGCATGATTGGGAGAAAAAGGGCACATACAGCCAATGGAGCCGACATGGTCTCGCAGAGAAGCGGGGGATACATCAGAAGAGCTTATCAAATTGTTCGAGAAGGTCATTTGGGCGCTGATTGGCCGTGCTAAAGCCTGTTCCACAAAGACGGTGGCTCAGTGAAGTTGTAATGGCTGGAGTAGGGTTGTTCATCCTGAAGTTAGTGTTTCGGGACGGCTGAGCAACATGGCAGCAAGCTGCAGATGCTAAGAACATGAAACAACCAAATGCAGAGGAAAGGAAAGAAGAGTGGGATAGCGAGACTCCTTGACGGTTTCGGGTAGTCGCCGGTGCTGGAACAAGGTAAATCGGAAGGGGAGCAGGCGCTGAAGGACCTCTTTGGTCGAAAAGGGAGAGCAAACTCGTTGTATTGTGTATGAATATCGGTGGTGAACAAGAGGTGAGCTGTCTCCTTGCCAAGACGATTCAAAAGCCAGCAGCCAGGGCTTTCGGGCCAGGCGACAGAGGGGGGAACGTGATAGCTGCCGAGGTGTCTGACTGGATAATCGGACGGTGTATCAAGGGACACCCGGGAGGAAACTCTGCATTCTCACCTCTTTGGGGTGGTTGCCAACGCTCGAACCGTGTTGGTCAACCCAAAGCTGAGGGGAGCAGTCCAAACGGCAAGTTTGTAGTAACAATAGTGACATGCAGGGCCATGCCGGCCTCAAAGTTGAACTTGGAGATGGGATGCCAGATTCCTCCTTGTGGGTGGGGGGGTTCCATCTGCTCCCGGACAAACGCGGGAATCACTGCTGGATTTCGTTATGCTCGAGGCCCTGCAGCATTGCTCGGCGGCGGTTCCCGACAAAATCTCGTCGACTAAACTGACCTCAACGCGCGGGTTGGCTTACGGGGACGGGACCCTACATAGAGTCAGTCATTTGAGTCGTGTACTCGGTAATGCCCCTTTACTGCCCTTCAGAAGCAACACTCACAGTCAAATTTAGCCGCCGCGCCCTCGACCCCGCACGCAGTCGGTAAATCGTCGCAGAAGAGCACAGAACCGCGAGGCGTGGACTTGTCTTCCGTTTGAGGCCTGTAGAACGGGTAGCCAAAGGCGAGCCCGTGTAATTACAACGGCGGGACCACACGCAAGAGGTGACCGGCCGAAACCGGGAAAGCTCGGGTCATGGACGACTCCCCCGGCGAGCGAGCTGATAGATGCTCGATGGAGGATGTTTGTTCCATGGATGGCCCTAGGAGCCCTGTGGAGTTAGCGCACCCTTAGGGCGTTGCTGGGAAATATCACAGCACAATACCGCTGAAGCCGCCAGGTACGTTCCTAAGGCACAGTTTGACCCCACGAACCCGCGCAAACGCAGACAGGCGATGCATACCTCCTGAGATGGTTTCCCTGAAGGAGCGAGATGCTTGTTGAGGGCGTGCCCAGGGATGATGCCAGATCTTGTCGACCAGTCTCTTCCATAGTGAGCGGCTGGGGACGCTGCGCTAGCGATGTCGCTCCAGGCGCGTCGTTGGCCATCCACCACGTTGGCCTCTGTGCGCTTGCTGCGGACGCAAGTTCCAAGGAAGATGGAATTGATTCGCGCAGGAACTTTGATGCGGTTGAAATCTGCGCTGAGAAAATGCTTGGATTGCTGCATGCGGCGTATTTTATCGTGACAGGTAGCGACCGGTGCGTCTTTAGAGGAGTGATGTGGAAGATGTACTGGCGAGGACGTCAGTTTAGAGGCTGCACTGTGTATCCACCAAGGTACTCAGGCAGGTCCATTCGCGTGGAGGCAAGGTACCTAGGTGCCTTGGTGGGATACCGCTGCATGCGTTTCCGAACACGCACAACTTTTCCGAACATGCATAAGATTTCCACCCTGTACAAGTACTTAAACCCTGCATAAAAGCTGTAACTCTGCACAAGTACTCGGAATGTGCATAATTATTCCCTCTCTTCTTGTTAGGATTATCATCGTCACAAACCCCTACCCGGGAATCTGTCTGCCGCTTACGAAGTGACGCCCACCAGCCTCGCAACCAGTTGCACCTGTCTTCAGGGACCCTGATGACCCAATCCTACTACCTTGTTGGAATTTCACAACTCCACAGCATGCCACTTGCTTGCGAGGACCTTGGTGCCTTTCATGTGATCCACAATTGCAAAACTTGAAAGTCTGGCCAGCACGTAGGGTGGAATAGTGCGAGGAATACAGCTAGGTTCGGTCTCGATGCCACGAATGACAGCTTATGAACATAGCTAGCTGCCCTGAAAACTCCCAGTCATTGGCTAGCGCTGACCATCTCACGAGTTATCTTACCAACACGCGTATCTTCAGTCCGGACATGTGCTCTCTGGAGTTTATCTGCAGCGCCTAGTACGCATACCGGTCTTTGCTTTGGGCTTCAAGAACAAAGAACAAATTATTAAATGCCCCAGTCGCTGTCCGTGTTCAGAGACACCGTGTTCCTCTATGTTGGCGAAACTTGAGGTCTGCTCTTCGACTGCTGCTCCGGTAAAACGACAGAAGCTCCGCTAGAAAGGCTCGATCGAAATGTTGACAAAGTAATAAGTTCCTGCCAGACGATAAAATTTTGTGACGGTCGATGTTACTCAGGAGTGGAGCCATCTCGTTGCTTCTCGAGAGCTCAGTGGCAGCTGGGTTAATTGGGATTGATCGAGTCTAAGTGAGAGCCATGAACATGTCAGGCTGATGTCTGGATGAATCCTGAGTGTCTGGACCAAGTGGAACTGGCGCACTTGAGGTTGACCGGTCGTGGCCAAGCACTGGAGTCGGACATTGTCCAGGCGCATGCTGGGGGGGCGAAAGACCCCAACCTGCTCGACCATTCATTCGGGTCGCCGAAACAGGCGATGATTATTATTCCATCTGTACTCAACGCGCGGTGGCTTCTCTAGGAATATCGACGACCGTGTTCAAAAGGCCCTCACCTGCCACAGTGGTTCTTTGATTAGTGACTGACATTGGTTGGTCCGAAAGTAGGGGATGGTTGACTTAGCGATGGCCTCAATTTGACCAGTTGACTTGAATAGTTTGCTACGCCGATTGCACTTGCGGAGGCGCTGCCCCTTGGAATAATGTTGGGCAGAGAGACTGTTGATTCGAGTGATGAATAATGGGGAAGGTGTGAAGTCTCCAACACACAAGCAGAAACTCCTTGAAGATGCGCAGCCGCGTCACAGGTGGATGCTCCGAGATGGACTCAAAGGGGAAGGCAATAAACCGCAAGGCGAGGTGAGTATTGGTGCGCGGCACTGCATTGCAATGCCGACGGGGGCGACGTTGTGGACAAACAATTGAGTTTGTTCACTTGGAACTACCAAACACATAGCTTCACGCCTGTTGAGTGCCCGAACGAATAATGAATCGTGACTCGAGGTAAGGTATCAAGCTCTTGCAGGGCGTAGCCATGGCCGCAACCGGTGCCTAGTGGACCTAATTATAATCACCGCTAACCAAGATGCCGACGCCAAGTTCGGACTCCCACCTGATTTCCCACGTCACTATGTTGCCTCTAGCCATGCCCTTCATGTGAAGACCAATGACTGTGCATTCTCAGTATTGATGATCTGTCAACAGACTGCCTGACTCGATTAACCGCCGCCAGCCTGTTTGCAATGCGTGCTCGCCGCATTATGTCACCAACTTCTGTCGACACTCCTGAACCCCGAATTTCTCCATGCTCTGCGTGCAAGAAAGACCTCGGACTCTGCCACCTGCTCATTCCGCGCCGGGGAGCACTTGAATCGATTCATTAGGTCTCTCGGTCGGGACTTTGCAATGGCCGGGTCGAGACGGGCTTTTCGAACTCCCGAATCTGTGATGCGTACGTTAGTGAGCATCATGGAGAGGTGCAGCTCAAGAGTTTACCTTGGCTGCTGTCTTTCTGTGAGAGCTTCGCATGGTCCTTCTCAGGCCTGCTACGTTCTGTTTTGAGACGTTGTGGAGATGATGGATTTCGTCCTCCGTCCAAACCTTGGCGTCATGGGTAGAGATCTGCGGTTCCTCACGCAAGGCATTGGATGTCTCGGAAGACGGTGAAGTTTGCATGGTGTTCGAGAGGCGGGCGTCTCTGGTCCCTGCAGAGGGTGCGCGTGACGGTCGTGGAATCCTTGACGGCTGGCTTGGAGATGCTGTCCTTGCTTTCACGAGGTAGGCGCTCGAGTGCAATGAAGATGGAGAATGCTCCGGGATGCACTTCGTTGTGTTCTTTCGATGGACCGATGGGGAGATTGACGGCGTTCGCTCCAGCAGGTTACGCGATGGCTCAGATGCACGTTTGACTGTCTCGGCAACCTGCGAAGCACGAACGCCTTGGTCATACTCCACAATAACCCAGTCGCTCTTAATGACCGAGTTGATTTGCAAGAGCATGCTGGGTTGGCTGTTGGGTTTGTGTTGGATCTCCCCGAAAGACGTCTCGTGATATGCCTTCGTTGGCTCGATTGAATCAGTCGTTGGACAGCGGACTGTCCTGAGCTGTGGTGGCCAAAATCCCATGGCTTGCGAATAGCAGATTCGTCTGCGAAATGTTTGATTTCCGCAATGACAGCAACAAATAAGTAGTGGTGAGGCTTGGTGTTGTAGTCGCAAAGTGATTTGATTCCTTTCTGCGACGGCGGTAAGCTCTTGGATTGTTGTGGCAGGAGGGGGGCTTCCTGATACGTACAATCTCCAGCCACGATGATAGGCGGATCGCGCGCGCGTCTCTGTCTCGCGTACGTCTCGGGCGGCCCTCAGCAGCGGGGTCGATGTTCAGGAAACGGATTTGTCGCGAAAGACTGGCGGGCGATTCCAAGGAGTATGGGAGACGACTTCGGTTCGAATGATGCAACAGGCAAGACCGAAAGTGGGTCTGTTGGCGACAATTTGGGTGCACCTGCTTCAGGAACTGACCTGGTTGCTCCTGCCTTGGTGGGGGACGTCCACCATCTGAATAGGTACTTCAAGTGCAGGAACTGGGTCTTGGCCCGGGCTTGTGGATCGCGGAAGGCACCACTCATCCATGCCTTCCTTTGTCATGGATGAGCGAACTTCCCCGACAACTCGACTTTGGTGCTGCACTCACGGATGGATGGACCAAGGCCGAGCTGTCAGTCTTCGGAAGGGTGCTCAGGGGATGCAATGGTGACCAAAACCTCCTTCAAAGTCTTCCCCAAGGCTCATTTGGCGGAAAACTCGCAGGAACAGCGCGACCATCCCCAAGTTCAACCTCAGACTCCGACCATTCATTCTCGAACAAACACCACCGCTGCAGCGATCGCAATCCTACGGAGACGACACGGTCAGGAGCCCCTCAGCCACATCAGATCTCGGAAGCAGACCGACCGGGGGCAACGCGGAGCCCAGGAATGGGACCCGACAGCTTGTGCAAGAACCTCCGCCCGTCATCTAGACCGCTGCGCTGACCAGTGGCCACGATGTCCAGCAGGATGGGTTGGTCCCGTCATACCTAGGGTGCATTGCTGCGAGCCTGAATCCCGGTCGGTCCCCCGGTCGGTCGCGGGTGGAGCTCCGTGCAAGACTCAAGATCCCCTTCAAGATGGGATGCCAAAAAGCCATTTATAAACCCCACTAGTCTGACGCTAAAGACATTACAGGTAGTCTCCCACTGCGATGCAACGCTGCGACGCTTAAACCAACAACGATTCTCCCAAAGGCTGTGCTGCCTGGCGGACTTCCAATGCATGGAGCCCGCACTACCTAAGCCTGTCGCTGCACCCTGGGACGAAGACAAGAGAGACCGAGAAGGCTGAGTGAGGCTCAGGGAAAATGTGCATCAAGACGTGGCCCAATCGCGGGGCACGTAGCTCCACTAGGCGAGCTTGTGTGGCCAATGGCAGAGGTTGTGTGGCACACAACCTCCAGCAAGTGGCAAGTGCTTGCATCCCGCCCACCCAACCACCAGCACCGCACCTGCTGAGTGCTGCGGGCGAGGAAGGGACACGTACCTAGGTACCTACAGCGCCAAGTGCGCTGAAAACTTAGCGCACCTCTGGCGCGCTGGGAAAAATCCCGGTGGAGCCCTGCCCGGATGGTGTCTGTTTACCCCCTAATGTCGGCATGATGGGCACCTGGGCTTCGCGGGCGGTTGCGCCCACCCGACATCCAAGATGCCCGGACATAGAGATGATGGGTCGTGGTTGACCAAACCTCATAAACCTAGAGGTCGCTCCGGATCTTTCTCTATCTGCGAGAAAATTTGCCGCCTGGTCGAGAAAAAGGCTCCTACCCAGCAGCCCTCCGGGTTGGCCCCATCTTTCCTACGTACTGTGACCATACTTCACCTATCACACCGTCAGTCAAATCTCTGACGGCCCTACAGCTGTAACAACTTCAACAGCAACTGTCTCCCATGAGCGGCCCTCGGTCCCGGTCTTTACTATACGGCGTGCCTTCGTGCTCAATACCAAGCTGCTCATTCTGCTCGGGATCATCGATAGCGCACCGATCTGTCAAGAGCTGGAATTCTCGACCTCCAGAGGGAGGACTCATAAATACCGGGGCTGCGCCTTGTCGTCTTGCAGAGGCATTTTTCCGGTGAGGTACTATGGGCCGTGCGTTCGCCGCGTGAATCTCTTCTCATCACGATTCCTAATTCCCGGGCGGAATGTTGGCGCGAAATCAGCGGTGAGGATGAAACAGCGTTGCAGAACGTCTTCACATCCTTAGCTTCTCCGTGAACATTATTACTGGGGCCGGGGGTCTGCAGCTGTTGATACCAGTGAGGTTCATCAATACATGGTAGGGAATACTCAAGTTTGAGGGGGGAAAGGGCTGCCACCTCATACGATGATACGCCTCGCAGCGAATTCGCAAGACTAGGTTCAAGACGGAACTCTCAGATCGGGACATGATTCATTCAGGATTAGTGCAGAACTAGAGATGTTTCTTCATATTTCGAAATGCGGATAAAGCTCTAAAAGGCAGAAGAAGACGGTGCATCTGTCCAGTATTCTGTCCAAGAACAAACATCTTCGATAAGAGTGGATGAGACAGCTTTCGGTCGTCTTCAAGGTACAGCTTTAGTGTGAATACAACTTGAGAACAGGCATCTCTTGCAGTATGCCCCTAGCAGCTGCAGCTACCTTTCAACCTTGCCCTTCACGAAGCAAAGTTGAGCCACGCCATCAAACAATCCGAAACGCCAACTGTTATAACCCCTTCTGAATGGTTTGCAAACAGTAGCCGCCAAGGATCGTGAGGGAGGTGGTTTGCAAACGGTGAAGCATCTCTCTGCCCGGTGCCAACGAAGCAAACTGTGCAAAGCTCATCTACCGGATGGATCATGATCACCACGAAAGAGCCTTGAACATGTCATCGAAGAACATCATTGGGGCTATCTGCAAGGGAAAGGAGGCAGCCGAGGTTTGAGTGTTGTTCTTGGTGTATGCATGAGAACTGTGAGTCCGGTACTGCTTGAGATTATACCTCGCCTTGTAAATGTTTGATCTGGGAACCAACAGGCCGTACGCAAGGTTCGTGGTCTGGTTCGCATGTTTCCGATCATGAGTGTTGTCGTGCGTTGTGTACGAATGTGATTGCCGACTCTGCTAGCGAGGGGCAAAGGAAAGCAGACATCCGTTGCAGGAGAGAGTCAGGCTGAGAGTGAGGCCACGACGGGCGGCGAAGAGGAAATGTTGTGTTAGCACGACGTTGATATTGGATATAGAAGCGTTGGAAAAGAGTGATATTTTGATTCGTTGGAAGTGCAAGGGTGCTGTAAGACGCTCCAAGCAGAGCTACCTACATGAGGCACTCGAAAGAGGAACGAAACACTGTCGAGGTACACGACCAGCGGATCATTCCAGCAAAGTCTGAGAAGACTGACAGACAACCAGACCGCCAAACTGCGTGAGGCAGACCGAGAGTTGCCCAAGCTGGTATCAGTTTGCTCGAATGATGTCGAAGGAGTGGGCGGATCGCCGAAAGCTGGGGCGGGTGATCGTGTTGGTCAATTTCTGCCCGACGGCTGGGTGATGCCGAACGTGGTGTAGGACGCTCTGGCGAACAAGGCACCGACCCGATTGCTGGCGGTAATCAAGCTGCCGACTGAGAGCAAATTGCGGAAGGGCGTCATGCTGTTGTTGCTGCGGCTTGAAGATCTCAACGTGCGGGTCTTGAGCTTCCATGACCCCACCTCGTTCTCCGCTGGCGGCGACGAAGCGTCCTGTTGCGTGCCGGTTGTGAACAACATCCTCAACCCAGAGTTTTGACAACTTCGGGCTCAGCCCAATCATTGTTTTGCAGGTCGTCAACCCCGCGCCCCTAGATGCAAGGTTCAGCATGATGATGCTCCTAGACGAGTCCATGCATGAGCACTGCATTGGAGATTTATCAACCTTTGTAACATAATTCTCCATAAGGATCATGCTTTTAGTTCCGTCTAATGCTACTGGAACTTTCCATCGGATGACAGCAAACTGATGGCTGAACAGGACTGGGCTGATTGGTGGGAATAAGTAGTGGTGGAACTTTCTGGCCGAAATGCGGGATGCTGGTGGCTTTGAATTGCTGTATACGGTTGCGTTACTGATCTCATGGATCTAGGAAGATGACAGGACAACAAAAATCGTATTGGTGACACACTATCCCCAGCGAAGACCGTTATCCAAAAGGTGTGAGAGCCGGAGAAATCGCAACTCCGCTGAGGGAACTTCGTGTGCAATCTTCTCTGTTGGTCTTCCGAACTTACCCACCCGCTGGGGCGACAGACGTCGTCTTTGACACTGCTGAGATGACATTGATGACTGTACCCAAGATGGTTGCCAATCGGACTCACCAAGACACTGAGAGCGATGAAGACGAGGATGACCAAGATGGCGATAAGGAGAGCGTGATTGAGCGGCACACAAATGACACTATCTAGCCATGGCCGACCCACAAGTGGGCGAAATGAGTTGAACTGCGGCCCTAAAACTTCCGCTCGTTCCGGTTGGAATTGAACAAAGAGATGAGATAAATCGTGGCGCGAGCGGTGGGCGTGAAGCTGAACCACATAGAGACGCTGAGGGCGGCTACATGTCTGCTCTTTCCAGCGGTCTTGAGAGAGCTGGATCAAACACCGGCATGTTGAGCATCATCTTCGATGAAATCGACATCTGTGTCACCTTTATCGACATCTGTGATGGCGAAGCCGGTGTAAACGCAAAAGTATGCATGCCCAGTTGTCCATAATCTGACAGCCGTAATGGCCTGAACCAACGAGGGCGAGATGCTATTTTGTGATGGCGAATGTGGTGCGGACCGCGGGTGACGGCAGGTAGTTAGCTTGAACATGCTGTTACGGCTGGTCATCGGGCTGGGCAAGCTCGACTTGAGCAAGACGCCCCGCTGGGATGAGAGCAAGAATAATTTGGCCGTTCTGACCGGGCCTAGAAGCAGTATTGACTGAGACCAGGGGGCATAACTGATGAGAAGTGAGCTGAACGGTGACAAAGACGCCAAGGCAACGGCGGATGCGACCCAACAGACGGAGGTAAGGGCTCGCACAAACCTGTCAGCTGAGCTGTATTTTTGACGCAGATAGCGAGGCCAGCGGCGCCGGCCGCTTAGACGCTAGCAAAAATACTCTATGTGCACCTTGATGGTGGAAAAAGTTGGTAAGAAATATCTGCATCGAGATTGCGATGGAGTCAGTGCTGTTGTTACTTCTGAACAACGAGGCAAAGCAGGATGTGGATGTTGCGTCATGGAGTTATGGGAGGCGAGCGCGTGGTTGAAAAATCGTCCAGCTGAAGAGCCTGAAGGTCACAACTGAGTATTATAACTTGGTGCGGCTAGAGTAAATGGCAGCAGCAGTGAAGGGCGTCATATTTAACCTGCCGCTGCCTGCTGAGCAGAGACGCACGGAAAAAGCTGCCGCGTCTCTGGGGCGGAGGAGCTCCCTTGAAAATTCCATCTCCCACTTCGAGTGGGAAGTTCTTGTTGTGTACCTAGCTGAGCGGTCAGCTAATTAGGCGTCAGATACATTACCTCCGTCGTCCTCAAGCCTGCACGGCGGCATCGACTCTAAAGAAGAGAAATGCCGTCTAAGGTTAGCCGCCATCAGAGCGCAGAGGCTCGACCCGTCATTCTTGGAACGAGCAGTGGCTTGTCCTTCGCGTCTGTTATGGAGCAAGCCTATTGCTAGGACTCAGCTCCGAATCGTTGATCGGCTCGGGTTCGGATGGGCACCGGCGGAGATCGAAATCGTAAACTGGATATTTAGAGCTTTTTGCTGGCAAAAGCCTCAGCTAATTTGACGCTATGGTCTGGTTCGCATGCTTTCGGCAGCCTTGCTTGTTGAACATCATGAGTCAGCTTAGGTATACGACAAAGTTAGTTGGGGATAGGACTGACAGGGAGCCTGATTGCCTTCTTTTAGTTGGTCCCAATGCCCGCAATGTTGGCCGTTCTGGCAATAGCATATCAGGACTCGTGGACTTGTATTCATTTGGTTTTGCTTCATGCCTGACGAGATAATTGCTTGAAGTGACGTTCTTTCTTAGATGCAGCCTGTTCAAGTCTCGGCATCTTTTCTTCCCGATTCCGTCTTGGCCACTGTACCTAAAATCTGAGATCTCTGCGACGCGTCACGAAAGCACCTTGTGATATACAAGGAGACCCAGACCTAGCGGCAGTACTTGGGTTGGTGAGGATGTTCGGATTGCTGCTTTGGTGGGTTCGCGTCCACTGATGTTCCATATGCCCTTAGTAGGGGCGTCATGCAGAATCCAGGCCACATTTGGGTCACAGTGGGTGAAGATCAGGCTGAGTCCCCTACTTGTTGTGGTCTTGGAAGCGCACAGGCTCTCAGACAAGTACGTGGGTATCTGTTGCGTTCTGGACCACCTCCAAGTCCACGATGAAATCGCTCGAATTGGTCAAGCCAGCTGATTAAAAACGGTAGTTTCTTGCGTGCCTTCTTGGTCTATGGCTTGGGGTTGCTGGATTGAATCGACTGAGGATGGAAGGTGTTGATAGTTAACGATGAGGTTTTGTGGGAAACAGCCTGTCTTTCGACCTGCATTAGCCTGAGCAAAAGACGAGAGGTTGCTTGTGACAACGGAGATAAGGGGACAATGAATCAAGGGCGGGGAGCGGACGACGCAGAAAAGGGGAACGAAGACAAAGATGACGGAGAAGAAAGGATGAGCGAATGAAAGGGAAGACAGCACCGGCAACATGAGACGGGAATAGAAGAAGCCGGACATGGCCACTGACGTTGCTACAGGCCTTAATCTGGCGCTGCTTCCAGATGGATTAAGACGGAAGCTTGTGCAGTGTCTGCGGCGGCAGCCATTCTTGAGCCAGGTAATTCCTTGTGGGTAGACAGACACCTTCGTTGCATTCGAGAGTTGAATTCGAGAGTGACTGGTTCAACTGTTCAGTCGGAAGGAGGGCCCATAGACCCCGTCACCGATAGCCGTTGGGTCATTTCGCTCCCGTTGAGCATGTCTGCGGGCATGGCCAATGTCCTGCGAGAGATAACGGGGCAGAGCCGTGCTGCTGTCATGGTAACGATAGTGGAAGCGGATGATCAAGCTTCAACGTTGCTGACTGCACTGTTGATTGGTGTAGGCGTTGTGAGAGGCCGACTTCGCTGATAGTGATAAAGAAAGGGGTTTGCGCATGAGGCTGGAACGCTGATTGATAACTGTGATGGAGGTTGAGGTTACGAAAAGGCAATGTTCTGGAAGTTGATCAGAAATTCGGAAAAAACCCAAGAGGCGGAGGAGAGGGGAACGAGAGAGAGAGAGAGACCAGAAGGGTGGGCAGGCGCGTGCTCTCAGAACCTGGGTAGCTACGTCACAGGACTTGACCTCACCGATCTCACCGGTCGCTCGCTAACACTTAACCCGCTCACTGAGCGAGGACCTTCCCGTCTAGCGTGGGAAAGCCTACCTACATACAAGTCCCTGCCAGATCAGTCCTTAGGGGTACCTTGAGGTACCCAGAGTGACGAGTACCTACCTTCCAAGGTTGGTTTTCACCACCCCCGGGCACCAAGGGTGAACCAACGCATCCATCTTCTTCACCACTTGGTACTTTCTTGGTGCATCCGCACCAGGGTTCCCGCGGCGGGACGGGCCGTTGGCTACTGGAACGCGTATGGACAAGGTTCATCCATGGACACGCCATGTGGGAAGAGTCCTTCTACACTAAAAGCACTGGCGCCAAGGTTGGCCGTCCAGGTCACCTGTCCAGGTCACTCGTAGTGCCACCCAGGTCGATCGTCAACAAGGTACCTTACCTTAAGGTATGTACCTTGGTAGCCTACTTGAGCTTACCAGTATCGTGCGAAAAGCCTGGCACCAGTAAAACAACAAAACGATGGCTTCTTAGCGGATGTCTTTCCATGTTGCCGTCAGGGTTCCCGCGCACTTCCAGCGGGTCCCATTTTCAAGCCTTACAAGTTTGGCAACGACAATTCCGACACCACTGTGCCCTGACGATAGGGCGCTGTGGCCACCCAGGTCGTGACTGTGACTGACCACTGAATTGGAACGGAAGCTG
This sequence comes from Colletotrichum endophyticum, assembly GCA_027406105.1. NCBI lineage: Eukaryota > Fungi > Ascomycota > Sordariomycetes > Glomerellales > Glomerellaceae > Colletotrichum > Colletotrichum endophyticum. Next base: position 320,464 of record JANVYF010000019.1, read on the forward strand.
CGACGCGTGGGACGCGACTGGATTAACAACCTAACCCCGGGCTGACCAGGTACCTCCACCCTAAGGGTGAACCGTCTCTCTGATTGGCCTGCCCTTACGATACCATCGGTACCTTATCCTAAGGCTGGCCAGTCACATCACTGGTATCAGTGAACTACCCATGGACCCGATAAGGAGGCGCAAAATGCACCGCCACAACTGTTTTCCCTGGAAGGACCACCACCCACGCGATAATGACGCGACTCATTTTGCAGCTGCCATCACAATAGTTTGTGTCAGTGGCCAGGCCATCAATATCGTGTCTACATTCTGTCGACTTTGTGTGATCGTCACGTCCACGACCACAACCGGTGCACTGCAGTCAGAGCCGTAGCCTATCCCCATCCGCGAAACACAATGCCGCAGCGACCGGGGGAGCTTGGCTGTGCCGCCTTCAGCCTTCCCAAACCAACCGACGCCAAGACTGCATGATGCCGATTGTTTGCTCGGGGTCGGCGCCAACACCTTGGTCTCTCCTCTAGGTAGCCGCACTCAGGGGCTTGTCATCACCTCAAACTTGGCCTGGCTAACCAAGTCATGATCCAGATGTCCGATTCGTCAAGCGACCAACCCTCGCCGCCGCAAAGTCACGATTGGACAATGGAAACCCCGAAAGCGTTCCCCTCACAATCCTGCCCCGAGCCTGATTCCGTTTTGTTCACGGGTGCTACCATCTCCAACGAAACGGTCCTTCCCTCCATCGAGACCGAACACGACGAAGATCCTGGCGACTGCCCCGTGTGCGCTCTCGAAGCGAACATGCGCGATCCCTGTGCCAAGCCGGGGCCTCTCGACTTCGATTTTCGCGCGGAGCGCCTCATCGACCTGGTGTTCAAGACACTCAGCCCGGAAATCCCGCATCAAACGAGAAACACAGTGTGCAGGCTGGTAGCCCAAAGGTGCAGTTGTGACGGCGTATGGAACATCAAATCATTGGACCTGTGTGGGGGCTGCGATCAGCGCAGAATGTATACAAAGCACTTGGGCGAAGTGCGGGCGGGCGAGGACGAAGCCAGCGACGCGTTGGCGCTTTCAGACGCGCCGATTGCCTTCACACCCCACCAAAGTACAAGACACAACAAACGCATCGAGTCAGCAGTCACTTGCGGTCAATCTTCGAGAGACAAGACGCAAAGCCCAGAGCTGCCAGACCTGCCTCATACTTTGATCCACACGAAGCGGCCCAACGCACACAATCTGAGGTCTTGATTCAGGCACAGGATCCCTGAGGATACCTACCTACCTTTGCGCATCCACGTTGTTCCCCTCCTCGGGCAATATTTCTGCTCAAGTGGGGTGGACACACAACTACTCGGGGGTTCGTCGCGTATTCATCTGATGGAGCTTCCGCTTGTTTCCTTCCCTCATCACGTCGCCATGTCCAGTTTTCTTGCGATATGAAGACTAGTGATGCCGCGCGCCGTCGAGACAGTCAAGCCTTTTCTCAATTATGGTCATGTACCCGGCCAAGCTCCTCCATGCTTCGCCGCCTTCTTCCCAACTACTCAGGCTGCCGACGCAGCTCCCAGTCCCCACCCATAACAACGGATTCAACTCCGTCACATCGATGTCTTCCTTGACACCTGAAGCCATCATCCTAGAGAGCTGGCTGCCAAGATATACCAAAATCAAGCTTTGATCAATGATACATCACGTACAAGCCGTGTGTCCTTCGCAGCGATAGAATCCCAGGCCGTGATGCAGATTCCAGCGCTTGCGATATCATCCACCCCCCCTACACCCTCCTCACGACACTGACCCTATCAAGCTCCACCGTCTGCCCCAAAGCCTCCTCCTCCCAACTCTCCCCAACCGCCCTTTCACCTCGCCTCCGCGGCCACTCCCCCCAGCACAGCAATTCCGCATGTGCTCTAACGACGACATTTGACCCTGGATGTTGCTAAACCACACTGCGGCCTGAACCAGCGCCTGAAAGACGGCACTACCTGGATAATCGAGATTGACGGTCGCTTCGAGGGCGGACAAAGGAAGACGAAAGTCGAAAACGAAGTCTGGCGGGGGCAGCCCGTGCTGATGGTGGAACTTGATCAAGTACTTCGAGGCTGACACCGAAGACCTGCGTGCCGAGCTTTCCACCTGCTGGAAGTCATTAAGAGACCGATGATGGGCGACACGAAAGTCGTCAGCGACCTCCCCAGTGCGGGAAACGACTAGGAGGTTTGGCGTGGAACCTATTAGATTGCCATACTCAGCGTCGGGCGAGGCAACTACCCTCACCTCTAGCACGGTCAGCGCGCGACAACGAGAGCTGTCTTGGAGCCCAGTCGAGCCACAACCAAAAAATTCATCCCGCGACGCTCCAGGTCGATGAGTTCAATGTCATTCACGGTCAAGTGGCACCACGCTGAATGCCAGTTGTTATGCGCCGGGCGGGCTGAGGATGACGCGCGGATGTGGTCACGATAAGAGACAATGCTCAGTGCCTGCTTGTTACCGTATCATATGCTGAAAGGTCTGTTCGTGATGTACTATGATGTCGCAGGCATGAAGTATGTCACACCAGCTTGCTCATGCGACATCCTGTCAATTACTTGAAGAAAGCAACCAGGTTTAGTGACGGTGAATACGATGGCCTGCAGATCGTTGAATGCCTCGGCGTTTTTAGACAGTGCCGCTATGGCTGCCTTGGGCAGACGACACCGTGATGGCTGCGCCAATCTCTACAAAGTTTGTGCTGTTGAGCTCACATTCCCGCGAAGCAAAGGGCTCCGCGACGTGTCTTCTCGGGAGATTCAAGCGCAGCACACGCGTTTCAGGTACAGAGTCGCTGACAGCCCATCTTTCTGGTATACCTAGGTGTTGATGGCGGCCAAGGTAAGTGTTGTTGTCACGAGGTACAGTCCTCAGCGGGCGATCGGAACAACGATCATAACTGATGGCGGAGGTTGAGATACCAGTCCAAATAGTCCAGTCTCTTACCGCCGACATATTCAAGAAAGCAAGATGCATGGAGAACAGGACTCACACCCCGGCTGTCGTTACCCGACGGAATTCCCAAGGTTCCCATGGTCTGGGTTGAGATGTAGCAATTTCAGGATACTGAGACGACATGTTACAAGTCTGCGATACTCATACCTTCTGTTTCTCTGCCTCATTAAAAATGGCGCCTCTTCAGTGCAGGTTGGAATGGTCTTTGAGTGCAGCCATCGTGGTTTCTGGCCAGCAGTTTCTCCCTAATTATATGTCAATTGGCCTCCTGAACTGATATAGGTTGAGCATAGACATCATTACTTATATGGGCAGATTCATCTCAATGCGGTGGTGGACGGCTGCCTCTCAGTCTGCTGTGCATAATGAACGCTTCATTTTATGGTTCTCTGCCATGCAGTCATGTCTTGTCTTCGAAGCTTCATGCTGCTTCACAAGGTGCATATCTCATCATTTTATCGGATAGCAAACGAAGTGTTCGAAACCTGATTGATATTCATTCCTTGACCGTTGAACCAACACTGCCAGGGGTACCAGGAGACTGACTAAATCATGCGTTGATGTATTGCCGTTCGATGTATCTGAAGCCCCGCGCTGCAGTGAAGGCAAGCCGCCGCCGCTACCTGGAGAATTTTCAGGCTAGACTAGTAGAGGACCTTGATGCCGCTGGATGAGGCCATCTAAGGGTCCGGCGCGATGGCGGATAACACGCTCAATGCACAGTTATCTAGCCGCGTCAAGTTGGTGCCGCCAAGCAGACCCATGATGCAAGGAACCCTGTTCAGCGTCGCACTTTTCTTCGTCTCCTCTGAAGGTTTGAAATTTGAAAGGAATAAGGTCAAAATTGTAGCTGTAGTGAGATTCTCAATATCAGCAGGTCCTCGAGGCAGATTGCAATAGTTAGGATCGTCATACCCATGAGTAGCGCGCGAAACTCAAGTACTGTCGTGGCGAGAAAGCTGACGCGGCGTCGTACGCCCTCATGTTCGCCGTTGTCTTCGCCCTCGGCTTTGCGCCTAGTCTTCCTATTCTTTGCGTCTCGAAGCTCCTCGTGGGACTGTCCATGAGCTTGTCGATGACTACGCATCCCCTATATGCTACTGGGAACGCCCCGGACACCCTATGAAGCGCTATGAGCTCTCTTGAGCCACATACGACGATCTCCACAGAAGTAAACTCGTTCGGCAGAGCTGTCTGTGACTTGCGTTCTTCGATTTAGCAATTTTTGATGGCGTCGTCTGTTTGGGGTAGCTATCTCCGCGTAGCCTCGCGTATCTTGTGTCGTTCTTTTGTCTAACCATATTCGGAGAAGGGTAATTAAAGAGCCGCGACAGGCTTCTTGGTACTCTCTATCTCTTCTGAGCTGGAGCTATGGGTCTACGAAGGCGTCCAGGAGAATTGTATGAAAGTGGAGCAGCTCGGAACCTCAAGCTCTCAACGAAAAGGTCTGAGACTGGGAGGAAATTCGCAAACCAAAAAGGACTGCCGTGCGGTGCACCTAGTGCGCTGTTCTTGGAATGACGATCACCTACCTGGCCCTCCGAAATATGGTATGTCAATGAACTGGCACCTGAAATCTCATAGTTGAACTTCGGAGCTTTTGCTCGAACTAGTCGGCGATATGCAAGACCACAAGCAGTTTGGAAGCTAGGAGTGAAGCAACGGGAAGTTTCTTCACAGTTTGGACAGGGAAATGTCCAGTGGAAGCAATAAGCTCAAGGAGTTCCTCAAGTAGGCAGTTGGAGTTTCGCTGGACACGCGAGCTTCAACCTTCGAAGTATGTGGTAAGGCAATTGGCCTGGCTCGTTGTAATGGTGACTCCGTGGGTAGGTAGATCAGAGATCAAGCTAGTGTCTGCGAAAAGGACTCTTGGGTATTAAGCTACGCACCCTCGTATGAGCATGTGCCGCCCTGGCACTCCTTGATCAACACGGCTGCTCGTACCTTGAAGTTTGGGAACACCTGTCTCTCGGTTGTTGAACCCGGAATTTTCCACGAGCTTTTGACTTCAAGCCCACCCCGGTGCTTCCGAGACACGCTATCGAGAATGCTGACATGGTCCGCGACAGAGAAGAAACCCACAGTGTTATTGGTGTCTGAATGCGTTCTGGACCCGAGTGACTGGTGTAACGCGGAATCAGCAGGTGGTTAAAAATGCAGGTATTCGTTTACAGCCATCCGGGTCCCCACTTCCAAGGACCTTGTTGGGTAAGGCAGCTTGTATTGGGCCTGGCCACTATTCAGAAGGGAGTGGCGTCTGGCGAACCTTCAATTGAGCAGCTGCTGGACGGGGGGGCCAAACCAAAAAACACTTGGATCTGGAATCTCAGTAGACAGGGGCAAAAAGCTCACCAGGCAGGAAGCTCCACGCTGACACAAGCTCGGAGTATGGGCTAAGAGGTCAGCTGTGGGGCTGCGGCCGAACGTCCGACAGTGGAGGCCGAAGACCGGGAGTGGTGGGGCCGTAGTCAGCATAAACCACAGTTAGGAGCCTCCCCACCAGCCATATGTGGAGAGAAAAAGCTCGTCTCGGCCATGGATGTAAGTCGCTGCTGCAAGCATGAAACCTCAATGAAGCCCAATTCTCATCCCACAAGCCAACTACCCCGATTACTACACCTTTCATGAAAACCAGCCAGATTCACGGTGTGTTCAGTGCTGCAATCTGGTTCGTGTCACTCAGACTTGGATATCTTGTTTCAGACGCTGCCCATCGCACAGCCGGTTTTGACTATTGATGCTTTACGAGTGCCCGCTACGTCCGTGTGGCGTGCACACATGCATCAGTGCCTTTGAGCGGGTGACTGGTTTGACTTTGGAAATGTCGGCGTGATGGCAAAAGATGACTCCATACGTCGCCGCTGCCCCATCGATGGACGACCTGTATTTCCATAGACATCCATCGACATGTCTCCTGAAACCGCATGTCCAACCACGCATTTTTATCGTCCCCTTCACCACCTTCTGATGGCACCTATCGACGTGAGTGATGAAATTAGTACTTACTTCATTTCACTTGACTCCAGTTGAAGAAGCTGACTCCCAGTCCTCGCAGCTGAGAATCCTCCACAAGGCATTACTGCGACAGACAGACTCACCTCAAACCCCACCAACACTATAACGCCACAATTTCAGTTTCGGTCAATCATGTCTACCTCGGAGAACGATCTTGCACTCGCAAGCGACATTCTGCGTCGTAACAAGTTTGTCCAGTCGAGCCAGTCGAGGGTACTAAATAGGTCGGGTGTCATGGTATGCCGGGACGGCTCCGACGGGGGCTCCTGCGGCCATGACGTGCACTGCCGCGATGCCGGGCTGAAGAAGTTGCTCACGCATAGAATGATGCAAAAATAACTAAGCTGCTAGGCTTCTTTCAACCAGCAGAGCAGAAATGACTTCTATTATTCAATAACAACGATCTTTCTTTCCTTCTAACTTTTTTCTTCGCAGTTTACCGCCTGGAGGCGTACTTTGTTAACTACTGTATAACTCTCACGGGGAAATATTCGAGGGCTAGGATAGCTCACAGAGAAACCTCTATATCTACCTATAGGGGTATATGAAGAGAGCGCAAATCGCCAGGGGGCAGGCATCTCCCTCTTCACGCTGCCACAACTTATGAATACTTGTATGACCAGGGATACATGAGAGGTCCCCCTTACTCCAACCACCCCCTACATGTCTAACCGCCCCTATCAACTACTAACACGCTATAGCGATCGTGTACGTGTCCTCGAGTTCCTTCAATAACAACGATGCACCAGCACTACTTAGTTGTTTGATATAGCAACGGCCTCTTCCTACCATGAGCCTCAAAAAGTCAAAGATAACGGGCGAGAGATTGGCATCGGCAATGTAACAACTCTCAGCTCTAGAAGGGAGGATGGAAATCCAGCACGACGATCTTATCATCGACATCCAACGATTGCGATGAAAAGTAGAGATACCCAAGCAGCGGCCGAGGTCATTGTCTCTGTCCGCGCCAAAGACAGTTCAGCCTTTGTAAATGATCAGAATCACATGGCGGTGGCGCTGCCCCATGTTCTCAGCGGAATCACAATGCTTGCCATTATGGAGGCTTAAATGAGTAATGGAAAAAGAGAAAAAGAGAGAATGGAGGGCGATGGAACGTTGAATTCGTATGAAGAAGGCCGAAGGACCTGATGTCGATGGGAATCATACGCGCCGCTCGAGTAATATGTCCCATTCGCTCAGACATCTTCAACCTCGCTGAACTACTCTTCTCGGTGATGATCGATTGTAAGCTTTCTCCTTTCGGTCGCTGGCTATCCCCAAAGCCTTTGTTGTGCGTCAGAATTGCCCGTGAAACTGGTCCATCTTGCCAAGCACGTGGTGAGCCTCCGACCTTTTGCAACACTCAGTCATCCAGCTATCGCCATGCGAGGCGCCCGGATAACACGGCCAACAGACTTTATGTCCACAGAATGCAAATCTAGCCTTTGATAAGCTGTGAGGAAGATCAGTCTTGGCAGGGACGACTAGTGTAACGCATGTCGGTCGTAATAATTTGTCCATGGAATATAACCCTTGCGCTTCGCTCTCAACCGCCATGACCTGACAACGAGAACAGAATACTCATGACAAAGAAATTAGAGAGAATTGGCCCAAGATTACTCCCGTTTTCGATCCAATCAATTATCTTTGTGATTTTCTAGAAGCAATAAAGATCTTCGTTCAGACGCCAATTTGGCTGATGGGTCATACGTCCTGGTTGCTGGTTCACATTATAGTTATTCTCATCTTCATGATGGGATCTTCATTTCGCATGCATGCTGTGGTGGAAACGTCATATAGTCTCAGGCATTCAAGGACGATGTTAATCTTGGTTGGTAGCAAAGCTTAAGCTGGATAAGACACACACGCTGAAAAAATGCCCAAGTAGAAGAGATTTGGTCATTGGCTGGTGCCTGCAGTAGCCATGATGTCGTTCGGCTTATGCTCATACCCTTGTATACTTTCCAGCCCTTCTGATTATTTCTATGCGAGTTCATCATCATCATCGTCTGCCATAGCTGGATACGTCTTCCTCCTCTTCATGACTCTTTGTGTGCCCTCCAACTTCCTCTTCGTCATTTGTGGTATATCGACGTCTGAGCTCTCGAGCTGGTCATCGTTTTGGATTGAGGCCGTAGCCTTGATTGCGTCGGTGGCTCCTCGCATCTGGGAGAGTAATCGCCGAGCTTTGGGTCGAAGTGGTGCTTCTGGTCGCGCCACCGGCGGCGCTTGATGGTTCTCTGGGCGCTGGTTCGGAAGAGGATCTAGATTCATGAAAGCAGAAGGAAACCCCGGGTTCGGTGCCTCGGTTGCCCATCTAACATTATCTGGAAGTTGATGGAAGGCTAGCGGCTCGGGCGGATGTCTATGGACCGGCTTCGGAAAGCGGTATGGTTTGAATCGACATGGCGGCGGCAGCACGTTGCCTTTTTGACTTGGGAAATTCTAGATACCGCCTTAGCATGATATATGGAGATGGTTCAGACGATGCTGGGGTTAGGAACTCATGCGCGTGATTCGGGGTTGTCCACATCTGGGGCGACGACTTACGTTCGATGGGGCAGAGAGAGCAGCGGGGAGTGTGGCTGTTTGCACGCCGTGACTAGTGTTGTCGTCAGAAATGACGTTTGACACACTGCTGTCCATGATGGGAGCTTGGGGTGCCTTGTGTGGCGCGCACACTCTGGAGATGTCCGCGGCGAAGTATCTGACGACGGGAACGAACCGCGATTCGCGATGTCGGCAAGACGGCCGCCGACGGCAGGCTCTAGGTTATGCTGCATCAGCAATCTTACCGACGGCAACTTTGAGTCTTGGTACCTGCTGTTTTCGTTGTTGTGGCATTTGAGGAAGGTAAGTGGCGGACAGAACCTGCCTGCCCACAGCCCAGCAAGCACTACCAACGACTGTCGGTTCCAGTTTTGACCCGTGTAAGGTATCGATCGTCAATGACGGCCACGTAGGCGAAAAGAACCATCTCAGTCATCATTGTCCCATTCAATTCGCGACTGGCAACTTTCTACTTGAGCAGGTGTTCTTGATGGGGGCCAGATTACCACCGTTGGCATTGCCTCCCGATAAAAGCGACGCCTGTCATGCAAGTATTTCAACCATACAACACACCAGACTACTTTGTTGACGACAAGCTCAGGGCCAAAATATATTATTTGTCTGCATCCTGAAACTTCCGTTTTCCTCGAAAGCCATCGGCCCTTCAGTATCCGAAAGCTCCGAAAGCTCTGCGGAGACTCTAGAATATCTCTTCCATTTCGAACTATTTGGAGCCTTCGGCCGGACGTCTCAGCCAGTACTGTCACCTTCCTTCTGCTCGTTCAGTACGCCACCTTCTACATCAGAGGCTGTTCGCTGCGCAAAGATTCTGCATCCGAGTGGTTCTGTCGTTCGTCGAAGGCCTGGATGCCGTCCCGACCTAGACGGAAGACGCGCTTGCACATTGAGTGGCCATACTCGTCATCTTGGATCCAAACTTGACTTGAAGAGACGAACGCAGAGTCAAGTCCTTTGTGTTTCAAACGTTGGACCATGCTGTGGACCATAAACCTGGAGACAATAAATACAAAGAGGGTGCATATATTGTCAAGGAACGGAAGAGGGCATCACGTACACGAAAATCAACGGCACCACGTCATGGTATCTCTGCAAGTTGATTGCGAGTATGTGTGCTGCTTTGCTCGTCATGCCGAATGGGCGTGCTGAACTATTATGGTTGACTCTAACTAGTCGTCATGAGAGAGTCTGCAGAGAGCATTGACGAAATAGTTTGGAGCGAAGGTCGATGAGTTAGTGAAGAAAATCTGGCGCTAGATAACCGCAAACATGTAGCTCGAGGTCTTTGATTTGGTACCTACTGCTGGCTCAAGCCTGCGCAAAAGGTAGCATGCCGCATGGCCTATCTTTATAACACTCTCCCCTGTGCAAAGCCGACGCCGAACGGGGAAAATCACCAGGAAAGCTTTGAAGAATGAAGAGCTATCAGCGGTCCAGGTTTCTTTGTGAAGCCTACGCCATCCTGGCCCTCGAAAGTTTCCCGGTGAGAGTCATACGGCAGTCCAAAAGGTGCGCCTCTAGGCGGCAGACTGCGAAGAAAAAGGTTAGAACGGAAGAAAGACATCAACTTTCCACTCTGTTTCATTCAGTTATGGGTGACTCAACAGTCACCAACTCTTTCTTCCCTTCTAACTTTTTCTTCGCAACAGTCACCAACTACGCTCACCACAGCTATGAATGTGCAGATGATCATGTTCGCTAGAATATGCAGGCAGAACCCGGGATTGAGGAGGGACCACTCGGTCCCGACTACTGGCGGACACGAGGAGGCGGTTCCGGATCGTGCTTGGGTGACGACGGCTACCCTTGGAAAAGCGTGGTGGAATTTTGATATTGGCTGCCTACATGGGCTGGCATCTGCACCCTGCACTGCTTTGCCCTCGTCAGCAGCGCTTGAGTCATAGTTACAATATTTTTACCAGCCAGTTGAAGCCCAAGATTAGCGACGCGAACAGGATGGAACACATGGCTTGTTGGAGCCGAATTCAGTGTGCGAAGGGCTTCGAGAGGATAGAATTCGATACATTATCATGACCACGAGCTTCGGTCGATGAAGGTACTCCCACGTGGGAGTCTGGGAGTCAAGGGACCTCTTCTTGATTATTGTGGAGAACATCGATTTTCAAAGCACCTACGAAAGCCAACCGGTGCTTCCGGTGCATGACGGTAATGAAGGAATCAGTGGTGCCGGGTGCTGGCGCATTAGTTAGTGTAATGCCACCAGTTGCTCCGCTCGGCATGGGTTATAGAGGAGATCCAAAAATCATTCATGAATCCTCTTCCAGTGATCGCCGTTGATCGAACCGCACTGTCGCACCTAGACCCGGGAGCTTTGGTAGTGGCCATCAGTTACATATATAGAAGAGAACCGGGGCACCGCGTAATTTGCTTAGACCTTGGTAATGGAAATCACGCGATAGGTGCACTTACAGGCGACATACTTTGTCCCTCTTACGAATTCCGAAGAGGCTTCAGTGGTTCTCCAACGTCTTCGTACATTAATTTGAGATGACGGAGATAACCCCTTTCATCAGGTGCAGCGCTGTTGACATCACTCTCAGCTATATTTCACGATGAACCTATTGTTCGACACAGCCTTGTTGTTACTCGGTCTTGTGCGAGGCCTTGAGGACGCCAATGAATCCCGACAAACAGGTTAGACCAGCCACAAAACCCGAGATAATGTCTGTAAATGTAAATCAGAGGCGGCCAAGCCAATTTAGGCGAAACCATTTATGCCTTTGCGGGCGACATATACACCTTTAAACTTGTTGTTGAGCAGGAGGGCAATCGACTTTGAGCATGCCGGATGGAAGGCCTCTGTATACCGACTCGCAACCTCTCAATATGTTCAATGGGATGGCCATTAAGATTTCTCTCTGAAGCCGAGTCTATCGTAGCCGTCGCAAACGTCGCCGTCACAGCCATCTGACAGCAGCCCGCTCTCCGAAAGCGCAGATGGAAACTTGAAAAGAGGAAAAAGAGAGAATGCCGAGGGGACGAATGAGATATGGAGGTACGCGGTCGCATGTCGTTGTGTGCCGACGCGCGGCTCGGAATCTGTTGATGTACATGTCTTCATACTCTGTGTGTTCTTATCATTGAATTGAGCCTAGACGTCGTTATCCATCATGATACCGAAACAACTGCACAACTCCTGCCTCATATACAATTACATCACCTTCGTGGTCTTCCACTGACTACTTCAGACCGCGCGCGAGCAGAAATGGTCACACGTACCCCCAAAGACGGCCCACGCCTACGTGACCATCGATCAGGCTTATCAAGAAGCAAACATTCAGACGCCAGAACCGCAGAGAGACATGCTCATTGACGCTATCACTATCCGTCAACAATGCTCTGAATGGTTCAATTGTTAAAAGCGACGCGTGTGAAAAAACTGAAATGGAACGCATATTCAATTTACCAGCGAGCTCAAGCACGCTAGTAAGTGCTTTCAACCGGCATTCTCTCCGCAAACACCAACCCCAACCGAAACACTGGCCGATCACGTCAGCAGTATTCCTGGGCAAGGCTACAATGGGAGTGTTTACGTCGACATCAACACATCCGACTCCATTGATGAGGACTTGGTTCATTCAGTGAAAGACATAGTCTTCTTGCCATTTTCTGCTTGTTCAATGACGCGGAAATGCATTCGGGATGCAGTATTCATGGACACTGCCACCGGGGAGTCAGACCACTTGACAGGGTCAGTTAAGGCTTTGGAAGCCAAGGTGCAAGACATTTTGTCTTCTGACTACCTGTCTCAGAGAAAGGCCGGCCTAGAGCTGGAGGAACAAACATTTCATCCGACATTCGTCATGCTAGAGATGATGGCAGAATTGGATTCAAAGGGATTGCTCACTGCAACAACGGCCGTGCAGATCGACCAACTATTGCTCAAGTTGCTCACCTCGCACTGGGACTTCTGCGGCTCAATCAGCTTTATAACTACCTCTAAATCGAGAAAGACAGCTTGATGTGTGATCTGAACGAGCATCTGACCAGTCGCCTGCGAGGCCCACCCAAATCGGCGCGAATCACCCTCAGCACAGCTTTCATATGTCGTGTTCTTTCTCAGTATAGCTCGAGACGATGGAGCATAATTGGACAGTTTCATCAGGCTTCATATTGAAATGGTCGTAGGCCAGGCGGCCGAGAGCTATGCGAGGCAGCGGCGCGCACGCGCCCGAGGGCGCGTGAAGCTACTATACCTACGTAACTCTACGGTTTTAAGGCCTATAATCTTAAAAGAAAAAGGAAAAAGCTCCTCGTGTTCTTCGTAGATCTAAAACAAAAGAGCTAGATAAAAAGCTTGAAAATCCGCTGAGAAACGAGTGAATTATGCCTCTTGATCTGTGAGGGTGATGATGATGTCCGAGCTAACTTCTCGCCCCCCTTGAGGGGGGGCCTAGTAATCTGACCTCTAAACGCCGAAAATGCCGAAAAAATCCAGTGGGCCCACTAAACCCCGTTCCAATATTTAGACGCAGCTCAACGATTAGAAATCGAACTGCCGCTTTAGCATTCTAGAACCCCTATTGAGATTGAAAGTCTGATGATGCAGGGGGCTATGTTGTTCGTTCAGCTGCGCCACATTCAGACGGGCATAGTGTGTCGCCTGAACCAGGAGTGGGATGTATTCCCGATTGCTCATCTTTGCAGCTTCTACAAGCTTGTGAATCCAGGATTCCTCTCATAGCCCGACGTGGAGACACTCGTCACTCTCCAAGAGAAGACCATTTTCGTAGTTTGGCGGCCTACAAACTCAGCTCAGTGCCGCCACGGGCTCTTGCTTGCTCGTGGTCTCAAGCTTTCTGAGCTTTCCAGCATCCGCTCACCTGATCTTTTTGAGCGCATTGCCTACCAGCGTAAGACAGCGCAGCGTGAGCTCTCAGAGGCTATTTTGGCTGGAGTTGACGAAGAGCCTTTTATTGAGAGGTGAATAACCAAGCGGATTACCGTGGGCAGGAGATGCAAGCTTGTCGCCTCAGCAACCTTTGAGCGGCTGAATTTCGAACGAATGAAGGGGAGAGGTTAGAGCTTCTCGTCGCGTGCGTCCTCGCCAGCGTCAAAGATCAGCGAGTCTAGTCTTTCTCGACTACATTTGAGAGGCGCCACTATGTCACTCAGCATTTTAAATCTGAGAAGACAATCAGACAGAAGGTTTCAGTGCTACTATTCGAATTTTGTGGCCTCTCCCGTCTTGGAAAGTCATTTTTTCGATGAGGATCAGGCCAGAGACATTGTGCTGTTTTTCAAGGACAACTTGAAGCCGAAGCATATCGATATCACGTCTCGGATGTGGAAAGCTCGTCGGCAGTATGCGAAATCTCATCAATTACTCAGATTCGCGTGTATAGGGAGCTTGGGATGGATAACAGCTGGGTTCTCTAACAGAATTTGGGATTGACGTTGGAGGCGACTAGCCTACAAAAAGCTTCTGGACTTGTCGCAATGTTAATATTGGGGGCAGTCAGGGCATCTTAGATATCACAGCCACTTCGCCTGCTTCAGGGAATATTCGAGAAGACTATTACAAGTATCAACATGGAGAACATGATAATTGATCAGTAATTAATATTAAAGCTGCCGTCAGGCACCCAGAAAATCTTCCTGTGCGTCCAATCGCTCTGCATCTGACTGTCCGCGTCCAATGCCCCGACTTTGGCAAAAAAAAGAAAAGAATAATTCGCCATCTAGCGAAGCTTCAACGTCCCAAAACATGGGGGTTCCAGCACTGCTATATCTGCAGGCAAAAGCTTGAAAGCTTTGGAGCAAGCATATGGAGCAGAGGACGAGGCAGAGGTCGATCACCGCTTAATGCTCTGTATGAACCGTCAAGCAATTAGTGATGAAGCACTCACACGAGACCGACATTCCGATGGCCCATTTCCGCCGCATCGCAAGTCCGCAACAATCACCACCAATTTCATCTAGACCCGTCAACATTCTTCCGGCCACCAACAGGCATACATCAAAGTCTGATGCAGCGACCGACGTGCATCAAATGAGGCGTCCCACTGCAGATCTCCGCTAGACTTCTGACAACGCAGACACCAGAGCTTGACTCACGAGGCCGTTCAGGAATTTCAGCAATATTCTCATTCCCTGGACGTGGAAAGTTGTAATCAGGTGCAACCTGATGTGGATTCAATTCTGACAGAAACCTACATGAGGTGTTGTGCCATCTAATTGCAGACAGGCGAAGGAGTGTGGGCTAATCAAACTCGGCTGGGACGCCGTAGAGGCCTTTGGTGGATCGATTTGGTGAGGCCGTTCACCACGCCAGAAAACGACGTGGAATGGCCGCTAATCAAACACCTAAACACGCCGGAGATTAAATAAAACTGTATGAAATCATTCAATTGGAAAGTAATACTTACCTCAGCGCCGTATGAACAACAAATATCAGAAATTGATGTGTGCGTAGCCTTAACCATAGCCAGGACAACGCTGCACCTAGCAATCTATTTGGACAGGACCAAGTCATGCAGAACCGGCCACGAAGCAATCATCATGAAATGACTGATTTGTCAGACGCATGCACCATTCCTCGCTGGCTTGTGGCGTCTGCCTTACCGACAGCAATGTGGTTCTCAATGCTGTGGGGTGAGTTTTGCAGCGCCATCCCAGGCGATCGACAGGGTTGAACCGCTATTTCAGCCCGGGGCCGCCTAGCTCAGGCGACATAACCAATCAATGCAACGGCGCATCCTTAATGCGGCAAAGACTAACCTAGTACTCTATTATGACGACCCGCCGTCATCTGGTGCAAGCTGCAACTTCGGTCTTGGTACCTTGGGCTGACCGTGGGCTTGCTATCAATGTGCAATGAATGCTGTGACTGCCTGGAACGGTACGTACCCACTCGGCATGTCAAATGGTCAGTGCTGCACCTGTCTATTAGCGTTGGACACGACCATTATTGCCTCCGTATTCAGCACCGTATGAAGATGTTGATGCGGGTGCTGGACTGAAACCTCCATGAAGCAGGGAATGAACAACGTCGGCGTCACTTCCTTATTGGACGGGTCACATTCACGGAAATCAAACGAAACGGAAGGAAAAATTGTGATGGGTGCCACTCATTCCGCTACTCGCCTTGTCCGCCCGTCCACAGTGTTCTCCAGTGTTTCGTCCCATTTCTGCTGTTGATCGAACATGAAAACCACAGTTCGCCATTCCAATCCACTTTCTAGGTCCGACATTACCAGCCGTCGGGCCCGATGTGGGAACAGAAGTCGTCTATTTACCCCGTAAAGCCTCCCGACAGTCGATTACAGCCCCCGCGAAACTTACTCGACACCTGTTGTCAACAAATCTAACCTGCGTTCAACCGCTGGGGGGTATGGATAGCTATTCCATCCCGACCAAGCAATGCACTGTTCGCCCCATATGCCCCCTCCAACTCTCGAAGCCAAGCTGACCAGTTCTTCGACCTAGTCACATGACGAAGAACCCGAACCTCCCCCAAACCTCAGAACGAATCTCGGCAGCCTGCCTCAGCACCTCCTCGACCTTACTTGAATCTGACGTGTTATAGCCACCCAGCAGATCACCGATTTTTTACTCGCTTATTGCGATCTAACCACGTTTACTTGCGTCCTGCTACAGACCCAGAGCCGTCGAATGCTGCATCAAGTCTGGCATCCAAGGCACATCTCGTTCTTTTCGGGGGGGCCTACAGCCATCATGACTGCGCCGCCGTTCTCTCAAGGGCAGGCTTTCCGTCACCGCAAAGGCATCAATTTCCTTGTAAAACCTCAAACCACGCGATGGTAATCGCCGAGCCAGACGAATCTGCGCCGAGGCAGCCATTAATACTCAAGCGGGGATTGCTCTAGCGATGTTGATGCCGCCCTTTCCCCTTTCCCACTATCTTCCTCCAATACAATGGCAGCTGCGGAAGAGAAAAGAACTCACAGATCATCAGAGACCACTGCCTCGACCGCCCGACGCAAGCCATCCACGCCAGAGAATAACAGAATTGCGCATGAGACCACATCAGCATTCGGCATATGTTCCGAGACAGCAACGCCCCAACCTCAAATGATTCCTTATCCATACCAATTGACGAGCCTCACTCCACCTTCTGGGATCTACCTCGTGGGAGGACTCTAGAGAGAGCTGGAGCTGGAACTATTATTCTTCGTAACATTGTTCTAAACGCTTCGGTTTCGACAGCCCCACGACCATGTTCCATCCTGGCACTCTTCTGGGTGCTCGTCCATGATTTTAGCATTTTCGCCGAACCCGTTCGTTGTCGAGAAAGGCCATGCATCGCATGGCACAACGGCGATCTCGCGACGCAGATAGAGGCGGGGCCTTTGGAAAAGTGTCTCTTCACAATGACACCGACTCGCGCGAGGCCATGACCACAGCTGTTGCATGAATAATGGCCCGTCTGAAGTAAGAAAGTAGAAGTTCAAGACTTTCAGAAGGCCACACAAACAGTACTCTCATGATGGAAAGGCAATAGGCCGGCTCACGTCGACCAGATCTCGGGAGACTCGTCTTGTAGAATGATCACACGGATAGCTCCTAGATAGCTTGAGGTCCCTCGTGAGCGCTGCCGCAGTATCGTGGTAATCAACATGGGCATCAGACTGTTCACAAAACCGACGAAATTCCCAACGATGTTCGTAAAACAAACCACCACTTGCCGTCTGTTGGAACTTAGATGACCGATTGGATAGTAGTGAAGGTTATTGAGGAGGAGGGTGTCTCATACCAGAAGGATTCTGCAGATGAATTGGAGATCACAAGAATTAGGTTCATTTTCAATCATGACCCTTGCGAGATGAGGAGGTCATTATTTTGTCACTGTCCAAAGTATTGTCTCCCGATTTCAATGTGTGTGTAGGTTCATGGGCATTCTACGTCATCGGCCCCGAAAACAATCTCTGTAGATGCATGATTGCGTTAGGGCATGTTTCCGTCGGTGTGCTGCGAGTGATATCGTACACCGTCTACCTCTCCCAGGCAAAGAGTAATTCGTCTAGAACATTGAATTTCCTTTGTGAACTCTTGTGTCTTGGATCCTACCACCGTCAGAATATGGGAAAGATAATTCGTCTCTCTTACATATCGCCTCGTCTGTTTCCAAGAAAGCTTCGATGGACATAGGTGTAAAGTCATCATACCCAGTGTCAAATAAGAACCGCATCAAGAAGAGCGTGGGTCAATGTCAAAAAGTAGCCGCAGACACCAACGCACTGAGTGAGTCTAGGAAGGACCAAATCATGAGTTCGATGGAAGTAGCTGTTCCTCTCTGTCAGCAAACACTTTCATTGGTCTCCGGATGATGCAAAATCAATCATGACAGATGAACACGCTCAGTGAAAGCACAGGCAAGCATGTGAAACCTCATACGGTCATCCGGCTCGAGATTGACCATGGTTCCAGGAGCATGAACTCTATGTGCACGGGCGGTTAGGTCCAACCCTTGCAGTCAGTCTAAACATTACAGTACCCAGTAGAGCAACCAAATGCCATGTACTGACATGAAATTAAGAGGGAAGAATATTCTAAAGTAGTAAAATGTACGTTTGATTAGGCAGAACAAGTTTTCAGGTGTACTAAACTAGCCTCATCTGAGAGAGCGAACGTGTTTTGACCGACGTAGCGACCATGATCCTGAACTAATCTGCGGTTTCCATGACAGAGATTGTAGAGCGCCAGATTTCTAGGCTCAAGCACGATCCGGAGAGGCCACGGAGAGATACGCCTCCATGATTTTCCGGGCCTGTGTAGAGCTACTCATGAAACTCTCCAGCATAGGGATATCTACACGGACGTAGTCTTGAGAATTTGATTGAGATCCTTGCTGAAAACTACTATGTTAAAGCCTGCATCGGTTTGAACATTTTCTGCAGACTTGGGGTTAACGTTCAATATGGGTGTTATGGCGATGATACTGAGAACAGTCTAGTCCGAAGCCTTGCTACAACTGCGGCATATGAGGGTTTTCAGGGCTGTTTGATATTGATCGACTTGACGATAGTGTATGCAAGAATAACGGATGCACAAACCATCTCTGGCATAGTTCAAGACCGAGACATGAATCGCAGTGCTGAATCAAGAGACAAGTGGGTGTAGTTGTTGCTGCCCTCATCAGACAGTATCCTACTGACACAAACAGACGACTTATGATGGGGAGAGACACGCAAGCCTAGCAGCAAGTGAATTTCCAACCTGGTCGTCTCAGGCTGATTTAGAGTTCGTCCCTGAGCTCATTAGCTACAGATAACAAAGCTGCAGATTTATCTGGTACGGCGATAGTATGAACGAATAATTACCGTTAACAAGATGGGTTGAAAATAACAACATCCCTTCTCACTAGCTAGAGATACAATGAGACTACAAGTGTATTCCAGGGCAGCACAATGAGAGCCGGCGCATGTGCTTCAAACCGATCATTGAGCGACACTGGTCAGACTTATCAACGTAGTACCGGGAGAACCTTGCCTTGAGCTGCATGCTGCACGCTTACGACTACTTTCGCTGGCTGGCTGTCAGCCGAGGAAAGCCGTGGATTTGGTCATTGGCGCAGGGCTGGACAGCTCTGGAGCGTACGACATTGTCGCATATTACCAAAATGCAACCTACTTTATGTTTCAACTGCCCACAGCTTCTGCTGAAGTTTTCATAGCGACTGTCTCGACGCGGGAGATGGCCTTGACTGACACAGTTCATCAGTGGGTTGGAGTCCAGAAGTAGTGAAGAACCAACAACATTTCGATATACACAGACATTAGAAAGGTTCCAGGCAGCTAACGCTTTGAAATAGATGCGTCCAGAGATGACGGAGGCTTCCAGGCACTAGTTGCGCTACAGGAATCGCGGCTATGCCTTGACTTGCTCATAAGATAGTAGAAAGAACATGAACGAATGGAAGGTTGATAAGATGAAGCTGAAATTGCGACATCGTAGAAATTAATAGAGAAGGGTGAAGGAAGACGCTGATAGCGCATGCCGATAAACAATGTAGACGAATGGAGGCTGGGGACGGAGACTTTTGATCAACGAGAGATTGTAAGACAAGTTGGGTAAAGTAGACGAAGCGAAATAGCAAATGTTGTTGAAGACGCTTGATTGGGAACGCTCAAAATTGTGCTGTTTGAGGCAGCTGATACAGTGAATCTGTTGTCGGTTCTCAACAGCTCTCGTAACCCTATTGCAGCCCCTTTGACGCGTTTGAAGGCATTGGCCTTGCCCTTATGAACGCTTCGCATCGGGGTCTTCGCATCTAGAAGGCTGGACAGGCTGTCTAGGCGCGTCGGAAGATACTTTCAGCAGCATAAGGGTGCTTCAAGCGAGCAGAATGGGCTGAGGCCACAGTACTCTCAGACCTTGGAGGGAAACAAGCCGACGCTTTGGTCAGATGCCACCGAGCGCGCAAAAAATGGCCGAGAAGAAGATTCAATAAATAGAACCTGAAAACTTTACTCCGTTGCATAGTTGATTATTGAAATCGGCATAGACTTCTCAAGGTCTGCTTGTGTTGCTTGCCGGCGACTTGACATATTGGTTCTTCTACGCCTTTGTCCTGGCCGGATCTACAATTAAATCGGCTTCGCCTGCAGACAGGTCGTTTATGAGGTACAGAAAGTCAAGTCCCTGGTCTCCAGCAGACCCAGACCCAATCACAGCCAGACTAACAATAGCATTGCTAAAGGACCAAAGCCTCTAGCCAATCTTGGCCGGGTTTACTTCGCCGCGTCACCCACAGTTCCTGGACCCTAATGCTCCCAAAGCCTCGCAACTCTGAGTGAAGGTGGCAAACTAAACGGCACAGGAATACAGTCGGATTCATCTACCGATTTTCATTCAACACCATCAACCTCCAGCACCAACAACCTTCTCTAAACTTTTGCCGGAGTAATTTTGGAGGTCGACCTTGATGATGTCTCTGAGTCCTCTGATTGATTAATCCGTTCGCTGCGCGCTCGTGTACCTCTTTACGCCTCCTGAGGCTGAACCCTTCATCTCTAAGTGTAGGGCTTGTCCAACGTGCAAGTTCTTTGTGACGCTTCTACTAAACTCCAAAGCTGAATGGGAGAGAATGTGAATACTAGAGAATGGAGTCGCGAGTATAGGCCCTTTTAATAATCGGGGCGTTATCCCGGTGGTTGTAGCGCTTGTGATGGCTAAATCAATCAACTAAACGAACGTAAGGCGTGAGACCTACCTAATAAGCTGTAAAGATGAGGAACTAGTCTTGGGCATTGACGCTGGCATCCAAGATGACACTTTCTATTCGCGATGATGTTGCTATTTGACAGTCCAACAAATGGGCCCATCTCTTACTCTCAAACGCCGTCACCAAGGAGCCACGATAGCCGATAATGAAGAAATGACACAAACATGAGAAACCTTCAGGTCATAGTTCCACGCGCTGTGAGGGAACCCAGTGGTAAACAAGTAAGCAGCCCAGCGAGGACGCTCGGAAGAGAGACTGAGTCACTGACTCACGTCAGATGGTGCACGTAACGGACCTTAGATTGAGGTGAAATGTGGGCTGTTCACGAGATAGGAGTTCTCTTGTGGTTGGGTGTGGCGATCCTTGGCAGCGTAGATGTTGGCGATGGAGGAGATCCGGCTGTCTTGGCACTCACCAGCTTCCAAGCGCACCATGTTCTGGCAGAGAACTGTGGACATGGTATTGGACTGAATTAGGAACTTTGGTGGTAGACCCACGCTGGACGGGAAGTTGGAGGTTATAGCGAGGGTTGTTGATGTTCTGGATATGAAGCGCGTTGATATCTAAGTCCGATCATCCCGACGGTGTCTGGAAATGGTCATGCACTATTCTGACAGTACCCAATTTCTCGTGCAATTCATGCATAACGAAGCATTGAGAGAGGAGCCCCAATACCTCCTTTCGAAGCCAAAATCTGCATGAGAAAGTTTGCGCGTCAAGATTGGATTAGTTTATGGAAGGATCAAAAATGCCTGGTTCGCGTTGAACAAACATGAAGTCAGACTGCTCTATCTGTGAGAAGGAACTTCTCGCACAGCACAGGTGTTAAACATGAATCTCCATGGATCAGAAGGTTACTTGAAAGGCACATCATTAAGTACAGGCTATCGCAGGACTACAGACTGCTAGCGGCATCCAAGCTCAAAGGGCAGAGAGCAGCCCGCTGGCGAACAAGCTTACCTGGATCTTATCAGAAACGTCTGCTGCTACGAGGCGACGTGGACCGGATCATTCGGGCTGTGGTGGACATGGCGAACAAGAGCCTTGAAGCGATGAAGGTAAAAGGAATCCAGCCGTCCCAGAGAGATTACCATTGCGCCCGAGATGTGCGTTAATTCCATGGATGAGCTGAACTCATTATATCGCGGGGCGTTATGGTGCGTTGCTGAGAACCGGAACTTGAGGCGCGACATGGCAGGACTTGATGTCGAATGCTTATGAAATCATGATGACATGCGGACTTGTGATTGCACTGTGCGGGATTGACTTGAGTATCACACATTGCTAATGAGTAAAATAATCCCACTTTGATGCATACCTGGTAGTTTGTTATTCCTGCTGACGAATTGTGTTCAGAACATTGTTGGAAACAAACCAAGAGCGGTCCAGCTCCCTTACCAAATTACAAGGGTCATCAAGTCCCAATGGAAGTCGTTATTGGGTTTCCAAGTTGATCTGAAGATTATCTTGAAGTTGAGGCTGTCTGTTGTCGGTGAAGCTGGGAAAGTCACTTTCTTCCCCATGAAGCCTCGAGATCATTGACCTTCGGTCGTGGCTCCGTTTCTGGCCCCAGCTCCGGCCACCAGTTCCCGGGCGGAGCAAGGCGAACTCATACCCTCGCCGACATTCTAGACAGACTACCCGGTATATCAGGATTCTACTAAGGTCTTGTCAGATTGCAGCCTGCGACGGTGCCCTAATCTGTCCTGATAGCAAGCCGACCAATTAAGCAGACAGTCTTCATAGGAAACATGGCAGCTAGCAAAACACGTTCATCCCAATGAGGAGAACTTACCCCGCCGAAGAATCAGCCATGTGATGATCAGCGAGCGAAGCGACATCGACAACATCCTGCAAACACTCAATTACTCTGCGAACGACTTCCGATGATCGTGACCCAAGGACAAAGCCGGGGATGCTTCACGCGCTAGCATACGAAGGTCTTCAGCTTCCAGTACAAACGCATGTCAATCTCATTACTGCTGCGGCTGCAAGTCCAGTGACGCATTCCCACAAACGGCAGCAGAGCGCACCAGGGCATGGCACATTGTTCCAGGAGAAGCTACCACAACCAAAGAAATACATAACAAAGCGTCCAAAGTGCAAAGGAAATAGTGGACGGGAACAATTCGACATCCCCACAGGGCACTGGTAGACCGAACAGCATGCATTCAATGTCACGAATCGGACATTGGAATATGATCATCTCAGTGCGGCGTCCTATTGATGCCAATGGTGCTGCAACTTGAAATTGACACGTTCTTGACGTCAACCTCGCCGAATCTGATTGTTGGCCTGCGACACAGCAACAGCAGTCGGCCTCCGTCCCCACGCACAAAACACCAAGGAGAAGATACACAAGTTGTTGGATGACCTCATGAGTAGCCCGGAATACCTGTTTCTCCAATGCCTCGCCGCATCAAACGCTTTCGAGTGCTGCTGCCCGACCCCCAAGTGCAGCCCAGTATTCTCGCACCAGAGCCGGGTCGCGGGCTCTGGCTGCACCTTCGCTGAGGCTGGACGTCTCGGCGGACCCCTCCCATTCGACTGTGAAGCGAACGTTGGACCTTTGGCCCTTTTTTCCGCTGAGATGATGACTCGCAATCTTCAACAGGTACTACTTGTTGCTGTTGTCGCCCAGTGCAGCTCGGCAGTCATGAATCTTTGTGTAGGCGGCCCACATGTCTGGGGCGTCTTGCTGTATTATTGCCTCTGGTTCCCAAGTTTTGTCCCATGTCTTTCCATCGGATGGCTCCCAATCGATCTTGAGCTGGACTCGGGTGTCGTCGTCAGGGTCGGCTCGGTGTCCGATGATGCCCTTGATCCCCCACTCTCGCTGGTCGTCGAGATCGTCGAGATCGTCGCGAACGCTGCCCAACTCCGGATGGGAGCTGGTCGTCGATGATTCATCGGGGGATGCGGACAATTGGTCTTGGTTGGCTGTGCTCTCGGATGGGGCCGGGCTAGGCGCCATGGCAGCGGAAGGAGGCTGCTCAAGAGGTGTGGAAATCTGGAGGAACGGCCTGACGTTAGCTTGCGATGCCAATCAGGAACGAAGATTTGATCGGACCATGTCGTCGCTAGGAGGAGCCATTTTGGCATTAGGCGAGCAGAGAAAGACTTCTGAAATTCGAACGACGACGTTTCCGATGGAAACTTCAAGAGACTGGTGTCCCGAATGAGGCCCTGTTGCGGCGTGAAGGACTGTGGACGTTGTCGCCAGAAGAGAGAGGACTTGTTGCAAAGTGCAAGTCAAAGATGCGGGAAGGTGGTGTCGCGGGGATGTTAGCGGAGGGAAAGACTCGACTCCATCGACCTACCTTACTGCGATGAGGTGCAGATTCCCGCATCCTGCACCTTCCCAGAGAGCCGGGTGCGAACACAGTCAATTTGGAAGGGGACGTCGCTCTAACAGTGGCTCGGCGCGAACGATCCGATCTTGGCGGCCGTGAAAAGTCCCAACTTCGCGCTAAGGTAGGTACCTAGGTACCTCCCATTTTCGCTCTTCCTACCTACCTACCTTGATACCCACCCAGGTGGGTGGCGGCAGGCGCGTGGGGTTCCAGCTGCGGGAGGAAGGAGCTGGCGGGCCCAAGGTTGTGTGCCACACAACCTGTGCGCACCACCAACTCTAGCCAGTCATATCAGTTGTGTGGCATACAACCTATGCGCCACAGAGGGACCGACAAGTCGCCTTCAATTTCCCACATTCAAAGGAGCCGGCCGCCCTTCGCATTAGCTGCAGCACCAGATGTCATTGATGGCAAGAGCTTGCAAGGTTCACCGCAGCAGTACCCCGTCCAAGTACCTTCCGGCGAAGGATTGGATGAGATGCGGGAGGAACATATGGGCAGTCGCAGATCTTGTACGCACCTACCTACCTTATTCCGATGTCCATGGATGTGCGAACCTGCCTCGTGGTGATTGATACCTCCTTCCTAGGAATTGGCCACCCTGCTCTGGAATGTGCAAGTGTGATGAAGAATAACACGGCCAACTAGCATGCTTGCCACCACATCTCCTCCCCTGTTCAGCGGGCAGGGACCAACTGCCGATCGTTCAGGGTCCTACTGCCGATTTCAGCACCAAAATCCGAGAACTTTTCCATCAGACCGGCCCAAGTTTCTCGACAGGATCAGTCAAAAGGCTTGCCCACGATCGAAAGCACCCGACATGCATTTCCAGCCATCAAGTCCGTCGGCGCAGTCGGCGCAGTCGTCGCGACCGCCCAAAAGACCCCATCCAATCTGAAGCCTCCGGTGCTGCGTCCGGCCCGCACGTTTGGGCGGGAAGCCGGCCGATCCACCCACACCCTCGACGCCCTCCACGCCCTCGAATACGAAACCCAACTCGCCATCTTCCCCGACGAAATCCATCGTCCATGTTGACTGCTGTTTCGTTGGCTAGATGGACGACGAATCATCATATTTCGAGCTGTGGATTGAGCGAGCTCGACATCCAAGGAGGCACCCGTGTGTCTAGATCACCGCCAAGTGGATTGGGCCAAAACTTCAACTCCCAAGCCAGGGGGCCCTCTGCGCAGAACAGGTGCCCCACCCTTCCATTGCCCAACGCATTATCCAGTGTCCCAGGTCCTGCCCGGGGATGTGCTGACTGTCCGCCTGAGGAGCTCTTCTAGAAGCAGCATAGCACCCTTCGAGCTGTGTTGCAACCCGATCTGCATAAATCTCGAGCTCAATGTCGTCACCGCATTCAATATTACACCGAACCAAGACGAAACATTGTCGTCCATCTGCAAAACACCTCCTTCCAAGAGTCACATTTCGAAAACATCCCCTCCAACGTGCCGAGCGACGGACGGCGGTTCCAACAAGAATTTCCTCGACACCCACACAGACGATGTTCCTGCGCCCGCAACACCAGCTTTGCGTTGATCTGTCCCAATTTATGGCATTGGTATAACAACGAATCACGGTTACCTTTCAGTACAAGGCACTTCTCTCTGCTCCGAATAAAAATATGGGTGCTGCGCTGGCACATTTATTGCCGAACTCACCTGCACCAAGCGCCTGACTGGAAATGCCCCGAGCCCACCGAGCCCTCTCCAGTTTGATGCTGACAAGGCACGGCAACCGCTGACAGGGAACGTACGATGGCGTTGAAGGAAAAATAAAAAGAAGGATAAGGTACATCTGCACAGGCCCGAAGAGTCTGGGGCAAATACAACCAAGCTGCCCAGTGCGAGCCCCTAGCCCGTGCTATGCCCTGGTCTTGAGGACCTGAAAACTCGATGGTTGGATGCAATCAATCCGCACAAATGCACTTTTTCTCCTGCCGACTCCCTTCTACCATGTCTTCGTCCCGGATCATGACCCGTGCCGCTTTTTCTGTCTTTTGTGTACATATTGCCATCTAATGTCCCGACAAGAATGGGTGTTTGTACTCCAAGCTCTCTCCCAATTTGCCCATCCTGATCAACAAGCCTTTGTTGGCTGGGCAAGCCTGCGATGCGCTCCAGCACGATAGCCCGGCTCGGGCTACGGGACACTCCAGTAATGAGAACACCTTTGCTCGAAATTCAAAGTTAGACGGGCCGATCGCTGGTTAGGGGCTGCAGTGCTCAATATATTTGTCATGTCGTAGTCTCCTGCAGCAAGGGCTTGTCAGTTGCAGTGCATCCCACGGGGCGGTTAGTTACTGGCCTGGTCCTTCGAGGTATTACTAGGGACAGCCCAAGGGGCCGGGAAGAGGGGCTTCACGACTCGGGCGTAAGAGTTGAACGGAGAAAGACGCGGTGCTTCTCCGAATTGGCGTGCCATCCAATGCCATTGGAACGATTCACACCATCTTTTACACCCACGATTAACACACGCATCATGACCCATAACGACGGTTTCGTGTGGTACCCGATTGCCGTGGCCCCATTAAAGACTGGGTTTTCGGCAACTTTCTGCGGCGTGGAATACGATATAGGCAACTCACATTGCCGCTATCTCCGTTGTTTCCGGCTTAAAAGAACATGCATTCATTTCGCAACAGCTTCTCCCATTGCATCACTAACACCGCTTCTACCATCTTGAAATCAGACCTGACGCCTCCTCGACTCAAAATGGCCCCCCAGCCCCCCCCAGAACTACGCCGCCTGGCAGATGGCCGCCAAGGCTCCCCGCTTGGAGGTCAAAGAGGCCGCTTACACCCATCCCGCCGCGTCCGAGATCCTGATCCGGAACCGAGCCGTAGCCGTGAACTATGTCGAGCCAGCCCTGCAGACCCTCGGACCGGACCTGTTCCCCTGGGTGACGTACCCGCAGATCTTCGGAAACGACATTGCCGGCGAGGTCGTCGAGGTGGGGCCCGGCGTCGAAGCGTTCAAGCCCGGGGACCGCGTCGTGGCCCACGCCATCAACGTCACCAACAATAAGCCCTCCGAGGGGGCCTTCCAGCTGTATACCATCGTGTCGCACTTCATGGCCGCCCCCATCCCCGACCGCGTCTCCTATGAGCAGGCGTGCGTGCTCCCGCTGGCGTTGTCGACCGCCTCGTGCGCCCTGTACCAGAAGGACCAGCTGGCCCTCGAGCTCCCCGCCGTCCCCGCCCGGCCCAGCACCGACAAGACCGTCCTCGTCTGGGGCGGCGCGTCGAGCGTCGGATGCTGCGCCGTCCAGCCGGCCGTCGCTTCCGGCTACGAGGTCGTCACCGTGGCGTCGCCCAAGAACTTCGGCCTCCTGGAAACGCTGGGGGCTGCCAGCGTGTTCGACTACCACGCCGCGGACGTCTTCGAGGAGCTCGTTGGCGCCCTTGCTGGAAAGGACTGCGCCGGCGGGCTGGTCACCGTGCCGGGCTCCCTGCGTGACAACGAGGTGGGCCGCGCCGTAATTATACTCGGATTTCCTCGGCAAGGCCTTGGCTGCCGGGTCATTCGCCTGCGTCCCCGAGCCGTACGTCGTTGGCGAGGGGCTGGAAAGCCTGCAGAAAGCGTTCGAAGCATGTAGAGAAGGGGGTCTGTCGGCAAAGAAGATCGTGGTCACCTTAGCCTAATGCAGATAATACTACACTATATCAGCCAGCCTCCCCTCTCCTGAAAAGCATTAGCAACAGCCTTGGTCGTTCGTATGGTCGTACTTAGCTAGTCATGTCCAGATGAATACAAGAAAATACCTGCCACTATATTCAGCTCGTCTCGATTTTTAAGAAGTAAGCGATACACTCCAGCCCCTGGATGTGATGAGGGCCGGCAATCTTGCAACAGAGGATCTTGTTACCCTCAGCATACAGACCTCAGAGTTTCTTAATGACAAGGGCGGCCAGAGAAAGGAAGTCAAAGGTCTTAATAGCCTGCAGGAGATCCTCAAGCGCCGTTGGATAGTTCCAGGCCTGGGGACCGAGGTGGGGACCGAACGCTTCCACCACGAGCGGATGGGGAGAAGTATACAACGACGTTTAACTATCTTGTCAAAGTTGTTACCGTACTCCCGCCGTCATATGTCACTTGCACTCATGGAACTCATGGATTCAAATACGCGCTGTATGAAGCTCCTGCGTGTGGGCTTGCGTCGTTTCAACGGGAACGCGTGAACGCCAGGTTTGACTGTCCTCAACCCGCCTGGTCTTCCGAGGAGGTTCTGATATTGCCGCCGATTGACCAGACCCCCGCGGTAGAGGAAGAAAGTCAGTGGTCTAGCACTCAAAATTCACGGGGTAGGGTCCGCGGACACCTCCGCCTTTATGATTCCCCAAGCCTGATAAATGATATCACCTGAACAGGTATCCCTAATATACTTCCCCTGCTGGGCCAAGCAATATGCCTAAACATCAACCGAAACGGAAGCGAGATCACTTTTGGGGGTTTATCACTCGCGAAGATAGCTCCCTACTTCACACCTGCAGACATCTGCTTTAACGAAAATATCAGGAAGTATACCTAGGCAAAAAGCATGCCGGGGTTTCCTGCTTCCAAGTTACAATTCAAACTATATTGAAAACCCAAACCTAACCAACTATAAAAGCTCAAAAGGAGGAACTGAAGAGAAATAATGAGATGAGAGACCATACTTCTGTCCCTATCTTCCACTTCCCTACCATTGTTTGTATCCCCTTTGTCCAGTATAAACTTAAAAACATTGAAATAACAGCCAAGAATAACACTGATACATAAATTAAACTAAAAGGAAAGAGGAAAACACTAAAGAAAAAAAAATAAATAAGAAAGGGGGACATTTTATGATGCTTTAAAAACTTATTAAAGGTCATGGTCTAGTTTGACTGCTGTTCGAGCGGTTCCCACTCAAGTTTGAAGATGGGCTTCGTGATCTCCTCGGCCTCCAAAGTCTTCTGATTGTTCTCGTCCCGCATACTGCCGGCCCAGAGCGCAAACTGGGCCTTCTTGTTGTCAGCCTTGTTGTCATAAAAGAGCCCGAGCTTTCCGCCGGCCACGTTCATATTGATGGCAAGACGCATCTGAGGGGAGCAAGGTTCGACATGGATCTTGACACCAGGCAACTTCTGGAGAATTCTTTCCTTCATTCCTTCCACTTGGTCTGTTACAAAGCGCAAGCTGTTTAGCAAACGAAACTTTACAGGGCCGGGATCAATGGGAACGTGATATTACATACCGTGAAAGTAAGCAGGTTCCTTCGCCTGGATCCGAGGGGCATCGGTTCGAGCTCTCGTGTAAATGATGACGTGCGTTTGCTTAAGGCTGTCCTCGGTAAACCATTGCGGCAAATAATCATATTCCCTCAGGACTTGGTTGCGAGAATCTTCATGGGTTGTAATGGGTTTCTTTCGCCGCTCCAGCTGCCAGCTGCTCCCTGTGGGTCTTGTCGGTTTTGAAAGAGCTATCCCAGTGATGAATCTATGTCAAAGAAGAAAGTAAGTATATTTTCCAGTTTCGAGGAACATGGATGATATGTTCAAACACCAGGGGCTTCGAGGTTTGAGTTTTGGTTGACTTACCATCCACGCTGATTCGTGGTTGACGATGACAACAGCAGTACAACCGAACAGACCAGGCATGATCATCGCGGTCTCCTTATTAGCAAGTTCATAGTGGCTGCCGCGAGTTCCGCCGCTTGTCATCGGCGGATCGGTGTCTACTGGCAACTCGGCATTCGTGGGGCCGAGCAGAAAATGGTTTTCCGGTTTCTTTAGGGCGTCGGAAAACAATCCATCAACGGATTTGCCCGCTGGGAGCTGGAATAGGTTACCCGCGCGCTTGGAGAGGCTGAGGTACTCACCGGGCGGGGCGAGCTCGTCGCTGGCCGTCACATTGTAGGTCAGGCCCTCTGGGTCGTTGTCGTCGGCATCGAGGACACCGCGGAGCGCCAAGTCAAGCAAGTCGTCCCGTTTGCCAAAGGCCTTGCAGGTCTGACCGCACGTCTTTCACGAGCAGTCGATATCATCGGCCTCTCCTGTAGAAGTAGGCTTGGTGCTGGTAGTCGTGGTACCCTTGGTCTTCGTGGTCGTGGTAGGCTTGGTGGTCGTAGTCTTGATGCTCGTAGTCTTGACAGTCTTGCTACTCTTGATGGCCCTTTTACCGCCGCCCGTGAGGCTGTCGTCGATGCCTCTACCGTTGTGGGGTATTGCCGAGACAAGGGCTCCGAGGAGCAGGAAGGCGGTGGTGCATTGTTTGAGCAATATCTTGAAAGAGTGACAAGTGAAAGAAGGGAGTGTGGGAAATTTTCAAAGGAGTGCCAAGCCCAGCCTGTTGTGATTGGTATTGTGATGCTTCTTGTGTACTAGACTCTGAGACTCATTCGACCTTGAGACTGGTATCAGGGCTTTCTATATGTAATCCTTTTGCAGCCATACCAGAAGAATAGATCGGATGTTCCGACGGAAGTCAGACGGCCCCCAGTTGCAGCCCCCAGCGCATGAAAACAATGCTGGACGCTTTCCGCCCCAGTAGCGCCAATGCTTTGTAAGATGCAGGATCAATCCGCCATGGTCAGATAGCCGCCAAAACTCTATGGATAATCTGGAGAACCCCAAAACGCCCGACTGAATCAATACGAAGAGTGTCAGATCTTGATTAAAATCGCCCAGCCCCCAGGACTCTGTGGACGACTTCAAGGATGTGTAGTCCATTTTTGCCGTACCGCATCACCACCGCCCCCTTTTTTGTTTTCTTTTTTTTAGGAGGGAGAGAGAGAGAGATACTTGAGGGTTATGCGTTAACCTGCCACTCCGTACTCTGTGGTCATTTTGATCTCGATATTCTCGTCGCCTTCTCATTGAATTCATCATGCTACTTCCTAAGAGGCTGTCATAGGCAGATATCAAGGGGCTGTCATCCATCTACACGTCGATCCTCTAAACGCAGTGATCGGGCGTTTGAATTAGAACTCCGGTTCTCTTTGCGTTGTTTAAACCGTAGCAGTTTGAGACTTCTCTCGGCGTCTGCCACGAATGGACTAGGGACACGGAGTAGGTGTACATCTACGGTATGCGTGACACAGTGTCATTCAGTATTCTGGCTTCTCATGTTAGCCTGGTCAACCACTTTCTCTCAGGATCAATAAGTGATTACATCCAGTTGTCCCAGAATAGACATGTTGCTCTGTTATCCTTTGTTGCATTGCCGTAGTGTGGAAAACGTGGCTCGGTATCTAGCTATGTTTGCTAGCCGACTAAACCTACGCTGCCTTTCCCAGATCAAGCAATACTTTCTCCATCAAGAGGAGGCTAGCTAGAGGTTTTCTTGTAGTAAATCGAAAATCCAGCCCTAAATGTTCCATCTCATTACTGTTCCCGTTCTTGACTCCACCTTCTCTTGAATCAATAGTCACATGACGCAACACCTTGGAAGAATACTGTTTGCTCGCTTTTCTTGTTCTGAATCCGTCTGATCAGCTGGTACTCTAGCAGTAAATCAGTAGTTCTTTGCATCTCACCATCCAACTCTCGGGCCTTTGCCTCCAACAACTTCCAAACCTCTTTGTAGTACTTCTGGGAATTTTCGCCATTGCCGTATGAGTGTATGTCTGCAAGCTCGATGGCGTTATGTTTCGGCGAATGTCTATTTCCGGCGCGCATCCGTGGGTCTGCCCCATTGTCTAGAAGGAATTTCACGAGATCAATGTCGTCCATGCGGTTCGTCTTCTGATTGTAGTTCATCGGATAGTCCAGGATCTCCATCAGCGGGGTGCTGACCGTGTCCTTTGGGTAGGGCGGATCCATGGACGGTTTGTACACAGCGTTGATATCATAACCTTCGTCGATGGCCTGCTTCGCCCAAGCCAGTCGCTGCTCAATCGAGTCTTCGTTCCATGCGAGGTGGTGGAAAGGGAATGGGTGGGATCGGAAAGGTTTGAGTTGTTTTTTGTTGTGCTTTGCCTCTTGTTTCATGGCCGCTGAATCCATGGCTTTGGACAGATGAACAACAGCTTGGATCGTGTGGAGCGTTTCGCGTCACTGTCGAAAAGACAACCGACCGTATCTTATGTCCGTGGATTGCGACCGGCGTGGTCCGAAAATGACAAGTTGCGTGTATGATTGTTTGGCGCAGGCCCCCGCGTCGAACTTTTAGGCAGTTGCGTGAGTACTTCACCGTGACGTAACATCAGAGCAGGCCGCATCACCTCAACCCGACAGCCTGGGTCGAGGGCCAGCACCGCTGGGTTTTGTGGGTCTACTGCCTGCCAGCCGCTAAGAATAACCCCCACCGACCCTACCAAACTCCCTATTAGGTACCCTGGGCCGGCCTGCCTGCCTGATGTTGTCGAATTGGGGGTCAAAATGCGTGAAGCGATGTGGCTTTTCAGCTGTCCTAGCGCCGCCGTCCCTCTCTTACTCCCCAGCCGCCAGCTGCCTTAGTGTTCCATCGAGCAGGCGCACGTCAATATCAAGTAGCAGACATG
The DNA here is from genome assembly GCA_027406105.1 of Colletotrichum endophyticum. NCBI lineage: Eukaryota > Fungi > Ascomycota > Sordariomycetes > Glomerellales > Glomerellaceae > Colletotrichum > Colletotrichum endophyticum. Next base: position 353,062 of record JANVYF010000019.1, read on the forward strand.
CATCATCACGGGGCCGGGTGGGTGTCACTCACGCCTTGCCCACGTCTCGCTCCCTGTACTGAAGGTACCGGCCAATCTCAGTGATCTCTGTGCGGATCTTCTCCGTCTTCGCCCGCATGAAAATGAAGGTGGGTTCCAGGACCTGGTCCGCAAGACGCCGGTCTTTCTCATGCTTGCCCACGGATCGTAGAACATGGCCTCTACGGAAACTATGCCTTGTAATCGAAGCGTTAACCTCCGGGTACAGAGCACCGATGGCTTCACAGTCACGGTTCCAATATTGAGCGAGACAAGGCACTTGCGGTTAGGCTGCGCATTGCCGCGGGCCAAAGGCATGAGTTTCTCATTGTAGGACTCGCCTTCCTCCAGATACATGTACTCGAGGACATCTCAAAGAGTTAGTTGATTGTCGGCCAGTTCTAGTGCGACATACCATCGATCAGAAACAGAATCGCCAGGAGACGGCAGGCAAAGGCGATGCGGTCGTTCTTTGCGAGGGGAAAATACGGTCAGGTGACCCTGGAGAACTCTGCCGCAACGAATTTCTGGCGAGCCTTGTCGTCTGGGAACGGCCAACTATCCAAGAACCAAGCATCGACTTCGACAGTGACAGGGTCAACCAGGGGGTGGCAGATCGGAGCCCAGGCAGATAGCGGGATCGTGCGGCGCCTACGTTGTCGCTTCTGCGTAGAGAGGCACGTGTAGACCGGCGATCTGACGTCGTCCAACTTAGACACGCCGTTGACATTCTTTAGCAGCTGTCCGACGCTGCCCAAGCCACTTCCCGACTCCTGAGCCCGAGCTGCGGGAGTCATCTTGGTGATCGGATTGATCCGGCAGAGGTTGTTCAGGAAAGCTGAAGGAACACGATCTAACCGGAAGAACGGTCACGATGATCACTTTGCGGCCCCAACAGCTTTTAATACACGGGAGCTCTGCAGTGTTGCTGAACCCATCAACCTGTGATGGTATCTTTCCTCTATGTTAGCAGTGTGAACAATACATAGCATCAGACGGCTCATTCGTTTAACAGCAGAACCAGTCTTCGTAAACAGCTTTGGCTTCTGGGCGAAGGGCAGGTCATGCTTTTAAGATGCCTGCGGGGCCTGGGCAGTGGTATTCTCTGGAGTGAGAGTAAGCAATTGTGGAAAAGATAAGCGAGAGGAATTTCAACAGAGGGTGGTCAATAGACTCTGTTGTCCATACCAAAATCTTGTACAGAACAAGAACATTGCTCACAGCAGCGCCGTATGACTTGTATTTACAGAACTGGAATAACAATTCATGTGAAAGTCTGCGAATTGGTGGCCCGAATGCCGCCACGAAACCAACTAACGTTGGATAATTTACACAAGCTATATTCCACATGAATGCCAAGCATTTTTTCGAGCATGAACCAACGTCTTGCGCATGAAGTGCGCAACTAGAACTTCCCGATCACTACATGTAACCGCTTTCTGAATTGATACCCATATCAACTTCGAATTCCTTGATTTGTGAGCTCGATTTCACCGCGGTCGAATACATCTTGTCATGTGAATCTCAATAAGCCATGGCGGTAAAAGTGATGGGCTGAAGAAAACCCGCTCAATCTGTCACATGTATGCTATAGCCACATGGAAAGGACCAGCCGGAAAGCCACATTCTCAATTATGATGAGCCCTGGGATAGCTGCAAAGGTTTATAAAGCCAGTTCCTGTCGATGTGTTTCTATCAATGTTCTCGATAATCGACAGTCAGCGGCATTCTTTCGAGTACTTAACGAGCGTTCGTATGCGAAGGCCAGTTTGTGATGGATCTGGTTCTACTGCAACAAGCCAACATAACGATTGTCCACACCCTTTCCGGTAAGCCTTCATTCTGCTTGATGCCAATACTGTGAAAGAGGCCGAAAGTTCTTCTGTCACAGCGAGAATGACAGGGGGAAGCCTGGAGGAGAAAGGTCGAGTTCAATTGGGGAATCATAACACCTGTTTAGTGCCCACGACCTATGAGGGGTGAGAGGCGATATGCTGGCCATTCGCGATGTGCCATCCTCTCTTGAACAATCAGCACACTGTATCCAGGCTCAGCACACTGTATCCAGGCATTGATGCGTCCAAGTTGTGCATGAAACGGCTGATACATCGAAGCCTGTGTCCCGATCTACGTCGTTGGTTGCGATCTCGCAAGTAATTCTCCAGCTTTATGAAGGAGCTTAGCAATATATGTTTGCTCGCTGAGAAAGACATAGCTAGAGGGACGTCATCTAGAACATACGAACAAGAAAGACGCTGCAGCTTTAGGCCCCAACGTATTAATTACAATCAAACACAGTTCCATGTTTATGAGCAACACGCAAGGCCTCTTTCAACTAGGTGGCAAATCAATTGCGCCGTAGGACCAGGTTATGCCCTTTCAAACACCATCCAAATCAACGACTCCAAGGACGCAAGTACGTGGATGATGCGTACTTGAAATCCAAATGGAAATTTGTACTCGCATTGGGAACTAACCATGATAGATGCTGTTAGCTACCTTAATCTTGTTGCTCATGGAGATTTATAGACCACGTTCTGCAGCAAATCACATAAGTTACAACTAGGTAGAGGTTGGAATGTTTATGGGATCAACGAAAGCATTGATTTAATGAAGTTGGACATGGTATGGTAGGAAGAATAATAGTGTAGCTGGCATATCATTGAAAGCAGGGAGAGCTTGAAGGGTGCTCTTTAACCTGAGCCACTTTGGTAAGGATTGAATTTAGAAATGAAGCTTAAAGGACGGTAAATACGATCACTGCTGTGACGCGCTGGACGTGGTGAAAAACATGAACATACTTGCATGAAGCTAAGAAAAGAGATCAAGAGGACCAGAAGATAATCAATAGATCAGTCCGGCGGGTTCAGTGCTTGTCAATGGGGTGCTGTGGCAATGACGGAATTACTGAGTTTTCGGAACATGCTTGAACAAGGTCAATGGCATCTGTGTTGAACTGACATACGTAAGGTACGGAAAAGCTACCAGATCCTTTCTTCGGTAGGTCCGTTCTCTCAATCTTCACTTTTGTGACAGGTCTTCCCCCTGCAGTCCGGCGAGCGGCATCGTTGCTTCGGGAAGGTGGAAGTGCGATTCATCTCGGAGGTGTTTCGGACATATGTCCCGGCGACATGATGTTCAGACTTGGCGGTGTATAGCTCAACAGGCTTCAGTGGCTGAAGCACGCTGACTTCAAGCAGAGGCAGTTTTCGTCGCGAAGAACGCCGCTGCCTGAAGATTATGTGAGAATATGGCGATGGTTACCGATGCGAATGACTCGATACCTCCAGCGAGGCGGCCGCAGAAGTCTGCGAAGATGTTTAGTTGTCGCAATTGTTAGACTTTATTGAAGGCGTAGTGGCTATGACACGAGCCATCCAGCGCGACGGAGTTGTTGCGTTAAGCGTCTTCTCTCGTGTCACTTGGACGAGGGAGGTTCCAACCAAAGTCACATGGGCAAGGCAAGGAAGATGTTGGATCGCAACTAGAACTGTACTCCCCCCTAGACATTAGTTTCAGCAGTGAATGCATCGGAATTACCGAGAAAACCGGTTATAGGGATTGACTGAGGAAGTTGGAACTTCCAGAAGCATCGTCCACCGGATTAGCAACAAAACAACACTCCAATGGCAAAACTGTCAAATATTCTGTCACTCAGTGTTGATTCTCCCGGAAGAAACGCGCCCTAATGCCAAGCCACGCTTCTGCTGAAACTATTGATTGGGCTGAAAACCTTCTTCATAACACATCGAGAAGTGGGAAGAATATGGCGATTTGCTCTTGTTCTTGAGAAAGATGACGCGCCGTGAAGTATTATGCACATATTTCACTCCCGGAGCGCGTTTCACAACATGCGAAAGGACTTTGACCGCCTTGAGCAGACTTGAGACTTACTCCGAGGATGGGAAGGTCGAGACAGTCAATCGACAGCAGTTCAGGAAGGATACGAAATGGTCGTACATTCTTCTCAATCTCCATTCCGTCGGTGGCGCTCTGGGTTGACATCGTGATTCGCCAACTGGTCAACTGTGGAAGTTTCAGCCTGAAACCATGATTCGCCAAGTGTCACAAGTCTTCTTCAAGTTCATTTAACCTCCGATATTGTACTTAGCGTTGCATCGGCAGCCCGACCTATTCCACTGGAGCGTAGCGGTATTACAGCTCTGAGATATGGAATAGCGGTATCACACTGACGCTTCGCCTGCCTGTCCATCTCAAGCAGACGATTCTATTTGCCAAATTGGACTCATATTTGAGTAAAATATGACATGATGTGCACTCTTAAATCCAATTCCTTTTTTCCCAGGCACTCAAGGCGGACGATCACTGACGAAACGAGATACGATACCAATGTATGGTGGCTTGAAATAGCCATGTGTGCTAGTAAATCACCCTCAATTGTGCCACTGACCGAAAAGAGTGGATGGCATAGCTCTCATCAAGCGAGCGACCCTCCTGGCCCACACATGCGAGGCTCGGGGCTACGAGCAGCCGAGTCCAAGCCCACGGTGTCACTTGATCCTCCTCCAATGAATATGCTCATGATTTGGGTGTCATGTGGCCATGTATCACTGCCAGTCTTCTCGCTATACCGTCGCTGCTGTTCATGAACGGTCTTCCTAGAACCCTCGCAGGAAGTGTCGAGATGGAGGATGGAGAAACCGCCGATGAAACTAAGGATTGCTCAACCTAAATTGACTGAAGGATCAAAACAGCTTAACGACCAGCTCAGAAAGGTTGATAAGGAACGCGGATGAGCTTCAGACGACGCCATTTGGAAAAAAAAAAGTCAGACGCATGCAATACGCTTGACAGCCTGTCGCGTCACCTCAAAGACCGCAGCCGCAAGCCCCATGTCTGCATACTGATCGCTGGGTCTCCCCCTTGGAGTGGAAGACTCTAGAACAGCTCTTTCTGAACTCTAAACGGTCAAGCAATTTGACTGTCACGAAGCTCATTGGAGTGGTTAAGGAAAGCCACGCGGTGGAACGATACGACCAGTTCTCATGAATTCATAATGTTGCCTTTGGCTCTGAGCCGAGACTGGGGCAATCGCTCGGTCTTAGCAAGTCGAAACCTCAAGCTGAGCGAAAGCGTTGGTGACTCTGGCTGGAAACTGCCTGTGACCATACTGTCAAGCCTACATATTCACGCTTGGAAGGTTCGAACACCACATACGACCATACCCATTGGAAAACTCGGGATCCCGTCCGCTCTCCCATAGATAAGCCAATGAGGGCTGGAGTAGTAGTCGGGTCGGTGACGACCGGCGAATGCCCGGTGTTGTATGTACTCTTTTTGCCTTGTTCACCCACTTTTGAGACTGGCGTTGGACGAGCCGTGGAACAGATTTTGCTGAACGCTAGCGCTGGGCAGGCAGTTGATTCTATTTCTTAGTGGGTTTACTGCCGTTTTATTTTGAGGCTTTTATGAAGTTGATTCCAATCTGAATTGTAGTGGGTTTGTATCGTTACTGAAACCCGAACAAGAGCAATCAGCTTTGTATCGCTGCGGGTCAACAATGTGCACTGCATAGTTTTGATACGTAAGCTTAGTAGCTATGACAGGGACGGGAGAGATCACCTTTCTTCCCTTCTAACTTTTCTTCCGCAGTTTGCCGCCTGGAGGTGAACCTCGTTAACTGCCGTATGACTCTCACGGGGAAATAATCGAGGGCCAGGATGGCTCACAGAGAAACCTCTATGGCCACCTATGGGGGTATATGAAGAGAGCGCGAATCGGGAGAGATCACTTTTGCTGCCGGGAGAGATCACTTCCAGCAGCAAACTGCGCCAAATGCAGAGCTCGCATTAGATTTCTCGGTGGCCTTGGTGTAATGCAATGAGACAAAATGATGCCAGCGTCTAGTTTTTAGGGGGGGGGGGGGGGGGGGGGGGTGCAGTGCAGGGCTGTTGGAGTCTTCAGTGAGTAGGAGCTTTTCAAAGCAGGTGAGCGGGATTTTTCAGTGAGCGGGAGCGGGGTTTCTCAGTGAGTGGGATTTTTTGGCGAGTGGGATTTGTCAGTGAGTGGGGCTTTTCAGTGAGTGGGGCTTTCCCGTGAGTGGGCGCGTTTTGAAGTGAGATCAGTTCGACGCGCCGACGGTGTATCTGCTGGGCGACCCCTTGAAGAATATCGGACGTGCTAGAACAGTACGAAGGTTGGCAAACATTTCAAAAAATAGGCACCTGCTTCTATATCTTGTCGCAAAAGACACTGAACGACGGTCTAGCCAGTGTTGCAAAGCAAACTGACTGTAGCAAGATGAATCACAGATATGAACACTATTAAGTCGCGCATTTGAGATTTGCCGGAGCGTGTCGCGCGAATGGTAAGTTGAAGTTTGACATTCCCTTGCATGGGCACGCCATTGAACGGCCGACGAAGCAGTCCCTGTGCTTCCGAGGCCTGTAAGTGCTCTGTCTAACGACGAATAGTATCTGATGCCGAGATGTTGATGACTTTGAAGCAGCAGCCAAAATGGGCAGTGTCTGAAAGCCACCCGGCAGGCGATAATTCATTTGACATGGGATGGAGGACATGGAGGAGAAAGTTAAGCAACCCAAATTTCCTGAAGCTACTTACAAATCTGTTTGCTCCGGATGTGAGGGTTGATTTTCAAGCTGCTCGAGCAATGACCGTTGTCCAACATGAGAAGTGCGCGCTGCGGCATAGTGCGCAGACAAACGTCAACGCTCAATGCACCAAAATGATAGGTTCCCTTCAGCCATCATGTCATCACAATGACACAGGCCGTCTGCTGCTGAGCAAACAAAAACGGAATCGGCGGACTGTCATCACTCTATTTATAATTGAATTGGCTAGAACTGGGAGATGCCAAAAGGAAGCCCTTGAACGCAGACAATATCAATCCACGGCAGCTATGAATGAGAATTACTTGGCATTAGAAAGTACATGACCATGCTGGATAAAACAACCAGAGCCTGCTAAAATCAAGTTCAGGGTATTATTATGGAGCCTCCAGCGCCGTATTTTGCCAAAAGTTTGAGATCCAGTCTTTATTTATCTTATCTGAGCAACGGAAACGAACCTTCCTACCTTTAGTACCTTTCTTCGATATGAACGTAGGATATGTATACACTAGGATGTAGTCCGTCGTGTTAGGGTCAAGCGTGATAGCCTACCGATGTTAGTATAAACTACAAGAAGAAAGTAACAACAAACGGTGACTGAACAGAATGTCAATCTTCTTATTCTCCTTTTGCTCGAGAAACAGCTTCAAGTCCTGATAGTAGTCCTTCAGGTCGTATCGGAACACGCTCTTCTGTCCGGGTGCCACGTAGACAACGAAAAAGCTCTGCCCGCAGCCAAACGCTACGTCGACGATGTGGTTCCGGCCCTCAATGATCTTGGGGAAATTCGGCGGGAGCGAGCAGCGTGAGTGGCCGTCGTTCCAGCGGGCGACAAAGAAGCTATCGGGGCCGAGAAAGCAGAACTCAAGCTTGCGGAGGCCATAGAGCTTGATGCCCTCGCCGAGGTCGGGGTAGAGCTGGCTGAGGTTGTCCGAGGTCACTGTAGGCGTCAGCATGCTTCTATACACAATGTGATGAAGAGGTACTCACTCCATGTCTTCTCGTACCTGGCGATCCAGGATATGGACCCGTCGGCGGCGTCGCCTAGGCTGATGTTTCGCAGGTACGAAGAGTCCAGCTTCAGCTTCGGAAAGTCCGACGAGTTGATAGCTGTGTCGCCTATGATGCAGATGACAACGCCCCACATCGACACTGAAGTCACCGGACTATCTTCTGGCAGCCGCTTGACCTGAGAAGCCGACGATCGCTGGCCCCTGTCCTCCTCCATTGTCCTCGAGTTAGACGGCGACCCATCGGCGTGCAATGTCGTCTCGACCGATTCGACAGAGTGCGCCGTCCTCACGGAGCGCGTCTCGGATTTGCTCTCCGACCGCCCAGCCGCGATCGGCTGCTCTTCTTCCTCCTGCTCCTTGACTACCTTGAGCATCTCGGTCTGCTGCCGAATCTGCTCCAGCTGGTCTCTGTACGCGGCGTCCCGTTGCTCGATCATCGTTTCCATCGTTACGCGCAGGTCGCTGATTTCTTTCTCAACCTTCTGTATTGCGCCCGCTGAGTTGGCCAGTTCCTCCTTGAGCATCTCCATGAGCTCCGCGTCGTTCTCGTTGGCGGCCGCGCGCATCTCCTCCTCCATGCCGGCGTGCTCGCCCGTTAGCTTCTCTCGCTGGCGGATGAGCTCATTCTCCAGCTCCTGCCCCGCCGCCGTGTCACTCAGCCTCCTCCCTTCGTCGACAAGCTGTCGCTGCATGTCAGTGGTGATCGGCTGGTTGTGGGCCGCCAGCCGGTTCACCACCCTCTTGGCCGACTCGGATGTGTGGTAGTGCCGGTAATACAAGCTCCCTTTACTCACCATGGCGCCCCAGAACTCCGTCGTAGCAACCAGCTCTTTCTCGCGCCGCAAGCCCACGCTCTCGTCGACCTGATCCCACATTGTGGTCACGAGGTGCACCTTGCTCAGCGCGTCATCGTTGCCGCACAGCTGGCGAAACATGCGGATGTTCTTGCGGGCGGCCCCCTGCATACGCCGGTCCGTGATGCGGTGCAGGTAGATGATGCCGTGGAGCAGGATGTGCTGCTGGTACGAGGCGCCGAGCCAGGTGGCGATCTCCCCCAGGACCTCGGCGTCGCTTCGGGTGGTGTCGTCGAAGCCCGGGGTATCAATGAGGTAGACAGTGCGCACGGGGGACATGTCGTAGGCGTAGACGTCGACGGTGGTAGTGCCTTAACCTTTGTCAGGGTCATACTGTTCTATGGCGGCAAGACAGCGATGGAATCACCTGCGCGGAGGTTGTGGCCGATCTGGACGGGTTTACCTGAGCAGTGCTCGATGAACGAGCTCTTGCCCGAGCCAGTGACACCCATCACGGCAATAAAGACGTCATTCTTCCTGTTTAAGACTTAGAAATATACGCGATGAAGCCTGTTACATATAAATCTTACCTTGGATGTCGCCCAGCCCGAAAATGAAAGGTGCTATGCTGCGTGTCGTCCCAGAAATCAATCAGGTCCGACGCCATTATGGTCGTATGCCCGCGCGCTACGCGAAGTACAAAGGGTGTGCTCCCCAACGTGAAAGCAAAAGATGAATCTCCTAGGCCTTATTTATCAGATTCTTGAATCAGATAGACCGAGAGGTAAGACGGAACGATTTGCAACTTGAGATAGAGGATCGTCGGTTGGGAGACGACCTGCGTTGGTACCTGGTCGAAGTAGCATTCGCAAGAGAGATTGATAAGATATCCATCCCCAATGCATCTGCATGCATTAGTGCTCACCCTCTTCTCCATCCTGCTGAGTCACTGTGTGCCGAAGCTCTCCGGCAGACTGTGCTGACCATTTTGCGAACCATTTCACCCTCTGAGTGCAAGGCTGAGTTCGACTTCGAGTGAAGCCTCCGCCCTAGCCTGCTTTTGTACATTGCTCTCCCGCCTCCCTAAACTGACTCGTATTCAAGGGAAGTCACACGTGTAGAACGCGCTCAGAGACGCTTGTGGCGTTTTGAGGGAGCCTGACAGGTGTGTGTGGCCCGGTGCAGCGTACTCATCGGTTTTCAGTTGGGGATGGTCGGGTATTGAAGTGAACCATCGCCTTTCTTATGTTCAATGTCATCTCATGCGACGTCGCTCTGTTATTATAGAATAGATTCAATCGATCTATTGGGAAAATTCTAATGGTGACCACCTTATCATCAGTAATGGACTTTTCCGCCAGAGAGGTCGCTGACCAGGCCGAGCTCTTCGCAGCTCTGACCGGCATCGTCAGGCCCAATCACTGGGACATGTTCTTCCTCGTTATGGGCAGAACGGGATCAGGGAAGAGCACCTTTATCGGACAGTGCACGGGAAAGCAAGTCACCGTCGGCCACGGCCTGTATTCATGTACCCCTTCCTCCTGCCTCATCATTCTACCCATCGACATCGAATCGCATGCTTACGTCGAACAAAAGGCACAAACTCCGTCTACGTAGCGGACTACCACTGGAACGGCCGCCGCATCTTTCTCATCGACACCCCCGGCTTCAACGATACCGCCCGCCCCGAGGTCGAGATCCTCGAAGCCCTCGCCTCTAGCCTGGCCGCCTCGTACGCCAACGGCGTGCGAATCCACGGCGTGCTCATGCTGCAACCTGTATCTGAGAACCGCATGTCCGGGTCCAGCCTTCGGTGCATCGAGATGGTCGAGGCGGTGTGCGGATTTGCTTCGTCTTCGTCGACGTCGCGGTGCGAGAACCTGGCTATCGTCACAACAATGTGGCCGTCATCTACGGGGAATGGAGGGGAGGAGCAGAAGACTGTGTTGGAGGGAAGGCATAGGGAGCTGTGCACTCAGGAGATGTTCTTCGGTGGGCTTGTCAGTCGTGGCGCGACGGCGTTTCGATACAACGAGACGGGATCGCAAGACCCGACAGAGCAGATGAGAGCCGCGCGGAACATCATAGCTCACCTTGTCCGCCGCTCAGACATGCACCCCCTCGACGTACTCCAACTCCAGCGCGAGATCGTCATTGAAGGTAAGACCCTCGGCCAGACGGCCGCCGGCCGCTCTGTTGCTGCAGGCCTCGACAAGAGTCAGCAGGCCTACCAGCGGCGACTGCAACAGGCGACCCAAGACGACGATGAGATGCTCTTCAGCCTCGCGGCGCAGATGAACGCGGCGCATCTGACGGAGATCCGGGAGCTGCGGCAGGACTTACACGACCAAGTGCGGAAAATTGAGACAGAGAAGGAAGCGCTCAATAAGTCAATACAAGACTTGCACAAGGAATGCCAGCAGCAGTGGAAGAACAACCTGCTTGACCTGGGGAAGATGTTCCACGCCCAGGTGAAAGCAAAACGTGAGGAACTCGTTAGAGAAGAAGCCAAGCGACAACGACGCCTCGAGAGGGTAACCCGATCGTCAGCAAGCTCACGACAGGAAAGCAAGGCGTCTTTGTCATCGTTGGACGACGAGAAGAATCAGACCGTAGGCAACTTGAGGAAGGAAATCTCCGAGGTTCGCGATGCGCATAAGAAGTTTACAGGCTATCGTGCGAACATTGTCAATGGTGCTACGAATGGCATCGCTGCGGGCATCACGGCAAGCACCCTGACTGGTAAGTTTGTTTCCCTGTTTTCTACAGCGTCTGTTGCCTTAAGAGGGAGAACAGATGCTGACATGATTGAAGCTGTTGCCGCCGCCGCTGCTGGAGGTGCTGGGGCGTTGATCTGCACAGTCATGTAACGAAGACATTCTTCATTCCCATTCACTTCTGTATTTTACAACACACGACAGAAAATCGCAAGTCCCTTTCGCCTTGCATAGCCTGTTACTATTCGCGGCCGAAGACGCGGGTGGTTCTCAGCGATGTTTCAGCTGATACGAGACGGTGTAGGTAAACAGGATTTGGATGTCTTCAATGCGATTCGCTCATTGTAGAGTGAAAAGCGTTGGTTGGTACATCTATCACAGCCAGAATGTATAGACAATACAGGTACACTACGTTGAGCGCCATTTGTCTGGCTGAAAAAAAAAGAAAGAAAAACGGTCAGCTTCGCATGAGTGGGGCCCAAAAGTACCGTGCCTTAGTCCATCAACTGTCTGAAACATACATGTGCATATACACTATCGATTCACCCAAGGCTGCCTTACCGTCTTCCAACAGCCTGGTTCGCAAATCCGCCACGAAAATGTTTCGCTAGAAGTTGCTCTTTGGTCTCATTTTTCCACTCACGTTAGAGTGATGAATTGAAAGTGTAAAAAGGAAAAGATGCATATCTTCATGCTGAATGCAATTCGCCACCACAATGCCTGCCTCATTTGCCTGATGATGCCTGGATGGCTGATGCAGCCAGGATGACTGCCTGAGAATGGCGTGTTGCGTAGGACAGGCGACCCGAGAAACTGCCCGGTTGAATGCTGCCGCTGGAGTGGCTTCCAACGAGAGGCCCGCGCCCTGCTCATGCAACTCGCAGTCACACCGATTCCCAATGCAAATACAGTTATTCTGCACGCTGCATGTATGTCCATGTCCGTCTTACTCCACTCCAAGAGCCAAGACATCTTATCAATCAATACGCGCTAGGCTCTCCCTCGGAGCTCGATCGTGGTGGCAGAGCACAGCAAACTTCCATGAACCAGGGGTAGGCTGTCTTTCCTTTCCCCAAGACATTACCTACAAAGTTTGTATCAATGTGCCTTTTATACAGTACAGTGACAGAAAAATCTAGCGATAATGCTATAGTCAAGAGCTTTTGCATTTACAGAAAGATTAGCAGCAAGTCAGCCAAGGCAAAAACCAGCGAGAGTGATAGAACGGCCAAGTAAGGCGTCCATCTGCAGCTCTCTGCTTGCATGGCTACTGAGCTGGCAGTCGCCTTGATCTTGCCAGGCAGTCCTTTCCTGCGCCTAGTACCAGTGACGGCGAGGCTGTTTCAAGGGCATTCATTCCCGTTACTCAAGAAAGCCCGGAATTTGGATGTTGCTGCGCTCGTTGTCTCTCTCATAATACACCTGTCCGCTCCGAGTTGATCTTCGAGCCTGATGAATTGTAATTCATATCCGTTGCAGTCATACTGACAACCAACATATCCGTCGTCTATGCTGACTACCCCCATTGAACATCCCTATTGACCACTCACCAAAATGTCCGACGAGGAGCGCCCAGAGAGCAAGCAGGAGGTGCTTGAGATCCGCACTACCGTCGCCAGACCCATGGCCCGCGATGAAAGTGACGCGGTCTCGACACATGGAAGCATCCAGGAAGGCGTACGGGGGATCGAAGCCATCTCCCTGTCCTGGACTGGCAAGGCTCTCGCCATTGCCTACATCGGGTACGTCCACTCTTCGTGTACTGAATCTACAGTCATGTCAACAGCAGCTCCTGACACACTGGCAGCATCATGCTCATGGCATTCACCACATCCCTCGAGGGCCAGGTCACCCTCCCGCTGCTCGTTTACGTGACCAGCTCGTTCCGTCAGCATTCCCTCGTCTCGACCGTTTCCGTCGTCCAAGGCGTCATCAACGGTAGGTACCTCTGTCTCGTCTCTCTTCCACCCAGTCCGGCATCCTCTGACTCCCAGATAGCCGTGGTAAAACCCCCCATGGCCAAGATCGCAGACGTCTTTGGCCGCCTCGAAGCCTTCACCTTGAGCGTCTTTCTCTTCGTGCTCGGCTACATCCAGATGTCCGCCTCCACCAATGTCCAGACCTTCGCGTCGGCTCAGATCTTCTATTCTGCTGGTTCTACGGGCATGCTCATCCTGCAGCAGATCTTCATCGCCGACACAAGTGACCTGTCCAATAGAGCCCTGTTCTCGACGCTGCCAGACATTCCGTACCTGTTCACTACGTGGATGGGACCACCGATCGCGAAGAGCATATATAAGTCGTCGGGTGATTGGCGCTGGGGGTACGCCATGTGGACCATCATCCTCCCCGTCGCCTTCCTGCCCCTCGCCCTACTCCTATTCCTCAACGGACGGAGAGCCCGGGCCCTGAACCTCGCGCCCCAAGGCTCGCCCACCCTCAGAGGCGGCTTCTTCACCATCTTGGGAAACATCTGGCGGGACCTCGACGTAGGCGGCATCATCCTCCTCAGCGGGGGGTTCACCCTCATCCTCGTCCCTTGCACCATCGCCAGCACCGTCCCCGACGGCTGGGAGAACGGGGGCATCGTCGCCATGGTTACCCTCGGCGTCCTCTTGCTTGTGATTTTCCCGCTATGGGAGGTGAGCACCCAGCTGGGCCGCCAATTGGGGGTAAAAGGAGCCCTGGGGAGCGTGCTGGCCAACATGTCGCCGTACCCGCTGGTTCCGCTGCATCTCCTCAAGTCGAGGACCTTTAGCGCGGGCTCCATGCTCGCCGTCTTCTACTTCAGTGGGTCATTCTGTCCTCCCTGTATGTTTTGTGGAGACAGCAATTGACAAAAACAGTGGCTTTCTACCTCTCCGTTCAGCCCTACTATTACTCCTACCTCCTCGTCGTGCGCAACCTTGACATCCAGCCCGCCTCCTACATCCTCAACATTTTTTACCAGTCTTCCACCGTCGCCTCCATCGTTATCTCCCTCCTCATCAAGCTCACCAACCACTACAAGTGGTTCGTCGTCGCCGGCTCGTGTATGTACTTGATGGGCATGGGACTCATGATGCACTTTCGCACCCAGGACGCGTCTCTGTCCGCCATCGTCTTCACCCAAATATTGGTCGGTGCCGGCGGCGGCTTCCTGAATGTACCCGCGCAGGTGGGCGTGCAGGCGAGCGCGGGTCACCAGTACGTCGGTACCGCAACGGCCATCTTCCTCACGCTGACGAGTCTCGGCGGCGCAATCGGGTCGGCCATCAGTGGTGCGCTTTGGGGCAGGCTCGTGCCGGAGAAGCTGCGGCTCTATCTCCCAGAGGGTGCCAAGGATCAGGTAAGTGTCATCTATGGAAGCATTGTCGAGGCGCAGGCGTATGCAGTGGGCTCACCGGAGAGGGATGCAATCAATCGGGCGTATCAAGAGACCATGACCACTTTGCTCACAATCGCTCTTGTCATCTGTGTACCAGTGCTCATCTGCGGCTTATTGATGACGGACTACTCCTTGAATGATATGAATCAAGGTGTCAAGGGTCGGGTTATCGGTGGTGAGGTCGACAGGAGCGAGCAAAAAAGGGGTGATCGCCGGTCATATGCGAAGAAGGTAGTAGACTCATTTAAAGGTCGAAGTTCATAGACATAGTCTTGGGGTTGTCACATTTGGTCCTAGCATACTCGGCATATTGGCATCCTCAATATACAGTCATAATTCTTGTCTCTTAGCAGTGGCAGCGCGGCATACAAGTTATTCGTCAGGACAACGCACGCCACGTCCACCCGCACGAAGCGCCCATGAGTAGCTTTTCCCCAGACATACCACAGGGCCTCAAACGGGATTCCGTTGAGGAAGGAGACATTGATGAGGGAGCGTTGGGTCTCACGAAGGCGGGGCTTCAGTTTGGGGATGAGGAAGGGCAAGTCGTCCCTGAATAAAGGGCTTCAATGATGAGGATGAGATGTCCATGCTGTGCGTAGTGCCTTAACGAGCTTCAATGTTGTCATCGAGAAAGTGGTCGAGCCGAAGGTGGTGCCTTTCCATCCGCAAGGCATGTGAATACCTCCAAGGGCGTGACAAAATACTTTCAGAAGCTGCTTCCCGCTCCATCGTTGGATGTTCACATCATGGCGCCTCTTAAGTACGCTCGTGGACTTCTTTTGAGCAGCGCGTTACTTCTCTAAACTTTCTCTCAATTGTCATCAAAATCGGCGTTCCAAATGCCCTGATAAAGATCCTTTGCTAGTTCGAGGTCAGATTCACCGTCTTAGACAGCCCGTCTCAAGTAACATACTCAGCCTGGCAAACGCCCACAGGTCATTCACAACCGGGGAATTGCCTATGGATCGACATCTGAATATTGATCCTGGGTATGTCCCTGGGGCTGGCCGTGTTCGAGTTCAAGCCGCATACAGCGTACGAAACCATGACTCTGGCTCTATCTTCCTTGTGGGCTGATTTAAAGGGTCATGGGATCTAGCTGAGCAATTTGAGATCTTCATTCGGTCATCTTCGAAAAACCAAATGAAATTGTCCAGTGCCGTATGTCGTGTGGTCTTCATTCCCATGGCTTCAGTGATGAGGCGAGTGAATCCCCAACGCAAGAAATGATTCCACAACATCGGAGCGTAATGGTAGATTGAAGCAAGATTAGAAGACATGGGATCATGTAAGACGCAGGAGGTCAACATGCGCGCACCGCAAAGCCGAAGGAACTTGCCGTGGCGTATTAAAAGCATACCTACTTAATACCAGCGCGCAATACTCCGGTGAGCATATAAGCCGAGGAACC
This sequence comes from Colletotrichum endophyticum, assembly GCA_027406105.1. NCBI lineage: Eukaryota > Fungi > Ascomycota > Sordariomycetes > Glomerellales > Glomerellaceae > Colletotrichum > Colletotrichum endophyticum. The sequence continues at coordinate 368,975 of JANVYF010000019.1, forward strand.
GAGACTCAGAGCTTTTCAAACGCAACAAGGTCATGCATTTGGGTCGTTACGAGCGTATGTTTCACCGTTTGGATTCATTCCTAAGCGAGCAGTCAGAAAGCGTAGGCACAGGTCCATCTCAAAGGACAGAAGAAGCTGCTTTGCCCTTGGAGAGCAGCCCTCAATTTGGACTCAGCTCCAAAGCTTTCTCTTTTCAAACTTGTAGCGGCTAGGGAGCTCTATTCTCCCATCTCAGATACCTAGGACTTCGGGATAATAACTCCCTTTCCAGCCTCACTAGAGCTCGTCATCGCGCTCGGTGAAAGCCCTCAGGGGTTCCGCGAGACAATCGGATGGTTGAGAAGGCCGATGGTGTTCGCTCATCGGACATGGCAGGCGTTTTCGTGTATTCCATAATCAAGATTGGTTCGGGGCGAAGGCCAAGTGGAGCCACTATGCCGTGTACTCAGCAAGACGGTCAATAAAACATCACTGCCGGACACAGGAGGTACCTGTACTTGAGAGGCAGACTATTGAAGTCGCCGTCGTCGCGACCAGAAGTGAATATGAGGCAACTTCCGTAGCACCTGCTAGGCAAGTAAACATGATGGAACTTTGAGCCCCGAGCAGAAAAGCCCGAAACATATGACCAGCTGTACCGTGTCTCCTATGAAAAATGTGCTCGACCTTTTCCGTCCCAGATGCGCGCTCGCGCTGTGGACAAAGAAATCCGAGCCTAAAAGCAGGCTCGATGCGCCGTGACCGCCCAACACAGTTGTCACTCCCGAAACATACTATACGCAGTACGACTGTCATCTACTCCAGGCATGTCAGCCAACCCATGCCAGCTGCGATCTCCGTTCTCTCCTGGGAGACGGTCTTCACAGTTGCTTGCATCGCTAAATCGTTTTCGAGTTCCGCCTTCAGCTGTGTCTATTCTAGTGTCGGTCTTGAGAGCGCGCCGTTGATACTCGGCAGGACATTCTGGGCGTTGCTGATGTGCGTCTCCGTGACAACCCTGACGCTCGTGAAAAGTTCCTCAGACAGGCCCTCCCCTAGCGTATCAATCTGGCTTTTGTGCCTTTAGATGTGGCACTTCAACGCAGAAATTGTCTTGTCGTTGATCTCGCGATCCTGTTGCCATGATCTATGTTGTTCAGTAGTGTGGTTGTAATGTGGGACGTTATCCTGCCCCAGTCTGTGCAGTGCCGTCTGCGCGTCCAATCACTGTTTTTCCAGCTGATTGTCAGATTCTGTTGTCTTCAAACGTGTATCTGCGACGACAGAACGCAGAGCTTCGAAAACCTCTGGGGCATAAGAGAGAATGAGCCGGCTTCCTTCTTGCAGCTGTGAAGCGTGCCACAACGTGGCTTGCCACGAGTGTGCGCTTGTTCGTGCTTTTGCATTCGAGACCTGGTCCCCGCGAGGCGACCCAAACTCTGCCCTGGTTTGGTGGGGGCTCCGATGGTCAAAAGTGGCAACAGCCTTCTTCTTGACAAACCAAGCGAGCCCGGCCTCGGCCTTAACTTCTGTGACCCCCGCAGTGTGTTTGACACTTATGCGGTCAGGGTCGGAAGGCGTATGAATTCCACGTGGGTTGCTAAGAGCGCGCGCCCATTCTTTTCGGCAGCGGGTAGGGCGAATTGGGGAAAAGACGTCGAGGCCATGAACCAGACGACAGACAGTTTCGATTGCAAAGACGCCGCAGTTGAAGCCGTCCGCCTGTTGACGAGATGCCTAGGATGAGGAGGTTATGCCAATGAGGACTCCACGGGCATGGCATAAAGATCCAGAGGGGACATATCATACACTGGAAGGCGAGAGGACGAGAGGGGTCTACCATGTTGTTCCTAACAACCCATGCCTTCAGAAGTTTCTGGATCTTGTCGTGGCGTCAGGTTGATCGTATGGAATCGCAGTACATCACAGACAATCCTTGCAGATTCAAATGGGCGATAGACCAGTGCTCGTCATTGTCAACCTGGAGGATGAACACGGGGTTGTTTAGCTGGTCTGACGCTTTGATCCAGCAGCTGTCTCTGTCAGTTGTTTCGAATGCATAACCCCCTTCAAAGATTTTCCAACCGTTGGCCAAACTCTCGTTGGGGCAGAGGTACTTGACGATGTGATGGAAGTGTTGACTACTTAGTCTGTTATCGTCCGTACGGTCCAGGAGCTTGTCAACTACTCCTTGAAGCTGAGGTTATGGAGAGATCGCTCCCACGTATTCTGCAGGCGCACGGCCTTCGAAGTCTCCAGTAGTCAGATCGACGTCATGAGTGACGGAATGGAACAATGACGACACGATAGATGGGAAAGGCTGGACCGTTGATATTGCCAAATAGTGGAGCCGGACTGTGAGCTTTGGAACTCGGAGACGAGGGTACGAGGAGACTGCTGGGGTTGAATTCAACATCTCCAGGTCTGGCGTGACCGGAGGCCTGATGGCGCCTTGGGCGCACGGAACAGTCGTTGATGGAGGCACACTCATTATCGGTTTCCCAGTCACTGTCTCGTAGGCTGATGGACCTGCCATCATTGGTGTTTAGTGGGGCGACAGAAGGAGGCTCGATTTGTGGAGGAGCTGTATGTATTGGCACTTCTATGGAAGTTTTAGCGGTGGACGGACGAGAAACCTTGAGGAGGTTGGCCGGAGCAGGCAGGGCCGGGTAGGCATTAGGCCATCCAGAATGCTTGACCTGAACACGTGCTAACTTGGTGGTCTTGTTGTGACGTAGGCCTGACCGCACTGAACCATCCATGAGGCGGATGAGAAAACTGCGGGGTGATGGTGTGGTGTTCGGTTCTGGTTCCTCCCACATTGGCGCTAGGGACAGCATGGCAGCTTGGAATGCTTTCGTGATGTGACGAAGGTCGTTGATAACATGCCACGAAAGACTTTGGACGTCTTTGATGGCAGTGTCTTAGTATTTGGGCGGGATGAACTCGCCCTGAAACCAAGCGGCCTGTAAAAAGTCCAGGCGACGGCCCTGACTGACCTGAGAGGATGGTATCTTGGTGTTATTGCAGACGGCTTCGACTGCGTTGTTTCCGTGGCGTTGGAGGTGAAAAGCATCCAAAACGGTGTTGAGTTTGCGGTCCTCGCGCTTGAGTTTGCGCTTCCGCTGTGCGTTATCGGTTGGGACAGTGACACAGTCTTCAACGCAAGCGCGAGAGAGCGTTGGGCTCGGCCGTGCACCCAAAAGCCAGGTGCCGAGAGTGGACCTTAGGTGGTATCTGGCAGATGGCATTGACTGGTTGGCGACGGCTGATGCTTGGTTTCCGATCTGTGCTTTCGGATTTCCCGTGGGCGGAGACAGACATGGTGGAGGTCCTGCGGGAACTGCTGAGACATCGATGGTATTGGAGAAAATACGTCGGTGGGATGGACGTCGTGACACTTTTCGGGTGACTAAAGCGAACTGTGGGAGGCGGGGACTTGCAGCGACGGAAGAAAATTGAAGAAGTGATTCGTGAGAACATGCCAAAACCTTACGGACGTGGAGCCGCAGATGCAATGATGTCGATGCAAGGTTGTCGATGCAAAGTCGATGTCAGCATGGAGTTGGAAGTGGATGATTCAGTTCTAAGAAGGCCGATGTGTAGGTGGCGGTTGCGGAAGGAGGGCCCAGGAAGCAGGAAGCAGCAAGGAAGAAGGTCCGACATGTAGAAGCGCAACTTCTGACATCCACGGTGCCGCAGATCCGGCCCCATATCCGGAACGGAAACGGGGCAATGCCGCACCCGGAGCCCCGCTATAGTGGAGCATCGCAAAGCGGTGCCGGTGCCGATGCCGTCGCAAGGCATGTTACAGTTATGGGATCGCGGCGTCTCTTGCAAATGGATGCCGGCGGTCGATATCCTTATTGCGAGGTCTTGCGAAGAACGCCGACTTATTACAAAAGGTAGTATAGTGGGTTGGCGTAATTGGCGAAGTCTGGATCGTCCCGAGCAGTGACAGATGGTTTGTCGGGACGTTCGTGTTGATCCGACCTGGCACCTGGCAATTCACAGTGCGCAGCTTCAAGGGTCGTGGCAGCTGGCGCCCAAATATCCCTAGTGCACAAGGTTTGTACGGCAGCTGGCACAATTCTTGGTTCCCTCCTGGGGCAAGTCTCAAGCTCCCCAGGACGGCTAGCTACTGTCTTGTCTTTACCTGGGAGGTGCACTCGAGGCCTTCTTCAGACATTGGGGCCACTTGCATGGTAGAACGGCATGGGACGCGGAATGTGACGGCTCTTTGGTTGGCTGAGCGCCATCACCAGTTTGCGAGGTTCAAGGGACTGGGAAGGGTAACCACAGCCTCCAATTTTCGACACCCTTTGCAGCTGCAATGACTCGCACTTTGATACCATTGCAATAGAGACTTGATTGGACATTGGTACCCACCGGCTGCACTTTCAAGATTGCTGTTGCGCAGAGTGCCAGAGGTAACCTCAATATGTGCACCGACCTGCCCTGCGAGTCGCCCCGGCGGAATCAGCTAGCTACAGATAGCGATGTGCACGGATGGGCGGGGCTAGATCTTACTGGGCGCTGCTCGCCTAGGGAATAGGTAGTTTCACACCGTAAATGACGTGCTGGGTCCCTTTTAGCCGTTGCATCTTTAGTTACGGGGTGCAGCAAGCCTTGCACGATGGTGCTCATCGTGGTTTCCGCAAAGTGTACCGAAACTCGCCGTCGTCGATTGCGTCCGGTGTGGATGGATCCCGACCGGTGCGGGGCCGGGTGCCCGCCGGCAGCGCCTTCACTCCACAATGAGCGCTATTTATCAAGATATGATGATGTCATACAGCCTGACAAAAGGTTTCATCAGGTGTGCAGAAATGGTTTTAATCACAAGACGCTGTAATTATTCACACGTAACTTTAGCTGTCGATGTGATGTCGCATGGGGTCCAACTTGTCAATCAGGAGCTCTACCTGTGGCGCGCGGTTTGATTGAAGTCTCAACCAATATGGGGCCATCATCGGCCCCAATTGACATGCTCGAAGGGCGCGGCCGCAGCCGGGTTAAGGAAGCTCAGACCATGGAATACCAAGACATCGGTGAAAACTGGACATCAGTGAGACTGCGACATACGGTGGAATTGGGACATTGGCGTCAATCAAATGACCACATCTACCATAAGGAAGCCATACCGGCCCTGAAACTTGGATCCCGTTTCTTTGTATGGGTCTGTGAGATATTCATGGATATTTGAAGAGTTATTTGGATTGTTTCGCCGAATGAATCGGTATCGATGGAGTGCGAGGCGTTGCTGCCGCGCGGAGGTTGTGTGACACACAACCTGTCGGGCTGTGCTGCGGCCGCTGCCTTCCCCAATGCGCCATTCTGCGACATGCACCTTCCGTGAGATGCTTCCGTCCTCCCAAGAAGGGAGAAAGCCTTCGAGGACTTGCCTTAGTTGTCTCATCTGTCTCAGAGAACTGATGGACACCTGCCGTCCCAAGGATTCCTCACTATGCAGAAATACTGCCATCTCTGCCTGCAGTAACGCAGCGGAGCTGATGCTGCTGAAGGAACGCGCACCCGGGTGATGCCTCAGACATCCTACAGTGCACCTACCATAGCCTGGCTCGTCTGCTGAGCCAATCAGGCGAGGTTGTGTGCCACACAACCTCATCACCGGAGACAGAGTCACGGCGCGACGCACCACACTTGACCCTCGGCATCCAAAGGCTGCCACCGCCGGCCTCGTAGCAATCAACTGATCTTTAGAAATTAACCTATCCATATTTTCAGCAATTCGAACTAGATTGGCCGTTTGCAAGACCTACCTCAATAACCCGACGGGGCCAAACTGTTGACCCTCTGGTAGTAACATCGTCGATGAGCCCACGTCTTTAAGGTCGCTTTCTGTATTGCCACAAGCATCTTGAACTCGTGCAGCAAAAGCTAGTGCCGGCGGGGGCCGAGTCTGCGAATTGAGCAGAAAGGACCACAACCCGACGCGCTAAATATCACGACGGCATTTTCACCGCTGCCAGGCTGCACCTGTGCTACCCAAAAGCCCTAGGCTCTGGAGCTCAAGGATTGCCATGTTGGATACCAACGAGGTATCCATGGCGCTTGAAACCACGAACAGGAATCGCCGCCAAGACCACGATCATCCACTAAAAGATTGTGTACCTTTCATGGACGTCAGAGTGTCAGTTTCGCGATCCGAGACTCATCCTGACGCGCCCACGCCGACCTAAATACGAGCGCTGACGACATGCCACGGATGTGCATCGTATCTCGCCATTACAGACGCCATCAACAGGCAATCCGCCGCGTCCGTATCTTTCCTTTCAATCAATATAGCTGTTCCGCCCGTCTCAGAAACCCATGGCAGCTCACAAAAGACGCAGATGACAATTTACCGTCCCCTGCTATGCATCGTTTGGCTCGATTTTCACCCACTCCACATCCTTCAGGAATTCGTCCGTGTCGCTCAATAGCTTCTTGCCGACCGGAATCTTGGGCCACACGCTGGTTTTGTAATTTGTAGCACGTCCTAAACGTATCCACAACGACTGAGAAGATGGTTGACGAAAACAACAGCAAGAGCCCCTGGTCCGTCTCGAACAGACCACATGCAATACAGCCGAGGAAACCATTACACAGACAAGCGTGAGACAGTGCGAACGGCTGCTGTCATTGATCAGTGGTAGATGTAATGCGACGGTTGCCGCATCGCTGGCTATCGCGACTTTGACCGGAGCCATCTGAAAGCCTTGGTGTTACATCTCCGGCGTTAATTGAGGATTTCATGTTGGCCCAGAAGAAACACTACAAGCTGACGCTGGGCCACGTTGATCATTCTTCAACCGTTGAAGCGCGAAGTGAAATCAAAGCCTGTTGGAATCTAATTATGATCGAGAGACGTGCCCCGCACCTGGAGATGTTGGAACAACAGTTCATGTAGATGCAACTAACATGCCTCAAGACAAACATGTCAATAACGTTGCTCTCATAAGTGACTGTAGCACATGGACCTAACTTCAACCGTGCGCAAACCTATGACAGCTGTTTGTTTGAGTATTCCAATCGACCCAAGCCCAGAGCCCAATGAAGCGGCTGATACAGTTTCTGGAATCAGCCTACAATATGTCGGATCGGTACTTATCCCTACACCCTTCGCTCGCGAGGCACCTCGCAAGTTCCTTCTTTCCGAGTCCAGGAATTCCAACCACGAACCTCTGCCCTTTTGAGGCCCTTCTGAGGCCCTTCTGAGTCCAACTAAATCTCCGACTCCTCTTGAGGGTCCCAATGATTTGTTTACTGCAGTTTAATCGTTTCGCATTGTTTTCAAGGACTGACTGAAAGAGCTTCGCACTGATGCTCAAGTCTCCGAGGCGTATGAGTACCCCAGATACAGTGAACACTTTTAATACATACGAAATACTTAGGCCATTTTGCTGCTTTGTTGCAAGAATATTAATGGAAGATTCCGGCTAGGCTCTTCAGATACGCGGGTGTGATTTGTTCGGTTAGCTCTCTCCTGTCAGCTTCCGCAAGACAAAGCTGCCATGGAGATCTCATTCTAATCGGGGAAAGCGGAACGTCTCTGGTATCTTATGAGACCACTGTATCCCCAGTGTGTTGAGAATCAAGTACAAAAGAGATATTACAATTCCATATGAGTATTAGAGCGCAGAATCAAAATGACAAGGGGATGACAAACGAGCCACAGATCGCGATGGCTCAGAATATTATCAACGATTTGCCGGTGCGAACTCCAATGATTTCTTCGTTCTGGACACATCTTCCATGCGTAGCGTCCTTGTTGAATGTGAGACCCTCATTGACTTATACCGGCTGGATTCCGACCAACCATACCAGAGACGCATGCTTCTCCAGCATAAACCCAGATAGTCCGCAGAGTGACTATCTCTCGGTCCAAGTTCATTCTATGGAGCAATTACCTACTCGTATGAAGAGCTTGTGGAACAGCCAGACGTTCGTGATGCTTGGCGAAGACTGTGTCGCAGGTCACAGATCATCCAGTCGTTCTGCAAAGAAGTTCATACTATCTACAGGCTTTATCGCTGGAATAATAAGCTGAAGGCTCAAACTACACACTTCGACAGCTAACAAGATGTAAGAAACCTCACTCAAGCGGCATACACTCCACGGAACACCTCCGACATTCGAGTCGACTAAATACCCAGTTACTCTTTCTCTTCCATTTGCCACCTCCTACGCATCTAGAGTAAACCTGTCTATGACTTCTGCGCCTTGACTTGCGCAAATCTGTGAATATTTGTGGATTTTGTGGGAGCTGTTCTCGAGACGCCCTTGCATTTATCCCCTCTAAGAACATTCAGTCATGCACAAGAGAAACAAACAAAACCAAACAAACAAAGGCTTCTAGACCTAAACGCAGACCTTCCTCACACATCGTTCAATTAATTTGGACCTGGCATTCATAGATGCCTGTATTTTAATGCGTTTACGACCTGCATCCAGTTTGCTCCTCCCAGAGACCATCCCTGAGTAGGCTTTTAAGAGAGTCTGCGCTGAGCCTGAATGCACAGAGCAATGACAGCAAATGCAGCTCCAGCTCCAAAAAGTGACACAGACAAGATGACTGGTTGTGGGGAGTGGCGCGCAGCCCAAAACATCAAGAAACAAGTCATCAGTGGAACATAGGCCGTACGGAAGAACCATGACCCCGCTCCAGTATCGGCCACGGTGATGTTGGGGTGGTCGATGAATGCGCCATGCAGCTGACTTTGGACGAATACGTCGAGTTCCTCGACTATCGCCTTCAAATGTGACCCCCAGAATGGATCTTCGCCCAGAATGAAAGCGTCCAAATCGGCTACATTGCGAAAATGACGCATCTCACTCCGCGACTCATTCCCTTGGTAGCTGCAAGTGTGGACGATGAGCTTGATGAGATCACAACGAATGGGCAACCAAGCCAAACGAAGCTTCTCGGCGGGCAAAGCATATGGCAACTCGATGAAATTGCGGACATCCTCGAGGCCATCAAGAATAGCGCGAAGCCATTGCTTTTTCTCTATGTTTTGATTGCGGTAAGTATACTAATGACAGGACTTTCAAATGGGATGACAGCATTTACCTTCGGCGGTTCTCCACATCTTCGTTTGCGTATCTAAGGAGCTTATCTTTGGAACTGTTGATTTAGAGTTAAGGGAATCAAATTATTGAATTGCCCGAGGTAGACATGAGGAGGGACGATTAGCGTAGGCTGCACCTTTTTTCCTGATGTTTGGATTGCTGTGAGTGAAAGCCTGAGTCGTTGGCTGGGGGAGGATATGTTGGTGTCTTGATGAACTATAATGAAGGTGAAACGACTGTAGAGGAAAGGCTGAAGGCAAGCTTTAAATATCGGGTGAGTCGACTTGTAGTGGCTGGCGCAAAACCTCCTTCTGGAGTCCTTCTGAGTACCTTTGTTAGTGTTTTGTTTGGTGGGTCTTTGTTGATTCTGATAGTTAAACGCTGTCTGAGATCTCACGAGAGCAATTTGACGAGGAATAACGCAGGGAATCAAGACGTGCAGTACTTTGGCACAGATGAGGGTTCACATCATTTCTGAAATGCTGTAATATGGGCTCTCGGCCTTTGTTGTGACGGAGAATATTTGATTCAATCCCATTATTCGGAAGATAGATCAGATGGGTGTGCCGAATTGGCGTTCAATGAGGTGTATGGCACAGGTCAATATGCGGTCACTGATGTTGGCGACAAGACATTGTCTGAAGAAAAAACAAAAGAACTGGTGGGAGTCCGCTGCAGATGTCGCAGATCTCAAACATGACATATCAGAGAGAAAGCCCTTGACCCCAGGCACTCGTCGTATTTCTCAATCGGTAACGCCCCATTTCAAGCTTTGAGCGAGCCAGATGCAGTTCTTGTTGAACGGCCGGGGCAAGCGGCATTCACACAAAGAGTTTCCATGAGTCCTGCATCACAGTTCTGAGGCACCAGGCAATGAAAGCTCTGAGCAATGCCTGAGATGCTCTGTGAAACATCTTGAGGCTAAAACTTAGTTTGAAGGTAGAATATGAGCAGTGACGAACTGCGAATGCCACCGCAGACGTATGCAAGACGCGACAATCGTCTGAATGACTCCGCATTTGCAGTTCATACATCACTGTGGCCAAGAAGGCGTCGTGTCAACGTCGACATGCCAAAAGCTTATTAGAAATGGAAAGGACAACCAAAGTCTTCTGATACATCCCTCAATCTCCACTGGTTTGTAGAATGTTGTGATTGGGTGGCCCCTGGTCGGTCCTGATCAAGGTTTCCCGTCTGCATTCAAGTAGCCGTCACTAGTGGCCCGCACCGCCAAGCAGTGCCCATTCCTCTGGCAAGTCCCATGCCGGGCGTCTCAGACGGATGTTGAAAAGGGTTATACGTGATTAATAGGCCTGGGGCCAAGCGCTCGCCAGCGTGCCAGTCCAAAGAATGTACAACGCCATTTACTTTATCCCTACCTGCGATGACCAACGCTGTAGACGAATCAAACGATTCCATGCCAATTTTTATTCTGATTGGCCGTTCATCTTCTTGTTCCTCTGTCATCAGCCATGGAGAAGACGCATGATTACTCCCTGAAGCTTTTGCACGATTTGAATTGTTGAAGAGCTCCCCTCACCTTCGTCAACATTCGAGTCGTACAGAGTCATGAGTTTGGATGCAAGCAAGATACTCTTGATGATGCCACCAGGCTCTTGAATACGCGCTTAAGCTCTCTAGCCTGTCTCGACTTAAGCTCCCCAGTCTCCCTCAGAAACGACCAAGCCGAACATCATCCAAGAGACCGTCTCCAGACATTGCACTGTACAGACCCCCTTCATGTGGTCCACACCAGCTCGTGTTGAATATTGACTGCAGGTTTATTATACCTTTCAGCACGACAACCTCACAAGATTCCCAGGTCCTACAAAGGTCGCTGCTCTAGGAACACTATGATCTGTCCGTCGCCCCATCGACGGCTTGTGGGCACCCAACACAACCGACGTTTTGATCACGATATACAAGATAAAAAAATATGGATGGCATAATGGCATCCTCAACTCAGACTAGGCCATGCTGATGAGCATATTAACTTCTTCTCGATGATGCCCAACAAGTTCGATCAAACTGCAGCGTGCTGAGGAAAGTCATGAGGCTGATTTGGGGTTGAGACTTCAGGCCACCTTTGGCTCACAGAAAGAAACATGAAAATGCGGCTCCAATGAAGTCGTCCAGAAATAGGTTGGACCTTGCGACCATTCCCACAGGAAATCGCAATCACCGAGCTGTCACACTCGGGCAAAAAGAATCGAATGAACAGTTCGCTGCTTCAATGGCTCGGACGAACAATCCAAGGAGTCCTCATCAGACCTTAATCGCATTTGGCGCTTTTTTTTGTTGTGCTGCTATTCGGACCGACTCGCAATTTGGCGTCATTTCACTTCAGGTCAATACTATCAAGCAAAAAGAAGGTGTCTACGATTTTCTTCCTTTTCGTGCTATCAAAAATGTCTGCGTTCGCCTATTGCCGACTGCTGAGTGGAACTTTTGATAGACCTTTTTAAACGGTGCCCATCACCAGGATCGCCTCGTATGGGCCTCGATGTAGGTCAGGTGCCACCGGTATACCCGCCTCCGATAAATCCTGTCGAGCTTCGTGGCTCAGGTGTGCTGTCAGCTCTACCGTATGCAAAGCTTTCTGCTCTTGAGGCTACTTCAATTGAAATTTACGCTTTCCACGAGCTGAACATCTAAGCCTGAGCCTCGCCAAAGGACTGTGAGTATTTCAGGTGGTTTGGATCTGTCTGCACACAGGCGCTGGGGGTATCCAATGCCGCTAGTGAATTAATCTTGCAAATCAGCCTTGCAAGTAGAGGGAAATGCCGAGCAGACACATGATGACCAACTCATCACGAATCAACCTGTAAAAGGACTCAAGTTGTTCATTATCGCTCTGTCTAGTACCTCATCATACCGTCCTACAGCTTTGCGGACTGGTCAGCCTGCACAGGCCGTTTAATAAAGAAGAGTCCGAGGGCCGCGGCGCAGGCGATGCTTATTCTGTGGGGTGATAAGCAGTGGATCGCTCGAAAAGCGTGCGCTGCTATCAAGACTTTGTTGAGAACATGTATCGACACTCTCAAAGACGCGTAGGACGATGAAATGATATCCTCCGCAAAATATCCATCCAACATCAACTTCATGATTGCACGCCTCGCGGTGTGCAATTATATACCAATCTCACACTGCCGATCTAATGTTGCTGATATTCCTGCTTATAGCTTTATTCTCTTGGTTGATTGTTAGCCCCGCCGTCGAGCTTTCACCTGGTTGGGGAATCCTGCCGCCCCTCGGCCTCCAAGCTCTGGGTTGATGGCGGCATTTTGCCTTCGGTGTATGAACAGCCCTACGTACAGACACCAATCATAGCTTCAAAAGCAGGATCGCATATTTGTCGTCATGAGAATGTTAAGCTGCGCTGACAAGCTGAAGTGCAAATAGTGAGAAGACAGAAAGGAGCGCAAAGGTCCGCGCGGACGTAGAAATGTGCAAGCAAGAAGAGACAGAAATTGCTCACTTCTCGTCAGTCTCTGGGGCCCTGGGTTGGGAGCTTGTTGCAAAATTTGTCGTTCCAAGTTGATGATGCCAATATTGTTTATGGGCTAACAAAATACACAGCTCGTCCAGCCATGCCTGTATTACAACAAGCTGTAGAATAGTAATCGTGGCGGCTTGTAAGATGATTCACTCGGCATTCTAAGGGTTGGCATGCGAGTCAAACCTCTGGAGCCTTGTCTGCTTGAATAGGAGTCTTCGGTGATGCAACGGGTTGAAGAAACAACTTGTGCGCATGAGGATAAAGCTGGAACTTCCGTTCCTGGAGGGCTGCTGCTTACGAAGTGGGTTCTGGGTGGAGGATTGTAGGGCGAGTCTGGCACAGACGCATTTTGTGATGCCGTGAAAGCGCTATGCCGTTGGTGCCCCAAACCTCGACTCGATGGACGTTTGGACGCAAGAAGCTGAATATGGGCCCCAAAGGAAGACATAGAGTTCGCATTTCTGTCTTCTTTGATCTACGCTGCTCATTCTTTGTTAAACTTGGTGGCGGGCCCATGCACGAAGTAGATGTACCCGGCCGATGCAATGTGATTAATGCAGCACTTGCGATGATACTTTGCGGCTGGCATTCTCTCTATATGAGAAAAGCTTGAGGCGATATAACTGCGCTGGCCAGACGGTATACCGATATTCTCATGGTTTACTATGGGCAGCGCCAGGTTATGACCTCGGGTGTTGCGACACACAACTAGCGTCTCGAATCGTAGCTAATGTTTTGCGTTTAAGGTCGAACATTGTTTTCGTAAGCAACAAAAACTGGACTGAGGCACTCGTCCGCTACGGCTTGAGGTTTTGTCATCCATCGGACAGTGACCCCGTTTTTCTAAGATGTCAACCATCAAATTAGAGATGAGATGGCTGCCCAGACCAACCGAATCGCTATTCTGGACCAGCTCTGGCATACCGCCAAATGCAAACGAGGCCAGAACCAGCCAGTTTATTATCACTGCGGTGTGAAAAGGTCTCTCTTCGGTCTCTCAGTGCATACCAAGCATCGGTAGATATCGTAAATAATTATTATGATCGACAAACTAGTCGAATTTCTCCTGACTGAGGGTTTGCCTGACGAAGATGTTTCAAACTGGCAAGATTCCACACCCGTCCACTTTGGAGATACATGAAGGTGCTGGTGATCAGCATGAAGAATAAACCAGGACCTCGGATGGTAGATAACGGTGGACGGCACGTTGTTATGGCCTGGAGGCGACAGTGGCGGCGGCGGCAAGCAGGGCCAACCTGTATCTTAGGGGCGAAAACTGTCAGAGAAGGGGCGGGAGATTCGCATTCAACGTGGGAAGGTTGGTTTTGCAGTTGTGTGTCCTGTCAAGCGTGGCTTGGCATCCAATTGTGTTGTCTCCGCATGCGCCATCCTTCTCGCCAGCTGCGAGTCCACCTGGATGGTCTGACGCCGAAGAGACCGTGAGATGCCAGCCGACACTACATGCCAAATAGAGCTACAGATACAGGGGGTACTTACAAAATCGGCGAAACCAAAGCATCTCGCATCTCGGAATGACACCGCAGCTTCTACTGCCTGTCACACTTCCCGCAAGAAAGGTGCTGGGCCGGTCCCACGGGATCCGGCACGGAGTTGGGCCCTGTGACCGTGGGATGTTGGACGGGACCAACTACCGGATCAGAGACCGTCGCACCAATGAAAACCAGTAAAGCTCGTGACATGTTCCTCCCTCAGACAAAGTCTATGCTAGTAGTCACTGTTGCTGTTCAAGTCGTGTGTTTCTCAGGCAGTTTCATGTCCTGGCAGCTTCGTGGCCTGACAGGTTTGTGTCCGGGCAGGTCTTTCCCTGGCATTTTCATGTCGCGGGGGCTTCACTCGCGGCCAGGTTGGTTTCTGGCAACTTCATGTCTGGCAAGTTCATGTCCGACAGCTTCATACTAGTCGCTGTTGCTGATTCAGTCGTCTGTTTCTCAGGCAGGTCCGTGTCCAGGCAGGTTCGTGTCCAGGCAGGCTCGTGTCCAGGCAGGTTCGTGTCCAGGCAGGTTCGTGTCCAGGCAGGTTCATGTCCTGACAGTTTGCTGTTAAGACAGGTTCTTCCCTGGTAGGTTCATGTCCTGGTAGTGCATTCCCTGGTAGGTTCATTCCCTGGTAGGTTCATTCCCTGGTAGGTTCATCACCTGGCAGGTTCATGTCTTGGCAGCTTCAGCATGGGGAAAGATCGGCTTAGCGCAGATGGGTTTGGGCAGGCGCCTTCGTGAGGACATTCATCTTTTTGTAGGTTCCTCGTCACTGTTGGCATGTTGTTCGTCATTGTTGGCAGGTGCGCCATCACCTTCGGCAGGTTCATCCCCAAGCACGTCCGTGTGGGGCAGGCTGGCCGTGTCTGGACTTGACTGGCGGACGCGACTCAGCGTACGCAACTATCACAGGTGGTTCGTGGGCTTGCTGGCAGGCAGCATTTGCGCAGTATGGGAATTCGTGCGTCGGCTGTCAGGCCCGTCTTCCAAGTTTGCGGTCGGGCGGTCCATCATGCCGCTCTCCAGCATCTGTTCATGGGAACAACTCGGCGGCTGCATTTTCTATCCCTTTGAGGCGAGAGATGCCATGCCAAGGAGCAAATTCCTTTATTTACCGCCATGCTTTCGTCGTTCTCGATCGGCACTTGCACGGCACTGCATCGGTGCTGCCCATGGGCATGCTTTTCCGAGAACCTGCATTTACTTGTCTACCCTAATTAGATGGGCCAAGAGACTGGATGTTGCACATGAGATTTGCATGTTGGGCGATGCCCTGTCGATGCGTCCGGGTACTGTCGATTGACCATCGGAAACACGACTCTCGCGTGTGGTTGGTGTCTCTATGAGCGCTGCCGCCATCTGGGGTTGGCGGGAGTAGGAAGGAAGACCAACGTGGAAAGTGACAGCTGTGAGTGGGCTGTGGGTAGGCAACCTGCACACCCTGATTGCATACCTAGTGTCTGGCTGGGGAGCGGAGATGGAAGGATGCGAGGGGGTGGGGGGAGCGAAGAAAAACGTTGTGTGCACGACAACTTACGTAAGATGTCGTGCACACAACTGATCGCAGACCCACCCGACAGCCATGACACCAGTACGGTGCAGCCACGCCGCCCGGGCTCAGTCTAAAATATTGCAGCGACGTTGGACGAGCATTGCAGCCGGCGCCTGAAGGCAGTCGCATTGATTGATTCTGAGGTGCAGGGTGAATGCGAGATTGAACACGGGAATACGTCGTGCAGTGAGTCTAGTGCATTGCAACACTGCGAATGTCCAGATGGCTGCGACCGACCTAAGGGACCTGGCGAATCAAATGCCGCATAACATCCACATTTGGAAACAGCCCCTAGTGTCGGACATAGCGCAACTCAGCTCGAAGGACGAGAAATCTCTGACCTCAAAGCCACTTCAACCTCTGCCATTGGCCACACAAGCTCGCCTAGTGGAGCCACTGGCCTGGGTCCTCGAGGTTGTGTGTCACACAACCTCTGCTATTGGCCACACAAGCTCGTCTAGTGGAGCCATTAGCCTGACTGTGCGCACCACCAACTCTGGCCAGTCATACCAGTTGTGTGAGAGACAACCTATGCACCACACTGCACCTGCTAGATGTCCCTTAAGGGAGGCGTTCACCTTAATCACACCTCCATCCGTTGCGTCGCCAAACCTTCGGCAAACCTTCGAGACTCCCACATCCGACTCAAAATGCATCTGCCGTCCCTTGCATCCGACACGCCCGACCGGGACGGACGAAGCTGCGATGCAATCCAGTAATGCGTACGATGCGCACATCAACACTGTCTTGGGAATACGCTTGTGTCAGTTCCTGTCCGGGATACGTCTCCCTGAGTCGCTCCGTTTTCTCCTCCTCTTCTTCTTCCTCTCCTCAAGCTATGCAGGCACAGGTATTTACGTTGGACGTTGCTCTCCCTTCTGTCACTAACGGCAAGCTCTCATTTTATGTCGCTCGTTTTCTGTCGGTCGGTCCTTATTCTCCCTGTGCGGCACCTGCCAGGGGCTCCCCGATGTCACAATGCCGGGCCGCCAGCGCATCGAGTTCGAGTCGGACACCAAGGACTGGCTGTCTCAGCTGCGACAAATCATGAGCCTCTACGTCGATTGCAACATCGAATGCCCAGACATCCCCGGCATCTGCCATACTCTCAAGAGGATGTGATGGCACTATGCGGTCGCTTTACCCCATGCCCGCAATGCCTGGGAAGAGGTAGCTGGACTACTCGCAGCCGATGTCCTGCACTGGGCCTCCTTCTTCATGGCGCAGGTGTCTACACAAGAAACTCCCTCGTCAACAGCAGAGACCCAACCAAGCGCCACGCGTCAGTCCAGCCCCATCATCCTCTCGCGGTCCGACCCCTCAGCTCGCCCCGCGTATCGGCACACTGGAAATGCCACCTCGTGCAGCCCGTGTCTTTTCCGCAGCCCCTCTCCGCCGAAGCCCCATTCCTGGCCGTCGTTCGAAGCCTCCAAGCTTGCTGAGCCGGTCGACTCTTCCATGCCGCCGCCAGAAGCTCCTCAGCGCCCCGCTAAGCAGTTCGTAGCCGACCCGACCTACCGCCCGCCGCGCTCCGAGCGTGCCCGCTACGAGCCAGACTGCGACTCCGATTCGGAGCCTCAACCAGAGCCCGAGGCCGGTCGCCAAGCTCCAGCTCCTTCGGACGACAATTTCCTCTCTGCCAACGACGGCTTCGGTGTCACTGTGGATGACAATACTTTCCGGTCGCGCGGTATCCCGACGCCAGGTCTATAGCGCCGGAGCCAGGCCCGCGGCAGGCCATCGGCCACACGAAGGCTTTAGTCTATGGAGACACAGCTCGTGGGGCGCTATGAATCAAAAGTGGACAGTGAGTTTTTGCCGCCCTGGGCTGGCCTGGTCATATCGGTCATTGCAGCCCAAGGGCGAATGAGATGGGGCCTTGGAAACTGCCTCGACGTGATCATGGCCTTTCGTGCGGCGGTGCGGACGGTTCTTCCAGTGACGGATACCTTATTGGACGCTTAGAGAGGGTAAGTGGTCCAGACTCGCCAAAAAAAAAAGAAGCAAGTCCATTCGGTCGCAATCAACTTCCCAAGTGCACGTTCCACCACCCACGGCAAGTGATGAAGACGCATGCCAGCCAACCTGCCTACCTGCCTGAACACCTACTACCAAATTAAAACCATACAACCAACATCCTCCCGAGCCTCCACTTGTCTGCTCTGGTTCAAACACCAACCCAAACAGGTTCCGACCTCCGAGCTGCAGAGGATAAATCTCTATATCAAGCCTCCTCCACTCTTACCAAATCCCAACAAGCACCCCACCCCAAGAAAATGGCAGTCGATGCCTTAAGAACCCCACGACAAGCGGGCCTCGAGCGCAACATTGGCGACGACCATGATCCCCCGACATACGATGCACCAGTCGCAGCAAGACACTCAAACGCGGCCTGGAGCAATGGATCGAGTCGCCGTGCACCTGCTACAGCTGTTGCTGACTCCGAATGTTCTTTACCTTGTCTCGAGCAGACCAGGGAACACCGAGGCTACTCGAGGCATCAAGGCCGACCCCGAGCGCACGAAATGCTCCACTTACAGTCGTCTGAGGTAGGAGTACTGGAGCTGCACAGCGTTGGGTCCAGCTACCCTCCCCCGCGCCGACGATTGCAAACTCCATGCCCAACTCCTCGTCGAGCCAAGAAAGCGACGCTTCCGAGCGTGTTTCAATCTGCTCCATGTGCCTGTGCGTCAGCCTGCTGGAGGCGGAAAAGAGTACCCGCCACTGGATGAGCAACAGTGCACGAGACGGCAAGTTCGAGAGGGATCTAGAGGATTCGATTTTGATGTCCGGATCGTCAAGGTTGCGGCTGTTGGCGGTTACAATGAGGCTGAGAGGAATCAAATGCGGACAGACAGTTCTTGATGGGAGGAGACACTGGGAGAAGCACGTCTTGGCGGTTAGCGGAATGATCGACAGGGAACGTACGTAGCATCCATCACGACATTGCGAAGCACGGCTCCCCACCTGACTGGAGGGGAAACATCTAGAGAAGGGTTTGGTGTGGGCAAACAATGTTGCAACTGCAGGCCAGAAATCGTGAGGGATTGCAATCCTGACCTGGTAGACGGGCTCTGGAGCTTCGTCGGCATACTTGGCCGAAACACACACCTCATGCCATCCAGTCCGACTGGTCAACCTGCGTGGGATCTGTGAGTGATAGCCGTGGGGACGGAGTGCTGAGTGGTTCGCACTTCCTCCATCCAATTAACAAGCGTATTTTCCCATAATCACGAAGCGGCCCCTCGGAGATGCTGCTGGTTGCGAGCACGGGAAACGCGAGCCTTTCCTGTTGGATAACTGAATTAATAATGTTCTTTCCGCGACTGGACCGTCTGGCGTGGCGGTCTGAAGCGGTGGGTCAAATTGACGATAATTCCTGTTTGGAGTCGGGAGATGGGCCTCCGTCTGGCGAGCGTGGTGAAAACGCCGCGGATGAGCATGCACGCCACGGGAAGCAAGACGCGGAGGGTCAAGGGTCAGGGTCACAGTGCATGCAAGCTGAAGTAGGTCTTCCCCTACAGACACAAGAATCCTGTGGGAATGTGTCGAGGTGTAGAGGTTTTGCGGGACTTCCCCTTGGTGCGCTTGCCACTGAAGGCAGCCCCGGGACAAAGCTGACAGCAACCACCTCAGGTGGCGACTGCCCACGTGGGAGGACCCCTGACACTGCACCTTTCCCCGCGAACTCCCCCCACCCACCACCCACCAATGCAAACCACCTGCCGAAGTTGGCGCCGCCAGACAACCTCCTGCCTTCATCACCGCCTGCCCGGTTGTGGTAATATCACAGGCAACCGGCGGCCCCTTCTACTTTTGCTTCATCCTCAGAAGGAAGTCGGCCTGTTCGTCCGCCTTAACCCCGGGACGGTTCAGACTCTGCCACGCCCCTGCTGCGCCAACAGCACAGACCACACAGTCGTAGCCAATGAGGCAAGCTTTGTTCCCTTCCCCTTCCAGTCCGTCTCGCCGCTAATGTTTACGCTGCAACAAACGCCCTGTAACCTGTCCACCCCCAACCACGCGCCACGACGATGCCAATCACGTCGGTGTCAGCGTCTCTACCGCTGGAGACGGAAAAAACAATCCGGGCCTGCTTGGAAGTTGCTCTCCGACTGTCCTCCGATGACGTCTTTGCAGCAGCCGACCGCATCGAAAAATACCGCCTCGAGCCCGCGGCCTTCCCCGTCCTTCTCAGACGCCTCGAGACCGACCCTCGCATTTCCCTCCCACGGCTCCATCTCGAATACCGCCCGCAGGCCAGTTCCGTGTCTTTCGAGATGCCACAGAGCCCCCTCGACCCCATCGTCGCCCGGCTCTTCAGTCATACCGCCTCGAGCGTTGCCGGTGACATCATACCCAAAGTCCAGCAATTCCGCAATCACTTTGTATCACTGCCCCCGCCGCAGTCAGATCCAGACTCATGTGAATACGGCAGCGTCAGGCGCTACACTGACGTCGCCTGGTACGCAGACGCCAAGAACAGCACCGACTTTCCGCGCGTCGTTTCCACAATCTCCTCCACACCGTCGTCCAGCTTTGAGGAGCTGCAGAAGAAGTGCACTGGATTCGTCTCGCTCTCCGAAATCCACATCGGCGCCATCGTTGCGATGAAGATTCAGCTTGATCGCAAAGCCCCGAAAAACTCTGTGGAACGCCCGCTCTACGAGTGCAGAGTGGCCCTGCATGTCTGGACCGTGGGAAATGCAGACTTCACCGGTCCGTTGGATTCGACGCCCAACACGATGCTTGACGAAAGCATCTCTCGCCGCCCCTGGCACTTCGAAAAGGATATCCTGGGGGAGAGGTACGTCGCTATGCACTCGTCCAGCCAGTCCCGCAGACCATTACTTCCCAAGCTAACCGCTTCCCAATGGGGCGCCAGGCCCGACTACATCCGAGTCCGGTTTGGTGACATCGAAGACTTACTCGAGACAGCTATTCAGACCGCCCACCGAGTCCCAAGTCTCTGAGCTACGCCCCCTGCGAGGACACCAAGAATTCTCGATCGAGACAACCCCTGATTGCGCGACGCGGGCGGACTACTCACGATATTCAACGACCGGATCGTCGGGGAGGATGGATACAATGTTTGGGTTCTCCGTGCGTGAAGTGGCTTGATTAATCTAGCTACGAGCGCCGGGCGCGACTGGCTACAAAGTGGTGTGGCCGATCCCTTACGTAAAGGCGGGATTCGGGCCGGGATTCGGGCCTCGGGCCCGGGCCCGGCCGACTACCGTCTCGCACTCCGCAAGATGGTGAAAATGGAGACTTGTGTTGCCAGTCGCCACTAAAGAGTGGAGTAACTGGCAGTGGTTGGCTGCCACAGAAAATGAGTCGGCACCAAGCTGATTATACCAAGAGGTGGAGTCGCAGCCAACAGTGATTGTGCCGTCTCAAGGCCAGCAACTCGCAAACTGGCTGCTGCGAAAGTAGGGGACGAACAGATGGGGATGTACATGTACAGCAAAAGCAACATGCAAAAATGCAAAACATACAACACCGGGCATTCGCCGGTCGTCACCGACCCGACTACTACTCCAGCCCTCACTGGCTTATCTATGGGAGAGCGGACGGGATCCCGAGTTCTCCAGTGGGTATGGTCGTATGTGGTGATCTCATGGAGGTTGACTGTGTATATTGGCTGGGGTTACCTCACGTCGAACACTAGCATACCTCTAAGCTGCCATCTTGCTGACTTGTCGTCTGCCTCTGCTTTGCTACCAAGATGCCTTGATTTGCAAGTTTACCTTCGAAAGACAAGGTTGTTGATGCGTGATGTTCGCCTTCGCGCTCATCGTCCTTTCATGCTCGGCAGGTTAGTCGCTCTCTTTTAACCGGAGAGTTGGCGTCTGGGATGGAAGCTTGTCTGCCGTGAGGATGTCCTAGATGTGAGTACCGTTTGGGGGTCTCGGAGGCGGTGAAAATCGCCATTTCTAGCCTGACATGTTTTCTTCAGCGATGCTTCGGCGCTGCCTGATGTCACTGGCCGAGAACTTGTTGTCAAATCACCCAAGTTGTCTGTCATGTCACTAACCCGAGAGCCGATGATTACGCGCCTTGCGTCAAGACGTCGGTCCGCTGCGGCCCACAGCCCAGAGGATCTCGCTCCATTCTTGATGCGCCTACCAAGGGCGCTGCAACAGGCGTGCTCGCAACGAGCTTCATATTCGGACATGACGCCACTGGCCAAGACGCAGCATGAAGACTTTCGTACTGAGTTTGAGTTTGCAGGCGTCCATCATGATGTCGCCGGCAGGAGCTATTTTCGTTGACTTGTCACACATCTGGAGGCGCGCGTCTGAAGGAATACAATGGGGCTTCGTGTGAAGGGAAACGCTCTTATTTTCGAGAAGAAAGAAGAATGCGTAAATAACGAGAGTGGGTTGGACGTTGGACGTCGAGAAAACAATCTCGTGTTCATTTTCAAAGCTGGCTGGTCCAACCGCCCCATGTGTGCTTCCAGCGAGTGTAATGATTATCGTCTAGAAACGGGAGATACCGTTCGACGGACGCCGATGACATTGACAGCTGCAGCTGGATGAAGGACTTTTCTACACATCTGAAAGCCGAGCAGTCATTGGAATCTATGAGTGGGTACCAACAGCTACGGTCCTCGGTGCTTTTCGATAACGGAAATTTGAATGATTGGAGATTCCGTCGAATCCCGACAACTAGTGTACCTTCAAATTTGTCGTTCTATGAAACTCTTGGGGCTGTTTTCCTGGATGGGCCTTTGTGTTTCGTTCTCAAAGCGAAATAGTTCTCGTCTGGGATGCACGTCACATCAAGTCGCCAAGTGTGTGAGATCTACACACTGCTGGGCAAGACGACTGAGTTGCGTTCTGACGAGTCCCATCACACCGTCCAGGCTCAGAATGATGGACGAAAGGGCTGTCGTCTACAAAAAAGAACGGGGAGTGAGTGCGGTCGGGTTTGTATAGTTTGTAGAGAAATGCCGATGCTCCGAAGAATCGACGGACATTTATGAATTTTCTTGGGCGACGTATCTATTTGCTGAACGAATTCTTCATTGCTTACTGGAACTTCTAAATGTTCTGAGCGTATCGTCAAGATTTACTTGGCCCCTCAACCAGCGCATCAAGTGGTGTGATTTTGGTGCAAGCTGAACTCTTATTTCTAGGGTGTCAAGATTGTCAGATTATGATGCAAACCTGTCAATACCCGGCATTCTGCGAGGTCCATGGTCTAGACAATCATGCTTCCTCAAAACGATGTCCCCATCATTTCATCCATCCACCAGCACGTCAGCTCCAAACGTTCTCGACACTATTTACAACCTAGTTCGAATTCTTCTTACAAGTCGAGCTCTTTTCCAGGCCTGTGTTGTGTTACAACTCAAAAGGGATAATGGGCAATATAATCCCATGGCCTCTGACTGTCTTCGTGGGGTCGAGATACGCAGACGGTTCCCGAATTGGAACACACGGCGGCCAGCAGAAGGCACACGTGTCACTGGAGAGAAACGTCATGTGGGAGGCATGCCGAGAGCAAGTCTTCCTTATCGATAACGTTTTTAAAGGTCTAAACGATCCTGGTACTGTCGTCTTTCAGCCTCACTATTGAGCGTTGTGCTCCGTCAGGCGATCTAGCCGCCGATCAACATACATGACGGGGAAATGCGGTCGAGATACCTCGTACCATTTACTCACATGTTCGGGTTCAACTTCACATCACTTTTGCTGGCGGGTATGACTACCCTTGGTGCACTTAAGCATGATGCTCAACTCCTCTCGCCTGCTTCCGGAGTTTGACAGGGAGGGCCCCTGCCCAGTTTCTGAGTGTTCACCACCACCACACCCTCCTGAGACCAGCATTTGGACAAGCCCACAGACTGCTGAAGCATATCACACCACGATTTCCCACATAATGGTAATTCCCCGTGTGGATCTTTTACCTTAGATGCTGGTTTACAACAGCAATCCGACACACCAGGATGCTTTGTGCTCAATCTCACAAACGGGTGGCTGGGCCTGGCTTTTTTATGCCAGGAGGCAGGTTTACCCGTCGACTTGGAGTTCTGCCTGTCATCGTGCATTCCGGACAACCTCGAATCCTCCGAAGCAGCTTGTGTGCGCTTGGGTGCCCGCCTTTCAAGTTCGCGCTGTAGATTGGAGCATGTACTCTCGGTATCTTAGGATGACCATGTTACTTTCTTCGAAGAATCATTTGAACGGTCCAATCGAAGGAACGTGAACACCGCTGGGGTTGTTTTGCTTACATTGTGACCCATCCCATTACCCCCACCCGTGCCATTATTGCAAGTCTTTGGGCCAGAGGCGTACGAAAAGCTGATCGGATCCATTCCCGTCACATGAATAGTTTGCGACCCGTCGATTGACTATGTCAAGCACACCTCCTGGCCAAAGCTGCTCAATGTATTCCAATGATGGTGGTGGTGGTTTCGAATCAACAACCGGTCCAGGGCCTTTTCAAATACTTGGAATACTGCGGGTTTACTGATTTTACTTGAACGCTAGTTTATTGAGTCGTCCTACGTGAAAATGCAAATGAACATCGTGCTTTCCTATGTACTGCAGCCCAAGCAAGAGCCTGGAATTTTCGGTATAATATTCTTTGGTGTTCTCGAATACTTTGTCGGTGTGGTTGGATTTCTTGTAACTGTGAATCTGGCCCTAGTTTAGTTGCTACCCATTGTTTTTGGCTGAAAGGATACCTCACATAAGAATGGATATGAAACTTTACGTCGTTCCGACCACACGGAAACACGCGCCTTGCGGTGACATATGCAGACGAGCTGGTTCGTTGCGATTCATAATACAGCCTGTCGAACCCTCATGATGGCGTATGCTGCATTGCAGGATTAAATGTCCCAGTCTACGCAGTCAAATCCCGAACAGGTAGGGTAAGGCCTGATTGCATCCTGTCATGCCATTTGGTCAGAGTGGATACAAGCAGTTTGCGCGGGACGCCTTGAGTTTGGGTGCTGAAACTGCGTATCACCGCCTGTTAGAACCTCAGCGTTAGTTCAACAATCTTCTTAATCTTTGCTGAAGCATGTATGATGCTCTTCTCAAAGAACACAACCTGCTCGCACTCATTGGCATCGAGTTAAAGGCAGTTGTGACTGTACCTGCTTGCGTCATCTGGATTCAACGAGTCGACATCTCGCGCGTACCACGACGTTATTTTAGTTCTCGCGCTCTTTTAAGAAATGCGATGTCGGTGGCACGAGTGCAACCTCCCTTCATGTTATCTCTGCTACCTCCTATCATGCCCACTTAAATACTATTACTTGGAAATGATTTGCTCTTGGTCTATCTTCAGACGACATAAGGGCAACACCACGGAATGGGTTGATGATATTGCCTTGACGGATGATCGGGGTCAAGCCTGCGCTTGTTCATTCTGGCTTCCCAAATGATTTAGGTATATAGACGCGCGCATAGCCCACGAGCTATGAGTATGTGACCGGCACTCGAATGGAGTTCGGGTTCAAGGCGACGAATGAAGAATATTTAAGCTATGGCTCTGCTAGCTTCAGCGTTGACCTCAGCTACGAAGGCCAACTGCCAGTGGTGGAATCACCCTAGGGAGGAAGACAACTACATGTGTCCCGAGTGACGAGTGTGAGTCGAGTCAATTGAAAAAGGTTTGGGCACTTGGTCTCCTCCGCGGCTCATCAAGATCTTTCGATAAACCTCGCTGAAAGAGGTGCCATCATCCTCATGAGAAGGCGGAGCTGAAGACAGCTTGCTATGGAAGGTAAGACTTCGGATCTTCTCAAACACGGTGGTAGTCGGAGTCGCCCATTGTTTCGGTCTTCATACAATTGCTACCGACGAGCCCGTCAAAATATCATCAGGACGAGCAATGATCACGAGGATGTAGAAGGCCAAGGTGAAAATGGCGCTGTTTGTGTTGTCTGGGCAGAGCCGAAGCGGCGTGATGGGTATCGCAACGGTAAAGTGCCAATACATCGTACACGGCCATTCGAGAGGTCATCACTCATTTTAATTACAGTGTAGTAGCAGTAGCCAGAGCTAGCCACACAAGAACGTTTTCTCTGACCATTGGAACTTCAAAGACGGTCTCAGCATTCTGGTCAATGCTTTGACCGACTGCGAAAGTCATACCAAAGCAACTTATGGGTCAAGTACGCGGAAGCAAGTCAACAGAATGGAAGAACATACATCCTGATAAGAAAGATCCCAGCCCTCGCCTCAACAGCCTGGAAGTATCATGATGGAGAAATGACAACGTTGTTCCAAGCAGGGACATAACGGCCTGGTAGCAACAAAGCAGCCGGATCACACCGAGAGATGTTGTAAGGGGCCACGAAGGAGAGTCCCTTTGCACGCGCTGAATTCCTCGGCTCACGTTGAGGGAGACTGCAGCCGAAAGTGAGTCGGAGCTGCTAGATACCTGCCGATTGGGGTTGACTCTTGTAGGTATCACATGCGGAAGTTGAACAATGTGTCGTTAACACAACGACGGCGAAAAGAACCATCAAGGACTTACTACACAGCGACTCAATAGGCTATCTGGGTTTCACAGAATTTGATACTCCTTTCTGCCTCCAGGATAGAATACCAAGAGAGTACACACACCGCTAGGTATACAGCGCTGTTTGATGTACCTGGCCGGTTGAACCATTTAGAATTAGGCCCACGGCCTATCTGCAGACGAAGACATCAAAAGAGGACGGCGAATGTTGGAAGCGAGAATAGGACGGACGGCAAGGTCAACCTGAGCCACAAAACGTGCAGTAGGGCATCGAATTTACCAAAGGATCCAATATATTGACTCACAAAGCCCCGATTAGATGGAAGTATGCGCCCTCCGTCTGACAAACCTCGGGACTTGATTGCAAGACAACCGGATGGGTTATGAATGGTTTGTCCATGAGAGGAAAGATTCGAGTATATTGATGAAAAGACGCATAGACATCTCAGCTCGCGCTATGTTGATCGCAAAGACCCTCCATTGATGCCTGGAACGGGCCTCAGACCGTACGACATTGTGACATGCTCGCCAGGGGTCGGAGCGGATTGCTGCGTCGCTCGTCCGTGACGACATTAAGACACTGTAACAGCATCCTGAGGTCTGTATTTTGGTTTGAATTTGGGCGAAACGTGGTGTAGATGTACTTTGGAAAGTCTCTCTGAGAAGGCCCAGGCTTGGGCCTGGTTTCATCCCAGAGTGGCGCTAGTATGGGGACACCATGGATGCCATTAACTTGGACATGTGAGGAAACGGCACTTGCATATCGATATTGGCCGCAGTGACTGGCCTCCCAGAGGACATCTCACTGATGTGCGAGGATGGGAGAATCCAACTATGCAAGACCCCATGTGCTTGACGCGAGCTTCATATCAAGGCGCTGTGATGCGTTGCAGAATGACTGTGTGTTGAGACACCCAGTATATGGATCAACCCACAAGGACTCATGTCAAAGCCAAGATGTTCTAGGCAATTTCGCATTGTACAGATGGGGGGAAGGAACTGGGAAAAACCGCGTGGGTGATCTTTCAAGATTGAGTTGAAAATGACGCGCAAGTTGCTGATTTAGTTGCAAATAGTAGAAACAGTAATCTTCAAACAGCGTGAAAGATAGATCGTATGAAAATTGCTTACTCGAAGAACGCTGCTTATGCAACAGAAAAATACTTGCAGAGAAAAAGGCACCCGTACAAAAGGTCCGTACTTGTATAAGAATTGTTCCATACTTACGCAGGTACTTCTTCCATATGCTGTAATTGCGCAGAACGTTCCCTGTTCTTGGCCGGCACGTTTTCTCGAGCTCTGACGCCCGCAAATCTGCCTTTCCCCTTCGGCATCTAGCTCTTGGAGAGTGAACTGAAGATGTCTTTGACCCCGGGATATTCCAAGCATATGCGTCTAGGAACAATGGCTGTAATGTTTGGAAGTGTTCTCTGTTGAAAAATGTAGATTCCAGACTAAGTGCTCGCAAAATCGCAATTCTATTCAGTGAAGACAACTCTCCCATTTTTTCACAACCTGAAACCAGCGCCAGTAGCGTACTTTGGAATATTTGCGCTTCCCACATACAGTAGCTACTTCTCCCATGTTTTTGAATGGTTCATCATCTACGAAGTCGCCCATTCAAATAACAAGTTCACAACCAGTAGGCTCGCGATTGAATTCGGTGGCTACAGGGCCGAAGCAGTTTCCTTGTGAATCACAGGTTCAAGATGGTCCAAGATACGACCTCCCAGGGATGCCCGACACCTACAACACGACCAGCTATCCGCGTAGGAAGTCTCCTGCAGCTCACATTGGACACAGAGTCACGCCTCAATGAGGTTCGAGTCTTGGCAATGGCGTTAGCTGTATGGTGGCCCTCATGTTCCCCCGAAACAGGAAGAAGACGGTGTTTAAAGCATGGTGCTGAGTTCGTTGATGTCATGCAGACAAGCTGGGAGCGTGAGATCACGCGATGAATTCAGGGTTTGCTCAATTTGAGACCAAAAGACGCCAATTACCAGTGTGATGGGCTACAGAAGTCAACATTTGAAAGCTTAAGTGTTGGGCCGGAAGCAACGTTTCTCAAAGAGTTGTGTTTCATCTTCCTAAATTTCACTCCCATCATGACCCACCCCGTCGAGTCATTTGCCATACATTGTCTCTATTTCTCAACTGCGGGTGACCAATAGCGCTAAAGGTCCGGCTCCTGAGTGAAACGAAGTCAGAGACCTCCGATAGGAGACTTCACTGGAGTTGCCGCGCCCATTGCTGCGTCGAAAAAATGCGTTGCTGCTACGACTCGCCCAGCTAAGACAGATCAGCTTGGTCGCCCAATCCATCTTTCAGTTCTAACTTGCGGAAAGGCGGACTTCTATTTCGTGGCGAACGCGAATACCCAAATTTGAAGAAACAGCTCTGTTGTTCATTTCTCAATCCTCGAGAGTCGACAACACCCGAACTACATCTTGACCTAGGTAGGACACTGCTGCAACGAACATAACAATTGAGGAAATAAGATATTCGACTAGTCGCAACGTAGTCGGCTTCTCATGTGCATGCTAATCCCACAGTTACTCAGCAAAGACCATGACAATATTCGTATGACCAACATTTAATCTCTACCGCTCCTTCAACCTAATACCTTTCGGTCTTTTGGGTAATTGGTTTCCCCTTTTAATGACTTGTCTCTGCTTTATTTGCGTCGCCTTTAAAAACATCTCGCGACCCCTACTTCTATACAAACCAATCCAAGGCATACAAGGATCCGAAGAGTGCCGCAGTGTGAAACTCGTTGATCCAGCCCCGATCCAGTATGTTGACGACTACCTCCGTCTCCGGCAGCAAACGCCGCAATGCGCAGGACAGGGGCAAGATTTCGGAAGACGAGATACATCCATGGAGATATGCAGACGAAGGGCTATCCTCCCTGTACCAGAATGCCTGCAAGGGGGTATTTTTAACCTTCGTTTGGGCACAGCTGTGTGCTCAGTAAGCCCAGCGCTTGGGTTGTTACCATCTAGTGTCATGTTTGGCCGTCTCATGATCAGTAATGGCAGAGTTCCCCTCAAAAGTGGATTTAGTTCATCTATCGCTGAAAGATGGTTGCAAAGCAAGGTATCGTCGTTTTTCTATGGATGGAGGAAAGCCCAAGTGTAGGAGTTGTGAGCACATTCAGGATGTGAAGGTTCAGCGAGTCATCAGAGGTACTGCTTTTATCTCATGTGTTCTGCCCGGGTGATGGGGAGCGATATCGATGGTGGAAGCTGGAGATTTGCTCGCAATTGCAGGTTCGAATGAGAGACAACATCAGTACAAGAACCAATTAAAGGTTCTATGACGGGCAGGTTTCATATTTGGATGCAGGACATGAATGGGGCGGCGTTTTGAATGATGACACTCATCCAAGCGGACGAACATGTGCTGTTTGAATTTGAATACCATCGACCAATATTTCCCCGTGAGAGTCATACGGCAGTCAACAAGGTGCGCCTCCAGGCGGCAAACTACGAAGAAGAAAACTTAGAAGGGAAGAGAGACCGTCGACCAAATCGCGCCTAGCCATGTCTATGAAAGGAGTGTGTAGTCTGAACATGCGAGTCATCAGCGAACCGTGGTGCGCTTTGCTGGCAATAGAAATCATACGAGAGATGGATGTACATAACTCCAAAGTCTGCTCGGCTTCCCGGCCATGTATGATTTATATTCAGCTCACTACCGACCTCTGTCGGGACGCCACTCATGCCGCATTGTCCAGATTCATCGGGTCTGCTGGTTTACTTTCCCGTCAGGTTTATTTTGCCGTTGCTTCTCTCCCTTTCATGACTGAATCTTCAGGGGGCGACAAAGTACAGAAGACCTTATCCTAAACCATTTCATGACAAGAATATCAGCTACGCTCGCTGTCGTCTGTATTTGCAGCCTCGTGTGTGGGGAACCACAGTCAAGCTCATAGTGTTACGTAGGTCTGTCCACGTGAACCCTTTTCGGCAGGTCTTTGTCGAATTGAGATACCACGCCAATGCCATGTAGTATGAAGATGGCCTATCTGCCGAATTGGCGTCCTCGGAGTGATTATGTTCCATTTCCATTAGCCTAACACGTGGCCCAGCTGTCGCAGCCTGTGTGCTGACGTTGGATGTCGCCACTGCATGCCCACTGAGTCATTCAACTTCACCTGCGCTGATATAGCTACGAATACAGTTTATCGAATGATCCGCGGAGCATGCAGGTTGAGGATTGGCTTTTGGGTTCAGAGCGACCCAAGTCCTCAGCACGACCATAGTGTCTACTTGAAGTGTTTTATACGAAAGATGGCGCCATGGCTCTGCCGCTGGCCTGCTGGAGAAAGGAAAAATTGATCATAGTTTCGAGCCACGCTCTTCAATATTAATGCTACTTCAGTCAGTGCGTCGACGGTAGCTCCCATCTGGGTTTGTATGGCTTCGCGTTATGTCGCATGTCACCTTTGCAATGAGACAAGCTTACAATATTTCATTTCGCAGGCGCTTCGAAGGTGCTGGTTCAGGTCGCGTGACTTGATCGACAATCCATGGCCTACCAAATCCCTCTGCCTCGAGGAGAATGACGGATCGTTGAGTTTGAGCATTTTACAGGCTGGAAGGTTGTGGAAATAGGGAAACAGATGCATGCTCTATTCGCAGAGCTAAAATCTTCATCAGACTCTGTGCAGCCGTGAAAAGGCCGCTGGAGTTACCAGCAAGACCTCCTTCATCAGAAGGACCACCACGACAACAAGCACCGATGGATGCAATCAAGTCGGGGTGGGCACCGGAACATGAACGAAGTCTTACGAGGAAAAGGCCACGCTTTGCGTCGCCAGAGAAGCTTTCAAGACGAGAATGACGAGCTACAGAATGGTTTGCTATATTATTTCTTTTCGTGATTTTGCATGCGAAGTTGCGGACTTTTGTGGTGGAAGGA
This sequence comes from Colletotrichum endophyticum, assembly GCA_027406105.1. NCBI lineage: Eukaryota > Fungi > Ascomycota > Sordariomycetes > Glomerellales > Glomerellaceae > Colletotrichum > Colletotrichum endophyticum. The sequence continues at coordinate 399,984 of JANVYF010000019.1, forward strand.
AGGTCTGGAAGAGTAGGGCTGGGTTTTCAAGGACATCCGCGATGATTGTGAAGTAGCACCAAAGCAAGAAACAGCTGTCATATTCTCTTGATTTGGTGACGTTCCCTGTGGCTCTCAAACATGAGCGACACCGTTAAAACAATTCACACACGGGGTGCCACCGGGGAGAAACGCTCTGCGATAACCTTTAGGCAGTAAGATTGTGGGAGTTCACAGTGATGGACACTACCCAAAGAAACGCGAGAAAGTCACGAAGCTTGCATTTCATCCAGGAGAAAGGTGGGCGGAAGTCTTACTCAGAAGAAAGGCCAATTCAAGAAGTTTTCCATCACACATGCAGTCCCACTTCACATTTTCGGATGCACCACATTACGCAGGGCATCCAAAAGTTCATTCAGACCACAGATCACTGCCACGGACCGCGAGCATTTGTCCAGAATACTACGTCAGGGTGGCCGCCCGAGGAAGCATGTCTGCTGTTTCTATTTTCCTTTGGGGTCTTTCGGAGAGAACAGAAAAGGCAATACAACCCAAGACACGATAAAAAGTACTGGCTTCTTCGCCGGGTGACTCAAGTGCCAACCTCGACCACGGTCGGAATTGAATCTTTTGGTTCGCGTCATGGATAGGTACGCATTGGTCTTGACAATCAATACGTGAGCACCATTTTTTCATGCAGGTGACAGTGCACTTCTGCGCCCGGCAATGCCGGTGCATGGTTCGCATTACTGAATTGGTTGCGGTGGCGGCTTTGAATGTATCACGGGCCGGACCGCCAGCGTGGGTCTGCTCCTGACCGGAGGTGCCGATGCCCCGCTCCAGCTGGGCCCGGCAGAAGTCCGGAGGTGTGGGTCTGAGAATCAGCAGATAGTGAGAAATCGGCAGGAGGTGAAATTGGCAGGTGCTCAACAACAGCAGCTTGTTAGCGCAGTATGAGAGGAAAGAAGCACGCAGGTTCTTGTCAACCGAGGGCTGGCTCTCCACGTGCTTTCAGTCGTTGGCCCCTCTCAAGAGTCAGACTAATGGCTCCACTAGACGAGCTTGTGTGGCCAATAGCAGAGGTTGTGTGACACACAACCTCGAGGACCGGTCCCATCGTCAATGTCACCAGCATCGCCGTTCGTCCCAAACACACTTGGAACAAACTGCCCAACCTCTGCTGAGAAGACAACGTGATCAAAAATACACGAGTGAACAGCCTTGATTTTATGTGTGGGGTACTTCCCAGGCAGTGACGTTTTGTGACGGGCCAATATTCGTCACTTGTGTGCGTGCTTGAACACAAGTGGATGGCAGCGACTCTGCACAGTGCGCACTGTGACAGCGACTCCACTCCACAACAAGAACTGCAAGTGCCAACCAATCTTGGGGAGGGGGGTTGAGGTGTTCCTGCTGTGGGAGCTTTCAAGAGCCTTCCTCGCACTCCTGCTAAAAGATCTTGCAATGCGACAACCTCCCAAACAAGGAAGAGCTGTCCCAGAATGATTACCTACTCACGCACCTTCCTTTTAACAGCTTACACCACCGCAGGGGGCTTTCCTGCATTGTGGCACGTTCCCAGGCCTTCCTCCCAAAAACTCCCACTCTTGTGGGAGTTTTCCGAAATGTGGTACCCTCCGTGAATCTGTCTTTTTTCAAACACTTCAGCCCGCGATACTCACTCGCCTCGCCATTGACAAATTCTGGGCGACAACCTCTACCAAAGTTGCCTTGCGATTTTGGACCGCAAATGATCCAACCGAGGAGGGGCGCGTCAATTCCACGAGCCTCTTATCGCTCCGTCGGATTTGCTGCATCCCTGCGTCGGCGCCCTTCATTGCCTCCCACTGTCCCCACCAGCTTCTGCTCTCAAACATCACCTCGTCGTTGTGATTACCAATCCTGCCAGAAACGCTTCGCGCGTCGCATTCCGCAAGCTCTGCTCGAGCTCTAGGCCTCGTCTTGCCGTCATACGCAACAGATCAAGACACTTCGCGCTGACCCACTGCGGATAGCTTCACATATTTTCGGCTAAGTCGAGTCTCGTTGATCCCTTGGCTGATGTTGGCCCCCCTCAATATTTCTTGCTGTGCACCGTCCTGACAATATTCTCGCCTCGCAGCAACCCGAACCGCTCTTTCACGTCGGCGCTGGTGTGCCCATGGCTTCGAACCGCAAAACGCCGTCTTCGACCCCGAGAAGGTAGCTCTCTGGCGCCTGAGAGATTGCCAGTAGCTAATGCATAGCTGATGCTTCTTCTGGACACGAGAACATCGACAATTGATATCCCAATTCCTCTTCCTCCACGGTCGCTGAACACCAACTGTGCAACAAAAGGCAGTCGTTCAGATTTGGGCACTGCGGATACTGCAGCAACACATTGGGGTTTGAGAGATGTCCCTTGCCATGCGCACTCGTCGCCCGCATGCGTGCTTCCGCCGGAAAGACCAGATAGACTGCGCTTGGTAGGCTGTTGGAACGCCGACGCAGAGGTGTGTTTTCGAGTTTCAATACACCTTCCAAATGGCATACGGGCCCTGGACGGCTTGCATACATCATGACTTGGTGGCTCCTTTTACCACACCCTGTCTTCACGATCCTTGACGAATCTGGTCATCGATTTTAAGCATGCAAACCAGCTTTCAGAGCAACTTTGGTCCTTTCCAACTCCAATCATTTTGCAAGACATCCCCTTGCTGACGTTTGCGAGCATTACACGAAATGGCCACCACCCCCAGAGGACCGCAAACTAAAGGCCACAGCCACTGCGTGAGGAGGCGTTTAACCTGTTCCAGTGGTGCCATCCCATCCCAGGGATCCATCGCTAAGGCTGGCGATTCAGCATCGACCGGACGGCCCAAGCCTTCCGTGGTGGATAGACACGCTCGAATCCCTTGCCTTCCCTGAGAGCGCCATGTAGAGTCAGATGGGCGAGGACCAGTCCACGATCGGAGTGTTTAATGCCACTCACTGATATCCGCTAGCGTGATTCAGCCACAAGTTTCTTTAAACACCCTCCCCCTACCCTTGGTCCTTGGAGTGATAGACTTTCATGTCTTTGCCGAATGGTGGGTATTGGTTTCTTGTAGCTGCAATCCTGCCGCTTGCTCGATGAGACCTGTGTTGAACGTGAACAGTGCGGGCGTAAAACAGCGCAATGAACCTCTCTTGCTCGATTCTTCACAATACAACTCTCTAGGACTGATGCGCTGCCTGTGCCTTTGATGTCACGAATGAAGGCCGGTACTAGTATCTTTGCTCAAACTTCTGGTCCAGCCCATGTGACTAGGTACCCATCTTGAGGTATTAGCCGTTGACTCCCGGCAAAGCGAAGGATGGTATATTCATAGGTGCCAGAGGCAGACCAGCTGGTAGTAACAGTGCAGAGAAGAAAGCATGATTTGTTTTTAACGTCACCAAACCAACCTTGCTCCTCCCTCCCACAGTAAGTCCCCGCGTAGCGCAGCGGAGTTTCAGTGCGCACCTATTAGTTCAAGGTGCCCAGCAGCAGCCCAGGCGAGCTTGCACCTCAGGCACATCCTCGCAATGCAGGAAGCTAACACGCTGGTGGGAGCATGTTCCAGCGAGCTTCCGAATGCAACCACTGCAGTAGCAGCTCTTGGAAAGAGTGAATCTTTGAAAGATAGCGTGAGCTTTCAGGCAATGTCACAGCTTTTGGGAAGGCAGTTGTGAGGGGGAAGAGCTTTAAGACTGGGAGCCTTTGGCAGAGGTCCATTCCGGAGTAGGCCCCATAGTTGCAGCTTGCGGTCAACGTCGACCCAACAACGCCAGAGGCCTCTGCAAATAATTCACCTCAGTTCCTCACATTTCTTGATCGATTGCTCCGCTCCCAGTTTTCAGAAGGCTGACAGCATTTCTGCCATTTGAATGGCACTGTGCGCCGGGCTCCACCATTGCCAAATATATCCACTCCTGTGCTGCCGTTTCCGCATTTTGCGACAGGATCGGTGTCGTCGCAACGCGTCAAGGCAAGACAAATGATACTGAAGTGCCGCCATATAGTACGTTCGGAAGACCCGAGTCGCCCTTCATCGGCCCCTTGATCGGCCAAATGGAGGCGCCCGATTGAGCAGTGATGCCCAGCGCATGATGTAAGAGCTGCGCGAGGAGGCTGCCAATCGACCCATGATGTCACATCAATTCAGACGTTGGAGTTATATCTCCTTGTCGTCCTCATCATCGTCGTCGCGCTCGTTTCCATCGTTTGCGGTCAAGCCTTTGACGTAGACGTTGGATCAGATTGCTCTCTTTGGCTTCCGCGGATACGTAGATGCGCACGTTTGGCCTCGCGGATGGCACCAATTGTCCTGGGAAGCCTTCCAGTTGGACAGCACCGCGACAAAATTCCGGTATGTCCAGGTTTATCAGCTACCATTGGGGTGCTCAGGAGAAGACGGCCGAGCTGAGATGCCGGATTATAACCCGAGCTCGATTTGGGAGGGTCAAGTCCACCGTGGGAGGTGGGCCAACAGCGCCGTACGTCAGCGCCCGCGAACCTGCGTCTTTCAATCGCTGCTTGATTTCCGAACAGTTTGCTGCACAAGGCGGGAGACTTGCAACATCACCAGTTGCATCCGATAACCTGGAACTCCCGCTGACCTTCAAGTCCTGCGAATCTCAACAATTTCCGTCGAAAGATCGACCTCATCGAGAACACTGTGAAGGAGTGCGCCACCACCGGACGTTTGGGCAACAATGCGATTGATATGTTGCGCGACCTGATGCATATCACCGTCCATGTCGTATTCGAGGCTCTCTTGATCACAAATGGGAACCATTGAGCGACAGCGATGATTGAACCCTTGGTTCAAAAGTTCGCCTTCGCCGTTGCCAACGACAACGCAGATATCCCCACCGAAGAGATCAAAGTCAAATCAAACAAACTCACAATCGCAACAGCACAGGAGTGGTCCATTCCGATCATTGTACAAGACTCGGGGCGATGCCCCCACTCAAAAGCTGGGCTGCGAGCAACATACAAGTGCGGAGGTGAGATAAAACAAAGATAAGTCCAGTCAGACAGAATGTGGGTTCCCGTGACCCTCAGAAATAGAGTCTAGGGAGGGGCTGGAGACTGATCGGCTTCGGCGTCGGGCTGAGAGGTGCAGCTGAACGCTTGGTTTCAGGGAGGAAGGGAGCGGGAGGACAATTCGACCCGAATGAAACTTTGTTCTGCCGGAACGAGACAGAATTGTGGTCGAAGATAAAGTGTCCCAGAAACTTCGAAGCGTCGTTGAAAGACAACTTCTCAAATCGCCCTGGTCTGGTGCACTCCTTCGTTGGAAAATTCGTGGTTGTCTGATCACATGATGCCTCACATGTGCCTTTATTGTTCCAGCATCCAAAAACGTCCATGACTTTGAGGCTGGTTCTACCCAAGCAAGCCCATCAGTTGAATCATGGAAACAGAAAAGCCGAGTATCACATTCCCGGGTCACCCAGCAACACTCGGATTGCCAAGGGGACTCGGGGACGTTGGAGGAATGACCTGGATGCGCCCACGCTGGAGAGAGCCTGTTGGCCGACGCCAGCATTAGATGCCCTAGGGAGATGCCTATAAAAGGCCCCAAACAAGTGTGCGTTTTGATTTTACACCCAAGACAAATCTTTCCAGTTTTGTATAAATTCGATCAGAGTTGTGTCTTTGGGGTGGAATCACGTTGATGTCACTTGTACAACTTTATCGAGAAATGTACCGGACTCTTTTGATGTACATAGGTAGTCACCACTATTCTGTATTATCTTCTGTGTATCTATCAGCGTATTTGGGTTGTGTTACCTCCTTTGATGGGTATGTGAAGAATGGATTCACGTCGTTGACGGTCTGGGGGAACAGCCGCCTTGTTGAGCATTTCGGAGACCTATTTAAGAGAGCCCTCTCTCGGTTGACGAGCGGTTCCCTTTACAGGGGAATCGAACGTCGTGATTGGCGTCTTTCTCAATATGCAATGCCTGCACGATGATTGGGACTTAGCCAAGTGCCAGGAACGCGTCGAAACCAACTCTCCGACTGCCTTGGCGCTCATCTTTTTCCGTAGGTTGTCATTGTCTCTATCCGGCGGTACCGTTCGTGTATGTTGGTTTATTCGTGTTTGTCATCGTCTTAATGGGACGGGCGTCGAAGGCACGCAAAGCTGCTGTGAAATACGGACTCCGTGACTGGATGGACGCCTGCGTCGGCTACTATGAGACCGTCTGCATGAGAAACACCTATCTTTTCTTCAGCCCTTGAATCCCAACGGCAGAGATGGCTCCGTGCTTCTTTGGTTTTCACGTTCAGGACGCGTGCTGGTTGGAGATGTAGTCTGGGACGGGGACTGTACTTGGTATCAGCTACAAACTCGAGGAATCGCCTTTCCGCCGTTGACAGTCACCGCCACTGTCCTGTAGTATCTCTTATGTATACATAACTATACCTACATGTATCCTCGGGCACGATTATCCCGCTGTGTCGTGAGAGTCTTATGGCAGTCAACAAGGTGCGCCTCCAGGCGGCAAATTGCGAAGAAAGAAGTTAGAAGGGAAGGAAAATCCCGCTGTGTAGTGCTGATGGTGTAATGGCATGGTGTTGAGCAGTGCTTGAACTACATAAGCTGGCGCTGTGGAAACTATTTAAGCGGTTCTTGTGGAATTCAATAAGCCCTCCAATGGAGTTACTTCTCTTCGCATTCTCGTCTTTGTAGGATCCCTTGAATCGACGGTGCCATTGCTAACATTGAATTTATCCTCGGGGGACCCCATCTACCTAACTTCACTACTGTCTTCCGTCACTATTTCCCGCTTGTTACTCCTCAGTATTCTAGAATTGAGGTTGATTCAGTTGTGTTGCCAGCGAGACTAGGCGTGGAACGGCCTGCTCAGTATGCGTATCTGTGGAATACGTTTTGCGGTGCCAGTAGCTTCAGCAACATGAGGGACACATTGGCTTGTGGAGGTAAAGAGATTAACGGGGGAACATAATTTATATCAAATGTGCATTATTCTCGCTGTGTTATTCAAGGATTCATTCTGATTTTTATTATTGGCTGTCTGGTTACAGCTCCTTTGGGATGCATCTACTATTTGTCTCCATTGGCCTCCAGTCTTACTACGGATACTCGGCTGGACTATTCAGCACTTTATGCTTTGATGAAACTTTCAGAATCGAGGGAGAGCGTTGGTGCTAGTGACACAACTTTTGAGTCTTGGTTTGTGGGGTTGAATTACATAGGCGAGAAGGTAGGCAGCATCCCACAAGGAAAGGAGGTTCCACAAGACAAGTGGACCCATCAACTAAAAGGTCAAATTGAACAAATCTGTGAGAGCAAAGAGTCAAAATCACATATACCAGAGGAATAACATGGAGCAAAGGAATGGGCGTTGAGGAATGGCTGAAGCTTTGGAGGTTTCTTGTCAAATGCGGAAAGAATATGGACGCAGTCCCCATCCACCTAGCTGAGCTAGAATCTTTCTTCCCTTCTAACTTGTTTTTCTTCGAAGATCAAGACCTTCTATGATTTGTGGCTTGGGTTTATGATTTAACGCTAGACCAGCTTCGTCTTGATCGTTAGCTCTGACGTCTTGTCGGTGTTTCCTCATAAGCCAGGATGACTTCAAACCTGTTATGCCCTTGGAGCCTTCTGACAATAAGTTGTTTTAGTTTTGTTTTGATTTCCAGATCGGCGGCAAAGGTTGGTTTCCAATGAATTTGAGGACCCGTCTAGTCAAAGCCCCTGGCCAGGATCTAATTGCAGTATGAGAAAGATTGGCTAGGTGCAATGGCGAATGCGAACGCCGCTACTACGTGGTAGGCTTTCAGATTGGCATGGGTATCCAATGTCCATACTGAAAATGTGTCATCTGCACCTGGGGTCACCGAGCGTCTGACATTTAACATCAACATTGGATTGGTCCACTTCATGTTGGGCAGCGCTGATGAACGAGGCTGCAAGAGCACGGTATGCACGGCATCAATTCTCAAGCTTGCACAAGGTTTGAAGTGAACTTAACAGTCCCTGCGGCTCAACATCTCCGTATGTTACTGAACATTTCGGACCATCGGTGGCCAAAAAGTTGTAGTCATATACAAACAAACCACTCTCGTCTCTTCGGAATCTTCATCACTGACGCTGGTGCGTGATCTACCGCTCCACTTGAATATCAATTCGAGGCTATGTCGGGGCTTATGCAGTGACAAATATCAACCGAAGTGGATCTTCATGATTTCAGCGTTGCCTTACACGACTGACTGAGCAACGAACTCCTGGACTGAGCATGGCCGTTGAACCGAGTAAGATCATCTATCCGAGTACCTGAAAGTTCAGACGGTAGCCAAAATCTTGGGACTCGTGAAGCGGATGATATTCTGCGTGGGTTTCAACTGAAAGGTGTTCTGAGTTTGCCCAGACCCGGGCGAACCCCGTGGCGCTCAGCTTCACACCCGAGCTCCACTATCGGCAGCGACTCGACAGGAGACGGTCTGACTTTTCCGAAGTGTGATGAAATGCCGATACGTGAAAGCTTTGGGCTTGTGTCCATTTTCAGGGAATAAAGCCGTGGCCTTGAGTGTGATGTTAAATCCAGCCGGAGCGGAGGCATTACAAAACATCTGTTGTTAGCTTGTTGTCAGTTGTTCCCGTTATTATACGGTCTCCGAACAACTCCTCTGGTGCCTGGCTTGAACTCAGGAAGACTGACATGTTGCTCCTATCTGGAAACCCACGCTGAGTGCCAACCTTGCACATCGTGGCCTGCGGCTTTGCCATTCATGTTAATGGTGGCCGGTAGTCCTGCGTCAGACTTAATGAAGACGGTTGTACATACGCACGGCGGCTGCTGAAGCTTCTTCATGAAATGCGCCAAGCGCTCGAAATAGCTGCCTTGAAATCAACGGCTGGGCCGAGTTACTAAAGTAGCAAGTGCTACTGCTCTGAATGCACCATCATCGCTGTATGCGACGTCTTGCTGGCGTGTCTTCGGAGGAATGGTACGTCTACTAAACGGGATGAGCGGCGTGGCAATAAACACCCCGATACTTAGGTCTTGTAAGTATGTTGAAGCTTGGAAACTCTCCATTCGGCATAGAGAAACACCTGAGTGGGGACGACGAGCGATCGGATCATCACCAATACCTTCTCCTGAACGTCGCTGCCAACCGTGCTCTGACATCATCACCCAACGCAGGTATAGTCCATGGAGAGAGAAAGACCCAGAAAACTACGGATCGTCTCAGCAAGTCGAGATACTCTAGAACCGCGACGAAAATATTCAATCAAGTCGAGATGCTAAGTACCCAGGACGGTACAGGCGCCCGCTGTATTTCCGATCAGTTGGACTATGAGCCTGCGGTCTGATAACTCCATATGCTACGACACAGTTGCGTCAAGAGTGGTTGAGCTGACGGCGTACATCGCAAAAACATCACATCCCTGAACCCTGGAAAGACAAATACGTTGCAGCTGTCCATCACGCTTGGGTATTTCAGCCTTCTTGACATGCTTGTCATCGACAGCGCATTCTCATGTCTTGTGGGGGAGATGGCCAGTGGACAAGAAAGTTCATTGAGCAGTTCCCTCGGGTCATTGTGGGATTATTCTAGGTTTATGTCGTCAGTATGCGAGTCTCAAAGCAGCCGAGCCTGAGGAGTGAGAACAGCTGACTCACGCGATGCAGCTATAACGTGGGTCTTCCACACCACACCTTCGGCTGAGCGCGTGCCCTCTAGTCCCAGGCGTTGAGGCGGACGGTAAAGTGTAGGATCCAACGGCCGGCAGCGCTTGTAGGACCAGTGCGAGGGACCCGATGATTGATCGAGGAAGCAAGTGTTCAACATCCATGGCAAGTCTGCAATAGGTTTGTCGGACAAGATGGGCATCACAGGGAAATATCTTCGTCAATTTCGACCAGGATAGCAACGGTGGATGGCCACAAGGACAACAGCAAACAGATTGCGTGGTATGGCAGGGATTATATGCTCACTTTATTGCAAGGTGTTCAACTCACACACGCGCAATTGTCCAAACCCTCAACCCTCAAATCGCCGAATGATGACAGAAAGATATCCCAGGAGTATGGCCATTCCCAAGAACCCGCATATGTATTCCTACCTGTTACCAGCTCCACAGCACTCTTCTAGTGTTCTTCTTGCGGGGAAAGGTAGAATTACTTTACTGAGACTCCGTGCAAATCTGGGGAGCAGCGGGACGGGGGGATTTTCCCCTGGCTCTTGGAAATTGGCACTCTTCAATACGAGTTTGTCGGGAGGAATGCCAAATGTTTCTTTTTCGCGTTGTATAGATTCAGCCATAATGGAAGTAAACAATGCGTTAATGATAGTAATAGTATACCTGGCTCACATCTGGCACGCACCCTGCAGTCCATTACTCAGAACGTCTATCTGGTTGACGGCCTTTGGACTTGGCCTGATTTCATCACGTATCCTCCAGTAGACGCGAAATCAGGCGGGAAATCGATAGCTAGAAGCCTGCTACCGGAGACCAGCGCAAGATCCTAGGAATTGAACGGATCTTACGCATCATATCGCGATCTGATGTGTTCAATTGGTGTCAAACTTGCTAATACTGTTTCCATCCTGGCTTTGCAGTGGTTTCCTTCCAAGCGGCAGCGACTTGGCGGGTTTTGGTGAGAGCCTGCGGTGATGATATTTGAACCGTCCCCCTACAAGGTTCCAGATGCTCACCACACAGCTGTGGTTTGTCACTGCTTAGCCTTATCAACAAGGGAACATCACACCACATTAGAACAGTTCTGACAGATATAGATTCAAACCCACCGACACTACGGAGGTCTGATCATCGCCAAGGTTTACTTACCCATACAGTTGAAGCCCATCGGCGACATCATCTCTGAGATTCAAAAGAACACCAGTAAGACATCAGCCTCTTTTCTGCGCCGGCAAAACTGAAACAAAGATGACGGTGCAGAGCACGTCTCTTGGAAGACGAAGACGATGATAAGCGGGAATACCATGCATGATCATGTAAGCGAGTAGCCCATCCCTTCATGTCTCTCTCCTTGAGGTCATCAGAAAGGGTCTATTGAGAACCAACGGCGGCACGCACGGCTACATGAGAAGATTGCTTTCAACACCGTCGATGGTTCCAGTCAGGTTGGGGACCCAATTGGTCCTGTTTCACATACAATGTGGCTAGTCAACGCCTCAGGTAGCAAGACATATGCCGTTGATAGAGAATTCCTTAATAGACCAGCTTTCTGCGCAATCTGAAATGAACGCTAAAGCCCGACAAGACGTTGAACAAGAAAGACTGCGTTCCCCACCACAGACCGACAAAGCGCAGGTTACCCCCCGTCCGCGTTCTAACACAATCTAATGCTGCGCCGGAAATGCTCATGCTGAAGTGTTGAGAAAACGTCAAGGTTACCACGCCCAAGCGCAATTCGAATTTCCGACTTTGGAAGTCTTCCCGATCGCCGTACTGGCAGGCAAAACTTTCCTAGAGGTAAATGAGTCGTAGGATTACAAAAGGTATGATCCAGCGGCTTTCGGACTGGATTGAAAAGTCAGTCTGTCCAACTTCACGCCCGGGGACAAAAGACCCTATTTCACTGGTAAAATTATCGTCCATCCTAGAACAACATCTTCAAGTGAGACAATGCTGAGTCGCGCGTCCGCAGTAGTCGTTAGACAAGCCAGTCCCAGCATTAGAACTTACCACATGTGCTTTACTATTGTTGGTATGCAGGTGCATGGCCGTCTTCATAAAGCGCCAGTAATAACTGTTCATGAGTTGTCCTGAGAAGAGTTGCCGAGATATGAAACCAACTTCTTCGGGGATGGAACGGGCGGGTTGAACAAAGATTCTTGCGACTGTTCACCAAATCTTTCGTCATCATTGCGAATTGACACTATTGGAGGACCATCCAATCAGGTTTCAGTGGCAAGAATCATGCTGCAGGAAAGGTACAGAGAATATATTTGAAGCCGCAATTCGCACAATCGAATCCTGTGACTGTCTTGTCGATATAGACTTCGGTTGGCGTCCAGGTGGCCCGCGAACACAAGACTGCTGAAGCCAAGATGTCCGGTGTACAGGTATTTTGCGTGATGGTCGTAACGTCGAGACTGGGACAAGGGCGAATTTTCGCTTTTCTCAGCCAAGAGACTCAATCCTCTGATCCCTTCAAACAAGGTTATGTGAACATTCGAATAGAAGCATGAAAAGGCAGCTACACATAGAACGGTTGCCAAAGGATATCTTTCATGATGCGGGTTTGTTGACGACTACAGAGATGATCAACATTGAAATGCTTTTCTTCAAGCTCGTCTCAACAGCAGCATGGCTGGGAATCGCGCTGGAGTCCAGGCACTAGGCATTTTATCCGTTACCTGTACTGTGCTCTAGTCACCAAGGTTTGAGCGGCAAACGCAATACAGTCATTTTCAAGATACTGTGACACTTTGAATCATCCCTGCTGCTATCTATCTCCGAAGACATTGGTCTCTGGCCAGCATAGAATGCCAATCACATTTCTCATTTCCTAAATCTCGGTCTGCGTAGGCATAACTATGCTTAAGCGGAGTGTGTTACGACGTGTACTGCTTAACCATACTGGATGTTTGAATGTTGTTGACTGGCATTTCTCCGATCTTTGTCCATTTTGTATACCATGAGCCGGTCTTCCAGCTTGTGACACCAAACATTCCCCAGTCGTTCGTGGAACTCAAGGGAGTGTCGGATCCATTTGCTTCGTAGCTACTCAAGCCTTCTTACAAGCGACGGAGATTTAAACATATGCACAAGGAGAAACGTCCTGCTTATTTATTTGATACAACATCATTCCCGGCGAATGGACTTTGGTATGTCCAGACTTGACCCCTCGGGTTGACCTAGAATTGTGAGCCCCTATTCGAACGTGACCATGCACAATCAATCGTTTAAGGCCACTAAAACAGCTACACGTCCCTTTCCAGCTCAGCCACGCCATTGAACACCCGCACTGGAATGCAAAGACCTAGGCGCCTACTTCGTCGCCTTCTGATCTGCCTCTGAAAGGGATCGCGGTCCGCCCCTCAAGTTTCACTTTGAAGAACACTGGAGGCTTTTAAAATGGGTATTATAGTGACCTTGGGCTTGGTACCTGGCGGGATGAGCCCGGTGCAGCATCCTGTGAGCCTCAGAGCCACCTTTGCCTTATTCAACACGCAGCAACTGCACAGTGAATATGACGGGTCAGAGGTTGGCAGACTTAGTCTCGATTCAGTCAATTGGGCCTTTGACTCAGGGTTGAAAATGACATAAAGATCGCCCGATTGTAGGAAGTCAGCGTGAGACTTATTGAAGGGTTTCATGTTGGATAAATCTCCCATAATGTCAACTACACCACAGTCACAGCGTTGATGGTTACCGTATTTCAACTATCAGCAGATCTTTTCATGTTGAGTGCATGGCTTGCTATCTATGAAGATCGCGTGCGGACACAGATCTCCCGATATTGCGTAGGCCTAAATCATTGTCTGAATCGACTTCTCGTTCCTTGTCGGTTCAGCTCACGACATAAGTCAAGACCCGCAGCAGATACTGCTCATGTTCGGAGATGGATATCTGCTCGATGCGCCACCGGTAACCACGGCAGCTCCGCGACTACCAATCATGCTCTCATTCGAGTTTATGGCATTATTGTGCTTCAGTTTGACGGGTTGCCAGACTCCTTGCAGGGTCGATCCCTTTCTTCCTTTCCAAAGGCGTTCAAGCAGACCGAGGCTCAATCGATGATGCCATTGCGATAATCCGAATTGGCGCTGGTCAATTTACCGTCTGGGCTTATTGTCCCGACGGCCACGAAGAACAGAGTACTCGTAGTTGAAAGTGGACTGCAGACCGTTGGTCTCCGGAACTCAATCCCTTTCCTTTGGATCTTGTTCTTCACCAGCTCAGGTAGAGTCACCAGAAAATCATCCTTCACTGGATCAGTATCAAAAATAAGGACACGCATTTCAGGGCTTGAACAGTTCGGCATGTCCAGGGTTCTGTTTTTCAAACTGACCCCCATGAGAGTGCCAAAGTTGCTGTGCTCCGAATCATTAACATACACCATCCTGGGATCTTGCTGCGCGTTGTGGAGCTCATTGTAGCCGAGGACCTTCCAATGCGGATTTGGTTTCTTATTCAGTATGCTGATTTCCTCCTCAAGCCTGTAAATGATGCTCTAGCTAGAAGAGTTGAGGTTGTGTTGTCGCTAGTGCTGCCGGACTTCCGATCTCCTGCTGTCCGACGTACACCCTCGGGCAGACTACAAAACCTTACCGGCATCCGGGAATAAGTTCTTCAACGTCACAAGGAGGCTTTTCAGATCCGACTCGTGAGCGCCGTTGTCGCAGGAGAAAACGTGTCAAATGAGTTTCTTCTGCCCTTGCATCTCTTGAACGGTCTGGGAGCTGGAAATTGTTGACTCGCAGTTGCGACTACCACTCGTTTTATGCGTGCCGAACTTGAAGCTGTTCCCATGGGACTTGGGGCAGCTATGCTCTTTGCTGCCGATTTTCTAACGGTAACACTATGCAAAAAGAAATTCTGACGCAGCAGAAGACTCCCGGTACTTCGTCTTCCACCTACTGTCAAGGAACGCGTTGGGCTTCACATGGCGACAAGTGTGCGGACCATCCGCGTTCCACTTGAGCGTGATATCATTGCTGTAGTTCAATTCTCTGAATTGTCCGTCGTTATCTTGGATAATGTAGCAGTAGTCCGCGTCGCCCCCGAAGAAGATGTACACGTTCCCGTTCACATAGACGCAGCAGTGCACGGCGATGTTGCGCTCCTCGTCATTGTTGCAGCAAGTTTAAGCCGCCGAGATGGTTGAGTACATCCTCGCGCGGGCTGCACGGTCAGAAGAGTTCGTCGAACCATGATTTATTATGCTCGTGTAGGTTCCCTCCGTAGAGCACAGCAAACGCTAATGGCGGTGCTTCCTGAAGCGCCACATTTGTCGCCACTACCCCAGATTGTTTGTGACGTTTTTCACCGCATTGCGATACATCATGACAGTCTCATCCTTCTCCTTCCCTGACCCCCAAAGACCCCACTTCTGCGAAGCCAAAATGGAGTCCCTGCCCCATGCGTGCGGTTTCGCCGGCTTCGCAAGTGACTACTTAGCCAGACGTAGCAGGGAAAGAAGTCTGTGGATAGGCATACATACTTCTGCCTGCATGCCAGGCCAGCTGTAGTCTGCTGGAAGTGACACGCTTTGCGATGAAATCACGATGAAATCACGGGCAGAAGTATGCTGGAACTTGAGACAGATGAGATTGAAAGTTACTGAGCACCGCCCCCTCAGCTCAGGGCCTGCCAAGGGACATCCCGGAGAATGACAGCGTGAACATTCAAAGTTGTGGGCTTGGCTGTGGAAGGCAAGCCCCAACGACCTTGCTAACAGGCGTGCCCTTTCTTTAAAGAGATCGATACCATGTTCTGTATCAGTGAGATTAGTACAACCATACATGGCCCGACCCAGTTAGAGCCCTCGTCCAACTCCCGTGACTGGATTTCGATGACTGTGAGCAGGCTGGTTCTTAAAAGGAAGAAGTCAGCACTGAGACGAGACCACACAAGGTAATGAAAGTAATCAGGTTTTCCAAATTAACATGCGATTTCACGCCGCACACGTCAGAATAGCGCCTGTGCTACCAACACGTCGGCGCTGTGGAGGAGATACCCAGTCCCTTACCTTCTGTCTGCCAATCCCTGTCTGACGCCCAGAAGTCTGTCGTATTGAAAAGCTCTCTGATTTAGCCACAACACTCAGATTGAGCCACAACCCTCGGGAGCACCCGGGCTTTCCCAGTCAATGTCTACTTTGGGGTCATATGGCAATCCAGGGACCCGAGAAACTGACACATTAAGATCCCACGGAGCCAGCAGCCCCTCGAACTAGCTGTCGACGATACTGAAAACGTTACCCTTATGGACTGCAGCGACAGCGGGAACTTCACAGTTGCTCGAGCGTCGGTCGCCGTAGTGAGACAATGTATTCAAGCTTTATTTTCATCCAGCATCGAAACAGCGAGTGGGCATCCCCATGTCCACAGTCACAAGGAATATTCACTCCGGTGTGCCGGATTTGTTGCAATGCACTCTTAAATAGCGTTCCTTGCCGGTCAAACCGGGTTGCAAGGCGCCGGGAATTGTAGAGTTATCGCAGAGACTGAATTCGTTGGAATCACAATTGGGAAAATAGTCCAGCGTGCTGTGATCTTCATGATATAAAGACCGCAATTTCTTCTTCAGAGATTTTACTAGGAAGCAGAGTCTAAGTGTCAGAGAAGTTATCGCATAGTCTAAGCCATGAGGTGGATATTAACCCAGTGTCAGCGACGCGAACACATATACGTTCCGTTCAAGACACCGCTTTTACAGCTATTCATACTATAGGATACTTCATGATGAGAATCTAGCTTAGGGTGCAGAAAGAAGGCGGCTAGGAACAAAGATATGGGGGTCATTGATGAGCACAACAAGACGATGCAGGGAATAATGAGACAAATTCTACAGTTCACAAAAATGCCAGCCTGATTCAATGCGGATCGACCAAGTTGAATAAACTGATTACATAGACACTCATATGATGTGGAGCATGCAAAACATTTGCTGATGATGCTTGTCAGAGACTTGGATGCCTTGCACCTCAAGAATGGGTGGTATGCCTCATATACTCTATTGTCAGAAGAATGCAATTGACAACAGAATCTCCTGAAACGTAATCTGTCGAACCGGTCTCTATCCTTCGTGGCCGGTGAGACCGTAGCCGACTTATCGAGCTGGCCCATGAGTCGTTGTCGCCACATTCTAGGTCTTCGGGGGGTTAACGAATTGAATGAGAACTCGGTGCTACATGCCGTTGGTGTCCACTGGTCGCGAACTTTCTAAAGAGCGATGTCACTCTCATTCATCAACCAAAATGGCACCAATGTGCAGGACGTCACATCCGCCAGGGACTTTCCTGGATTCGTTCGTGAAAAGGGAATCAGTTGCTTGTTTGCTAGTAGTCATTCGTTCGTCATAAATCACCGATTAATGAAACGATGGGTTTACTGCGATGTTGTTCTTTCGGATGTAGATGCGGTATCATGCGAGACTGGTGCTGCTTTGAATTCATTATTCATTGGCCGCATGTAATATCGATCTCAAGATATATCAGCATGGAGCTACAAGCGCGTGCAGTACCAGAAGGTAGACCGATCATGAAGGATGGCCAAATCCTACCTCACTTAACTTTCAAGAGCGTTATGACCTGCAGAGGTGTTTAAGTTCATGGGTGGGTTCATGTGCTGCGAACTATCCAGCCTCAGTATCAGTTCTGCTCACGGTTTCATGTTCTTTTTGATGGTGAGGAGGAAGTTGCAACGCCGCAATTTGCGACACGCTTCATATTGATCCAAATTCGATCAAAACAGCAGCACAAACGACCTAGCCAGCCCGAAAGGTAACTTGCTAAATTAAGTTGAGGGTGATGTCGACGATGTCGATATCAAACCGATATCAACGCATCCTAGCCCAACATCCGAATCTGTGGCAGCACCTACGTTTGCTGTATGTGACCAAACGCGCCCGAGCGTTCACGAAAGCCATGGTAGGAGTCTTACTTACCCCTTGAACACCAATTACCTCCGGTGACTGGTTTTGACTTTGCTAATTCTGGACCATTCTTTATTTCTGACAGTAAGACGCACAGGTTAGTGAAAGGTGAGAAGCACCGGGATGTTGCGTTGAAGCACACTATCACCTGGACGACGGTTATGGATGTATTGACAGCTTTGCGTTGAAAGCTCATATTGCTTAAGGCCTGGGACCTCGTTAACCACTGGTCACTGACATCTGTTCCCGTGGACGAGATCAGCCGTCTCACTCAAAATACCCCAATCCTCCATGAGTCTCAAACAAAAACAAAGTCACTCTGGGACTGGCGAACATTACTTCCAGTACACAACGAATAAAACGTTTCCATTAATATCCGCGGATGCGCGGAGATTTCCTTCCTTCCTTGGGCGCGCCCAAGTCACTCTCCCCCTAGATGTTGGCAAAATCTGCAATGCCAGCGTGGGGGATCTGAACAGATGAGACCGAGACCTTGCCAAGGACCGTGCAAAGATAAAATCATCTGATAGTCATATGGCATCTGTACTTCTGTTGTTCTTTCTCGGCTGAACCGTTCAGCCATTTCGCCAAGTCATTATGCCCCTTATTCCGCGTAAATCCCGCTGCGATCAATCCTGTGACATACTCTACCACATTAGTTCGAGCTTCATACCGTACCATAACCTCGGCCAGCTTCGTTATCCTTTGAAAGCTGTGATCTGTAGACCTGTTATGGGAGTCGTCCTTTTTAGCCCCCGGCGGCAAGTCTTCCTCCCGCGAACTGGGGTCAAATGGGGCGTTGACATCCAAGTTCTCAATCCACTGAAGGGCGAGTCTCATGATATCCGCCCGCAATTACCCATTCAGAGTTGAGGAACCAA
Organism: Colletotrichum endophyticum; assembly: GCA_027406105.1. Taxonomy (NCBI): domain Eukaryota; kingdom Fungi; phylum Ascomycota; class Sordariomycetes; order Glomerellales; family Glomerellaceae; genus Colletotrichum; species Colletotrichum endophyticum. The sequence continues at coordinate 418,456 of JANVYF010000019.1, forward strand.
TATTCGCACCAGCGTTTACCTGAGACCTGTGATTGGGTTGCTTCATGGAGGCAGCGGTGCGCTTCGCGTGAATGTGCATTATTTGCCCGTCGGCTATCTTGGCGTTTCTCGATCCCTCAGAAGTCGTTCCCTGTGCCCTTTCAAGGCAGGCGGCCTTTTCGTACCAGAAGTGGGTTCTGAAGCATTGGAGCTCATTGTGTTTGCTGTGAATCTAAACTTATCACTCCACGTCACCATGGCCATGATGCAGGGACTGATATAGTTGATAAAGGAACACTTGATGCTTGACTTCAGCACTGAGCGAGGAGAAACGAACGCAGCGAGAGACTGTTATTTCCCGCTTTGCAACGAATAATATCTGAACATGTGCTGATATGCACTCAGTCCTCATTCAGTTTGACGGCGCGATGCTTTGTTGTACCAAATGAAAGGTATAGGTGAGAAGTCAAAGTGACTACGTTCAATATGATACAATTATAGGTACACATCAAGGCAAGTATGAGAATGCACTCAGCGGCACTGACGAGATCTAAGTCTGCAGTCTCTCGAAACCAGCGCAGCTGCTGACGATTGAACTTGCTCGAGTAACTTCCCCCATCTGTCATTCATTGCTATCGTAGAAACTAACCCGGACGTGTCCTAGTCCTGGAGAATTGAGGGCAGTTTGTCGGGCATGTTGGCTAAGCCCTCCACCTTGGGCCATCTCAAAGCATCACCTCGTTCCTCCAGCCGTGTTCTCGCATCATCTTTCTTGAAGGCTTGGGTTGAGCTCATTAATGTTTGTTGCTTTCTAAGCTTCTCAAGTATTAAGCTCCAAACCCTGGAGGGTTTCTCTTTTTGCCGACATCTTACATTGGACCATGCGCCGCTAGTTAAACCAGGAGATATTTTGAAGGGCGTGGCCCTGGAATTCTTGCCCAGCTCATGGTGAGCCAGTGCGGACGGCCTTTCTGTTATAGCGACTACGTCCCCGTAGCGTACTTCAGATACAGTCAATGAATTTTCTTTGAATATTGTGTGCTCGGGTACATTACTCTAAGATGCTCCGTCTCCTCAAGCGTTTGCTGGTTTTTCGTAACAGGATACAGCCAGCTCGCGGGTGTGCATATGATGTGGCGTGACCTTCCCGGACGATTAAGGCTTTTCGGGAAGAGTTTCGCCTTCGTATCTTTGAACTGATTTGTCACTTTAAGGGATTGTAATTCCTTTACGACGCCCCAGGGGAATGGGATCCAAATTGTATTTCAGTTCATCTCAAATGGCGTCCGAATTCAAATCATCTAGATTTGTTCCGTCGTCCTGTGTACTACAGAACATGCAGTTCGAGAGATCAAAGTCGGAGCTTAGGTTTATGTAGTACACGCCCGGCCCCCTCATCTTGATCGACCATCCGTTATTCGTATTGCTTAAGAGTATGATGAGCTCTTTGAAGCGAAGCACTGGCGAGCGCTGACTTGACTACTGTGAGAATATGGCTTTACCTAGATACGAGTAGCCTCGTTCGTGTGTTGCCGCTGGACTCGAGATATGTGCCACACTGAAACGCGTAATTAAGATCGATTGTGGGGTTCGATTTGGCGCAATCAATCATAGGGACTGGTAAGAAGGGAATTGAAGTAAGGATACGAAGAGTGATCCAAGTAGCGTTGCTGGAGGTCAGACCACCTGGAGGAAATCAGGGCATTGCTTTATTACGCAAGCTTCTAGGATCATTTCGTGGAAGATGTCATTTCAACTTAGTCATGCATCTGATTCTAGATCAACTAGCTCGATGCTCTAAGAAAACTGTAGCTGAAGAAAGCGGTGAAGTCAATACACAGAGATGAGCCTTTCTTCTTTCCGATTGTTTTATTCCATTGCAAATCATACATTTTGAGATACCTGCATGTCAGCACCCGTGTACTGATCAGGCAGTAGGGTGTCGTCTTTCTGGAGGCGTCTCACTTCACCTATAAAGTGTTTCTAAAAGATTTGTACCGCTATCTAGAGATCCCTCCATAGAGGGTTACAGCCAGGCGTTGCTTGAACCTGCAAATCAGTAATCGTATAAAAATGAACAGCTTCTTGGGAATCACCAATCACTTGAACCTGAAAGTTGGCACTTGGTCCGTGTATCAAACATTTGACAACCCAGGATACTACACTTCTCACTTTCCCACTCACTCTCGCTCTTACCTAGACTCTCACTCTCACTTATGCATGCACCCTCATCTCATACTCGAATTGAAATTTTTTGCAAAGCCTACAAGTATAGTGACTATTGTATATGCGTCCGTTTTGTTTCGAGTGTTCGACTCTTGAGTGAGCAATGCGCAGGACGTGAACTCCAAGTCAATACCTTATCGCATGGAGATAGCGCCGTTTTGTGACCGCATCTAATAGCTGCTTTGTACGACGGCGGACTGAGTGCAACGTGCTCAAATACAATTTCCTCTCCCTGCCGCGCAGACTGAACGACGGAATCCAGGAAAACCGAGCTCGGGTCCTGACTTCACAAACGCGCCACTATCACCTTTGATTTGTTGGGCTCAAAACGAATGTTACCAGCCACTGGAGTGAAAACGAGTCAGCACTTTGGACATCCTGGTGCCCGGGGAGAGCGTCAGATTGTTGGGTCTTTATGCAGGAATCAGTGGATACGTGAAATTACGGCCTAAGCTGTCTGATTGCAATCGCTCTAAAACCCCAAACTCTCACAAAGCTCACATGTCGTTGTAACGGCATTGCGAGTGGGTTTTGAAGAGGTGTGCGATATGGAACAGCGTTGTGATAGACACGCGGGTTGGCCTTGGTTTATACTTCGGAGATTCGTCCGGTCCGGTCCGATCTTGCCCCACTCCGGCCTCTGGTCTCGGCTCCGGGTTGGAATTCAAGGCCGCGTTGGTTGAATATCGGGGTTATGTGACATGAGTAATGTGAAATCTAGATCTCCTCACGGCGCCTCTCCGTTCATTGACATGGACCCGTATTGTAATCCGCGCTTGTTGCGACGCCGTCGCACATACCTTACCGGGCGGGAAGTGTGGCTGAGCAACAGCCTTGTCGCGTGCTGAAGATCTCGCCGCTGCCCCTTGAAGTTTGAGTCTTTGTGTTGTCTGGTCTCACGGGGCCCTCAGGGTTGTGCACCGATCGACTGCCGATTTCTCCAGCTGCTGGTTTAACCCAAAATGTTAGCGCTCACGAGCAGCTGATGTCTTAATGCTCCCTTCCTGCGAAAGATTCGGACTTTGCGACACTGCGCTAGCTGACCTGCAAGCGCTGCGCACTGTATGTAGCGTTCTGCCCGACAGCTGTACGAAGGTTCCAGCAGCCGCGCCTTGCAGCCCGTACCCAGTGTGCGCAATGAATGCGTACCTGTATGGCACCATGAAGCTTGTCGCTGCAACCTTGTTGGTCTTGAACCTTTATGACGACGACGACCCATCGCGTGAGGTCGTTGCCCGACTGGTTGCAGCGGTACTGTTGCTGCTGCACTGGGACGCGCCGTGTTCTCTGAGGAGCTAGGCGAGGCCAGAGGCACGGGCCGTGGCGGGCGCCACAGGGGTCCCGGCCTGGTCCCTCAAGGCTCGTGTTGATAACGGCGCCGACGGCTTCGAACTGCCATCAACGATGCTTGTAGTTTTCACCTGTTACCTGGATTTTACGCCACCTTATCGTTTAATACCCACATCCGCGTTTGCGACCGCATCACACGTCGTTTGCGTCTCCGGTCTCGCTGGCTTGCTGTCCCAATCTGCTTCGACCGCTAAGTCCCAACCGTGGGCACACGTGTCAGAGCACAGCTCATTCCACCATTTAGGTGGAACAACTAGCATTCTTTGCAGCGCATGAAGTTCGCACAGGATTCTGCTTTGGGTGCACACCAAGGTAGCTTACCTAAGCTACTGAGCCACAGCGCCACATTCAAGTGGGGTTGTGGTGCTGAAATTTCCGAACCAAAACCCCACATTCTGGCTGAGTGGCCAATCATGTCAATGTACTTCAGCATCACGTCCAACGTCTCTGTTCAGACGCAGGCCTAACACGTTCAGGTGCGCCTGGACTTCACAAATGCTCTGCTCGCCGACTGGCTGGCAAGTCCAAATCGTAAGAAGCGCCAGGCAAGGTCCTGACTTATTGCCCTTGCATTTATCCGGAGGCTCCCTTTCTGGGAAAGGTACATGACTTCAGACCGTGGCGCAGCCATGACCTCGTCGGCATCGTGAGCTGATGACTCTGTGCGCCATTCTCAACGAGATCAGAGGTTTGCGATCTTAACAAGGTCGATGCCAAGGATCCAGGAGATCTGCGCATGCCAAATACATGCCAGGTATCCATAGAGAATCGGAAGTTCTTCGTGCCCGGCATCGGCAACGTAATTTTTGGCAGAGGGGGCCTTTGCTTGGGAGTGGTGTGTCTGGCCATAGCGTTTAAATGCACACGTGCCAACCAGCACTCTCGCAGACCTTCTGACTGCAGACAAGCGCGACAAGCAGTCGGGGAATGGCTTTCAATTCAACAATTGTTGTCGCGCTTGGAAATGTCGTGCGTCCCGCTAAAGGTGGATGATATTCGACGCCAGTGGCCCGGGAAGTCAACAAATCGCCAGCCTCAAAGCTCAGTCAGTCCCAACCCAAAACGGCACCCTGACGGAGAGAAAAGGCTTCGTGTCGTGGTCCACGCAGGACCAGGCGAGGTCATTGTCGCAAGAACCGGTGCATCATGCGACGCCTGGACTCCCACATGTTGGCCTTCAGCTTCATCAGACGGCTGCACGCCTACCCGCAGACCGGTGATTCTTCAGTCACCGAAGTGCATATAGACGAGTGGGAGTACGCTGCTGGGTCTGGGTTTGACGGTTTCTGGAAGGATACATGGCTGCCGCCCGATCCAGCGGGTTGCGTTGCCTTGCGGATTGGTGGCTCCTTATCACAATTCGATGAAGTCGCCACCAACACTGGTTGTGGAGTTCATTCTGGCAGTGGAGGTAACCTTGCTTTTGATGCATGTGAACAGCAGTAGCCACCTACCGAACACTTGGTTGGACACCGGGGTGGGGGGGTTGAGAGGTCGTCAGGCAGGTGCCTAGTCAGGAGGTGAGGTACCTAGGTACCTACCTTGACGGTAAACTGCATGTACCTACCTTGATAAGGAGCAAGTGACTTGAACCTGCGCCTCGAAGAGGGATGCTTCTTTAGGCAGTAACACCTGGATGAGAAGACTCCAAACCTCTGCGGCCCTTTGTACAGAATCATTCGCCCAGTTCCTTCCATTTGCACAAACAAACGCGACAGGCGCCCGCCCAACCAAAATATCTTTTGGACTTCCACGCACCACCACCCTCTCCAACCTCCATGATCCCACCGTGCTCTCCATCAACGCCATGTCTGAGAGATCCGTTGTTAAAAGTTTTGATTTTCTCACCCAAACCCCCGGCGGGCCCATAGACCGGTGGCGAAAGACGTCCGACACATCGAGCGAAACGAAATCAGACGATATCAAGGAGCTGGTCACCATGTGCTCTCTCAAAGACTTCCCAGGCTGATCTCGCTGTCCAGCTGAAGACCCTCGTCGACTCCAGTATCAACAATCTGGGAGCAATCGATACCGTGGGAGGCAGTGCATTTGACGCCATAATCATGGTTCAACCCTTCCTTCTCCACAACGCCAAGGAGATGATGGACCGCACCAAGAGCAAGAAGTCCCAATCGGAGGCCTGCATCAAGACGCCAAACGGCGTGGGCGTCAGCCTGGAATATGTCAATTTCAAGACTATCAGCCCCTTGTCTCCAGGGAAGAGCAACGGAAAATTGCGGCAATGAAGAAGAAGATCGCCGCCCAGGAAGACAAGGAGTTCTCCCGCACCTGTTGCCGTCCAATTGCCGCCCGCGGTGTCTTCTGGCCCTCAAGATCAAGTACCCTGGAGAGTACGTGCAAGTTCCCATCTCGGCGTGGCCTGACTAATGTGGCTTCAGGTACGCAATCCATGTTGTCCACCAAGTTGTCCGGTCTTTGGTGGCTTCCCAAACCAGCTTTTTCAATCCTTGGACTCGGAGAAAATGGATGCCACCGAACGGCGCTACTGCCACCTTCAAGGGTAGAGGAAGCTGGACCACATGGCTGTTTGGACACACTCTTTCACGCCTCGCACCGACTTGTCTCGCTTCGTGGCCTCGCCTACCATGATTGACACTCCTGAAGGACTCCGCCGGTTTCGATGGCACAATTGCAGCGGGAGCAGGCTCTCCAAAGCGAGTTCTTTATTTGATGACTACGACCTCGCCCCACCATGAATGTCATCGCTATCACGAAAAGGCTCCGGCGTCTGTGGTTACAAGCTAGCCGTTTTGCGATTGAGGATTCTTCTTTGCATTGTCGACGGCCGCCAAAATTTCGAACACCATCACCACCGCCTCAAAGACAACTGCGCCTCGTCTATTCTCGTGTTCCTCCCCACCCACGCCAATATTGCACACCCATGCGAAAGGGGAGGCCTTTCCACGACACCAAACTACAGAACATCAAGGAGTACGAACTCGCTCCGCCACATCCGCCTGCTCAAATAGCCAAGTCGCACAGAAGGAAAATGCACATTCCCCGCTTGGCTTTCGTTGGCGACCACCTTGCGGCCTCGCCTACGCACCTTCCGACAGAAATGGTGCTAAGCCGAATTTCCCACCGTTCGTCGGTGGCTTCTCGTTATTTCTAACATTCACAGGATCCCACATCGGTGGTCGGTTGGGAGTGGATCTCCGGATTGTCTAAGACCGTGCTGGACTTACCAACGAAGACCGGCTGCAAAACCATGGAGCACGAGTTTCCTTCCGGACTGCATGTGATCGGAAGCAGAGGAATGAACGTTCACCCTTCAGCCCGAAGTGATATCAGGCACGAAGACCATGGGCTTGGAGGTATTTTTGGCGTTGAGACTGCCGAGAGCGAGGAGAGGAGGTATGAGGTCTGGTGAAGTGGAAGGGCTACAGCGACTGTGAAAATACCGTGGCAATTGGGGGAAAGGTCCAGCGCGAAAGTCTCCCAGTGCAGATATTCAGCCTTGCTATCCTTGGTAGTTTTGGTTCCCAACACTGTTCATGACTATCCGCAGTCATTGCTTTTGGTGTTGTTGTTGTTGTTCTGCCTGCTGTCCTGTCGTCGTCGTCGCTCGGCCTCCTCATCCTCAACTGAAACTCCGGCACATTCCTCTTTGCCGACCATGGCACGACTTCAAATAGCATTCCAGAGACCCGATAATTGAGTACACACGTTGATGGCCCATCAGAGTCAATGATAATCAAGCGTGGAGCAAACAAATGGTTCCGTGACTTCAGCGACGGTGCCGTCCACCATCCTTCTCCATTCAACCTTCTCGCAACGAATTACTACTCCAGTATCGCTCTTTGCCGACACATGCTTCCCAGAGCACAATTATCCCCCGATTACCTCCCCAAAGACACTAGGCGTAGAAAAGATTCGATTTACCATGTAACCCGTCAGCGACCTCCTCGGTCGACTGTTGTTGCTATGGTGCTCTGAATTCCTGCCGTCGGTGTTGGGAGCTTGGCCTGGAGTAACAGCGGTCAGGTACCCTTCTAGCGAAGGCGAAGATGAATGCCCGCGTTGATGCATCGTCGCCATCTGAGCCTGAAGTTGGGGCAGAGTGGGCAATAGGGCGGAAGCCAGTGTCAGTGTCGGAACCTTGGTCTGAGCAGGAGCAGAAGACGCCGAGAGGATTCTTCGTGTTTACGCGTCGTCGCCTTGCTGTGTTCGCGGATAGGAAAGAAGCCTGCGTCTGTTGTCAGCCAGGTGGGTGCTTGTTGGTTTTTGTCTCTATCATAGACAAACACTGTGAATGTCCAATCTTGGGGTGTCCCCACTCCTCAAATAATCGGCCCGCGTATCGGTCGATTTCCTTGTCGGATGGGCTTTTGGGCGGAGGCGTCTCGCATGGGAAGCAATACAATCAGTGTGGCTTGGGTTCAACGATGTGTGAAGGAGGCTGGGGCGAAAGTGTGACCTGCGACAAGTTGAATGGGCGCATGGAGGAAGGGAGTGAGTAGGTGTAGCTGAGGAGGGGAAACAAATTGGGAAGGAGGGCGACAGAGGCACCGTTAAATAAAAGAGAGCCAAAAAGGAATCACGGAGGAAGGGGAGGCATTATTGAGGCCAAGATAGAGCAGGGGAAAGGGGGTTCCGACGAGAGGGCAGGAGGAAGTCCGACGGCAAAGAGAAGAATCTCAGGTGGAAGGAAGTGTGTGGCCATGGGGGGCGCCCAAATTGGCCGCCTCCCAATCTGCAACATACGATCTCACCACATGTCTGGGCAACTGCCCTTCAATTGCTGCAGAAGAAGGAACTGTGAATGTCGCTACCAAATTTAGACTGTCGAAAAGAAAGAGGCGGAAAGGGAGAAGAAGAGGGGAAGGAGGAGGGGAACATCAGGGACGCAGTGACGTAGCACTGGTTACTTGATTATAGCCCGACAGGAAGGAGCGTCGATGGACACTTCTACTTCGGGTCTGGCAGGTCACAGAAAACTGTGATCTGGCTCCTCCAGGCAGGGGCATCTGCCCAGGTCGAATGACGTTGATTCCAAGTCTTTGAGGACGATGGATCCTTTTCAGGTCGCCAATCATTGAGCCTCCGGTCAGATTTCGAAGTTCTACTATTGAGTCATCCTTCTGACAGGAAACCATCAAATCCTCGAGCTTGAGTACTTGCTGAACTCAAGTGGCACCTTGAGAAGCCCTGTAAATACCACCACCACCAGCTGTCGACCTCGGCGACTGCAAGTTTACCCATTAGGACTCTGTGTGAAGCGCAGTCCGCGGCAGCCATCAGGACCGCGATGGACTGCGGTCCCGCGTCCAATGGAACTTCCGTTGGCTGTTAAGTCGATACATGCCTCGATCTCGTCGCAAACGCAGCAAGTCCATCCCATGCTCTGGACCAAACGGTGTCCGCAGTGGTCTTCCCTTCCATGTTCGGGGAGCCGGGACCAATGTGGGAACCGCGACCGTTCTCCAGACGATGCGGGAAGGTGACCCACACCCATCTCTAAGTGACGGAAGTCACGTTGGAACCAGGCGCTTCAGTGGTCTTGGACATTGCCGTCTTAGTAAACACAGACCCGACGGAAAGAACCAATGGGCCATTCTTCACCCCTGCCATTACTTCCCATCCCTCCTCCCCGACCAACAACAAGATCGCCAACCGCCCAACACCATCCTGCCTGGTGGTCGCTGATTCCCAAGATCCCAATTGCCCACCATGGGCGCGTGCGCCGTCGAATCTCGGGTTCTGGCGTCACTCCACCTCGCGATGTTGACTCCAGATGATCTTGGTGAATACTACTCGCAGCACGACTTCCAGAGAACCAGACACAACAGCCCCTCCCATTTGATCTGTGCTTCGAAAGGCATTGGTCCGCCATTTTTGTTCCGCTCTCCCCATCATCTTCAACGTCACCACAATGCCGCTTCCAGCTCCTGCCAGCAGCGCTGCGCCCAGCGTCGCCCAGGTCTTGAACACGGCACACCGCGCAGAGAACCGAACGCTGCGGTAAGCAATACAGTCTTCATCATTCTACACTTCTATGACTGACTTCTTCTCTCCTTTTCAGCGCCCAAAGACTCGTCTTGTCTCTCGGCCACCGTGCCCGAAACCTCGAAATGACGATCAAAAGGCTGGCCCGACGCAACAAACATCTCGAAACGGAAGTTACGAACTTGATACAGCGCATCCGAGAGCTCGAATCCCAGCTAGGCAGACAGAATCACGGAAATGGTTGGTTTTTCCACGCACAACCTGAGAACCATGAGCTCATGCCTTTTGGTCTTTGCAGGACCAATTCGGAGCAACGCTGCGTCTACGGCCGAAACCATCGACGAAATACTAGATCGGGTCGCCTCAGAGTTGCGTCATAGCCTTTTATCATCCACCACGGCGGCCGAACACGATGGAGACAGCCAGGGCATCACAGACACCGAGCCAAAGACCAAAAAGAGGAGGCACTCCAACGCTATCTGCCACAACGAGTCAACGGGTGAAGGAGAGTCTCCTTCTACAGCTTGACGAAGTCGGGCATGCCAGGAATCATCCGCAAGGTCGCAGTGGGGACGAATGCGCGAATGGGTACTGGGAGACACCCACGTCAATGCCAAGCATATCATCCAAACCCGGGTTTGCCCTAATGAGTGGACAATTTTACCCTGCGTTCGACCGGACAATTCGGTTTTCTGTTCTTGGTAAAGGGTGTCGCAAAGGTCCCGACATCTACTCGGCAGGCTTCGTGTGTGGTGTTTGTTGATGACATTGGCGTCTTGATGGCCTTGTACATCGACATATGCTGTTTCCAGCAACGGCAAGGATATTGAGCAGTAGTCGTAGACTCCCGAGAGAGATTGAAAACAGAAAGTATTTGACTCTGAACGGTTACACTTCATGGTGCATTACCAGGCGTGAATCACCAAAACTAAGGGGTTATCCCTTTACCCTGTTGCGAAAGCTAGTCAAAGTCAGGCTGACCATCATACTTTAAGGGCATCAATGTTCCCTCCAAGATCGCCTTCGTACACCACCCAATCCCCCATCCCATGTGCTCTGTCTTCCCACTGGACAGTGTCATAGTTCATTCCTCTGTGACCCAGCTGCGCCACGCAGTCGTCTGCAGATTGATCAACCAGGTGCCCACCCCGACCCGGCTCGCACGCTCTTGTTGATGCCGGAACTTGCATCCTTGGGGCAGAACTTCAGTAGCCCGCGAAGCTCGAGCGACCAGTGTGTAAACTCAATCACTTGAAAAGTCCCGGCTCATGGCGTTGGCTATTTCAACTTCGCCTTGGTGATGGTGTCGACCACTGTCGAACCGAACGCGGGGTAATCTCGAGGAAGTCAGCGAATGCAACTGCCTGTCAGCCAGCGGTAATGAACTCAATCTCTTGATTATAGAGGGGCTTAACCTTGGCGATGCACTGCAGTCCGCCCAAGCCGCGCAGAGAAGAAAGCGCCATCTTCCTCGCTGTTTCGACTGACAGGCGAAGGGACACCCATACATAATTCGACCGTATCGCATCAGGTGGGCAGCGGCGCTGCGAGCGCCGAGATTGTTTTGAAGATTATCCCAACATGCCATTGTCCCGTGGCCGACTCGCTCAGGTTGATCATTGGTTTTGCTCATCAGTATATCCTTGACCGACGACACAGCGTTGCGGGCATGTTCTTGGGAGCAACCGACCCGCTACACAGACTCTAGGAGTCGGGGAAGGCAATGTCAGCGGCCGCAAACGTGATTTTCAACAGGAAATGATCGCACTTGAGGTGCTTGAGACTCGACTCGAGAGTAGAAATGGTCGGATGCTTGGAGGGAAATGTAGCAAATTGGTTGATATGGACGGCTGTGGCCTTCGTTCTGTGGTGTGCTTGATGATCTGCATAATGATACCAGAATTATCCCAGCTGAGAACAAACTGGAGGGCGAAGTCATCCATGTCACAAGATGACTGGGTGGTTTGATTCAGCGGTGTCTACTTGTGCATGAGATTAATCATGTCAGAAGCATGGACATGAAGCGTCGTAGCCTCATAATCACCCAGGGCAATGATTCGATCGATTTCGTTCTCAGAACTACCTACGTGAGGAATCGTACGAGCTCTAAATGGGCAGGCCGGAATCGTGACCGATAATTATCGCTTGAAACACTCGAAACGTGTGGCCTTGATCATTTTCTGCGCTAGGCGAGATGACGGTCTGGGAGGCAGCAAGCTTAACAAGAACTCGCAAATGAAGAGAATTTCGTTGCAGCATGGTTATGATACGAGACTCAGAGTGTTCCTTGACTAAAACGGCTAAATAGATGCGGAGAACGGAGAACGGCTTGCTAGACAGTAGCCTCCTTGTGCAGGATCATTAAATGATAAAATAGCTTACTTCCATAAGGCAAAAAAGACTAGAATGGCTTTGAAGGACCTTCCAAATCTCGGAGACTTTGAGCCACTGTGCTTGTAAATACAATGGGTCGGCCGTAACGGGGCCGAGATCTTCAGACGCGACCCAATATGGATCTTCCAGCGCTCCGAATCTGATTGATAAACCGGACATAGACGTAGCGGTAAGGTTCTAGTAGAGCCGGTCAAATTATTTTTTGGTTGCTCGCAACGAACACAGCGTACGCTGGGGCTTCGGAACCAGTTTCATGACCCAATTCTCGTTGTTGCATGGCGTGGCCAGACCGTGAGATTCTTGAAAGTGCGCCCTGGCAGGAAAAATGAATCTAGACCTGCAAGGGAGATCCAGGGTCCTGGAAACCACCCAAATGTCTCACGCTATGCCGTGCTTCATGAGGTCGATTCAGAGACTCCAACTTCCTCGCTCTCAACCAGCGCCTCCATCGTCGTCGAATGTCACATTCACAGCCAGAGGATAGCCGAGTACAACGCCGATCAGAACACTGAATCATAGGAGAAGTCAGTGATTGTCAGATTCTTGTGGCTGCCGGAGATGACGAGGTACTTTCCTTTGGGACCGGCTGGCTTGACGCTAGGCCATCAGCTCGAAGTATTGCATGAATGATCGCTGCTCATGATAGGCTTACCTGTCATCGGCCATGGGAGTCAATTGCCAGTACCCGCGTCAATTTCACAGTCGCCATCAGCGTGGTAAATGCTTGGATTCGGACTGATTCGCAATGCGTTTGCGGCATCACTGTTGTGGCGCCTCGTCGATGGAAGAAGTCGTTCATTTGGAAGGATCCAAACGGAAAAATGCTTCAACCTTATGAACACAGCCACTGTGAGCGGGGCAGGAGATATGCTACATCTAGCCAAATTCAAGGTTTTGGGTGGGCATTGTCGCTTGAGATGGGATGCTTGCGATGCGGGTTGAAATGCTAATGCGGCTGGTTCATGCTCGTCCAGCCGGCGCAATCGGGAAGCAAGACTTTCGGGATTGGGCCGCAGGAGAAGTTGGGGCTTGCTAAAGGGCTCATTGCGCAAAAGCTTTGGTCCAGATGTCGGTGGTGGTACAGGTTTGGGAACTTTGCAGTTCGCAAGCATCTGTACTGTCTCCCGGTTGAAAGCCCATTCAAGTGATGATTAGATACTGTTGCAATTGATCTCCGAAATAAATTTGGCGCAGCACCATACTTTGGTGTGTTTGTATTCTGATTAATGCACACGTTCTTTTTGTTGCTCTCGCAATCCTAGGACAACCTAGCCGATGTGCAGAGCAACGACCCGACGCCCAACCAACGCCTCAACCACTGAGTCACCTATCGCAGCTGAACTCTCTCAGATTCTTCACTTTGGAAGCGGACTCCAGAAAAAAACGCTTAATGTCAGCTTCGCGCAGGCAGGCACACAAAGGACCCGAAAATTGGGAAAGTAGACGTAGTTCATGAAAAGGCAGTTTTGGTGCATGCCAACACTTCAGAGGGTTTGGAGGCAGGAACTTCGCAGCAAATTAGAAACTTTGACAAGAGAGCTCGGAAAAGGTGCAAAGTGATCTAGGTTTCGCGGTGGCAAAGCGTTTGTCTCTTGCATTGTGTCAAGCGAGCCCGGGGGCCGTCATGCGACGAAAGGTCGGATTGAAAGGCTCTAGTGATTTTAGACCAATGTTGTAAGTAGTACATGCCGACTGACATTATTTTCTCATCTTCTGGGGCAACATTGTTCACTCACCATTCGAAACAGATGCCCGCGTGAAGTTCAGACCGGCAGAAGTCCCATGAAAGAATGGATTGAATGACGTGTCATCCATGAACGTTTGCAAGGACAAATGCCAGCGCATGAGGGTTTCCTGCAAGCAGATGCCCTGATTGGGTGAGTGAGTACAACATCGGAGTGGTAATATAATTATCTCAAATACATAACTTCTGCGATCGATTGCCAACGCTGCCGCAACAAGCCTCAAATGTGACAGTCTAATAATTGTACCAAACTCTTCTCACATAAACTCGTGTACATCCCATTGATATTGGATAATCCGACATCTGGCCTACTTTTGATTCAACACTATCTCATCACATCATAGTATCCTTTGACTTGACTTCGAGCCTCTCCTCTCCTGTTCCTTGACGACACTATGCAGCACATCTAGCGTATTAGATTTTGTGGATCTAGCGTTGCTAACGACTCCTTGAATCCGGGCGACCAGCCCCTAGATCGCATTATCAGTAAAGGCAATGAACTTGCTATTTGCTCCGTGGATTTGGTCATCTTTCCAGATGTGAGCTTTCATGCGTAGAGTTACACTCGGCGATCGCCAAGGCGGGAACGTCGGAATCGGGGAAGCTGACGCGGCTGGCGAAGATGTCAGGCTCTATCTCTCAGGTATATCATAGACGTCGGAATCAGCGGAAACGCGTCTGCGCAATAGTTATGCCCAAAGAGAGAAACATTAGTCAGTAAATACTGGTATGTGGGTTTTGAGACCTGCGCATTTTGAAACACAAGTTCCGATGGGCAGCAAATTTGACAACGTACCCGGCTCCTTTCCAATGGAGCGATATTGGGAGAAACACTCGTGGGCGTGTGAGTTCTCTTCGCAGAATGGCTCAAGGCTGGAGTCGGCTGACCGTCGAGATTCGGAGCTGAAGCGCTCTTGAAAAGGCCAATCATCGCCGCTTCTTGGAGTCGGCAGGCCCGCGGTACCCACAGTAGATGAGTAGGCAGCTAGCTCGTCATCGGAAGAGAGCCCCTCAAGAGGGCAGAAGAATCGACCGGCGAGTCTAATCACTTTGAACATTTGAGAAGGCATACTGAGCCGTGACTCGGTGTAGAATGCCTCGGTTGAGGTTGGTTGAGGAAGGAGGTTAGAGGCGTGTTAATTGAGGCCGGGTACACGAGTTGTGTCTGATGATTGAAGGCGGCTTCGGTCTTGGGAATGAGCAAAACTCGTCAATTCGTAGCTAAACAAAGAGAGAGGAAGGAAGTTGCGGGGGTTGCTTCTTCCTAAAGCTTTTCTCTTGAGACTTTGCGCGCTGATGATAGTAGTCCACGAAACACGCCCCGGCCCCCCCACCCCCGTCAGATGCGCCTAAAGCGCCCGCCGTGCCAAGGTTGCGCAAGCAGAAGAAAGCGGGATGGGCCAGGATTCAACACGACAGGATGCATTAATCTAAAGAAAGGTCCAGCGCAATTAAAGTAGTTCTTTTAATTCGAATAAATTCAATACATTTACGAAAGCAGCTCGTTTATAAAATATTCCTCTCTACCAACGGGCGTATGCCGCAGCAGTTTCATTTTGAACAATATTTACTGCCTTATTTCGAACCAAGCTGCATCAAATCGTTCCAGAGTCGAAGGACTTAAGCTGCAGTGCGTGGGGTCTGTGAAGTCCCGGCCTCCCTGAGCTCGTAGTTAGGGAAGGGGTCCGGGTCGGTCGGGTTGGCGTTGTTCTGCACTCGCTTCACGAGCGATTGAGAGTAGAACTTGCTGCCAGCGTGGCTGCCATCAACGGCATCGCTGATGTTGAGCCAGTACCCCTGGTCGGGCGTTCGCGTGCTCGTGAACGAGAAGCCGTACCCGGCCGCCTCGTCGTCGCACGTGCCGGAGAATACGGGGGCAATATAGCCGTTGTGCCAGTTGCTGCCGCTGCTGGTGGAGCACCGGGCCTCATTCGCGACGGCGTCGTCGGGGCGAACGATCGCGATACCAAAGTTGTAGTTTGTTATGGACGACTTGGGGCCGGAGCCGGCGTAAAAGTCGGTGATTTCGTACTGAGAGGAGGCTTGGCGCGTGATGGGGTTCGCGGAGGCGAGGACTCCAAGGGCCAGGACGGGGACAGTGAGCTTCATTATGTAAATGTGGTGAGTTTGCAGGTGTATTAATGCAATGGGTTAACCGCTTTGATATGGTGTGGTGTTCTGGAATGGAATGGCCGAAACAGGTGATGCGCTCGACAGTTATATACTGAAATCTGGCAAATATTCTGGTAATCTCGCAACGTTGCAGATGTACATGTCAATGATGTCCGCCCGACGAACTCGTATTCCGTGCCCCCCGTGTCGTCACCACCATGGTAAGGTAACTAAGCCGGGCGGACGTCGTGGCAGTGTTGTATGCTTATGGTCACATCAATCGCAGGTTTCCCGCTGTCCCAAGGGCTAGGGACAATTGCAAGCGCGTCCGGGGCCGCGGACGAGACCCACAGCCCGATCGGAGGCGGCACAGAAAAGCGGCGTGACGAGCCGTTGGTAGATACAGGTGAGATCAGCAATACGAGTACCTAAGGACGAGAAAGTGTAACGCCACGAAACTGTGCCGCGAAGGATCTGGTCCATGCCCTAGTCTTGCTTACGGTTACGGACTTGGCTGCTAGCAGAGACGGCGATTGGCCCCGCGGATTCCGTCTGACTGAGACAGTTACCCGATTTCGATAACTAAAATTCCTGTTTGCCGTTTTGCGCAAATTGAAGTCATTGGAACTGTTGATATGTCTTCCGTTCCACAAAGGCTAGCATGATGAGTAGATACGATGTCATCATGTATCAGACAACTTCTGAGGTGTGTGATGGGAACAAGCTTTTTGCCGACTGTTAAGCCAAATAGAGTGTCTACTGTCCCTATTATTTGCGACTTTTCCGTAACAGAAGACCACGAGAAACATAGGAAAATGCTGCCTGCAGAAGATTCCATCTAACGGTCTTCAGCCACGATGTGTTGCTAAGCTGGTGGCGTATGTCACCTATATATAGCACGACGACCTCATCAATGCCCGGAGCAACACCGCGACTACGCCGAGCGTGGTAATTGCCTGTCTATCTTGGGGTCACTCAACTCATAAGACAACTTCACGGCTGAACTCACATGTTATTCAACATTCAGAGCGCTCCGAGGGAGGCCTACTTGTTGAAGTAGTTACATGGCAGACCGTCTGACTACCCTGCACATATGGCAATGATCACGAACGCAAAATTGATGTACAATAGGCAAAAGGTTGCACAGTTTGGAGTCACCCAAGTCCCCGTCAAAATTCGCAACCGCAAAGTTTACGCCAGAAGAAAGAAGTCTGATCTACCTCCTCTGGCTACAATACATTGGAAATCGTCGAAGATAGCTACTGACGCCCCCAGCCTCGCTAATGTTAACCAGGTCGATATGGATTCATTGTCTTGCTTGCATGACACCCACCTCAATGGTCAGATCACGCATGGGGGCTTCCCTGTCTTCAACCCCTAACACTCAAAAGAAACATCCAAGAGAAGTCTAGCTCTTGCTTCTCTAAAAACCCCTCAATCTCCGAGGGATCCGTTCAGGGGGTCGTTTTGGGTGTTCAGCGCGGCCTTGGAAATTTTGTACTGACCACAGGTGCTGAGGCACACACCCGACCCCAGGCGGACCCCTCATTTTTTGCTTACCTGTAATGAACAGGATTCTAAGCTTGAAGGGTCAAAAGTTTACAGTCTAGGAAACTTGGCAAAGTTTTAGCCAATCAAGCCTGGAATCATTCTCAAGTCATTGGCATTTCCCCATCCAAAGCTGGAACCTATCACGACAGTCTTCCGTGAGACCCTTGACGTGGCTCATACTGGAAACAAGTTCAGGTCACTTAATTTACTAAGGATCTCACCTTTCCAATCAAAATGACGAAGTCATGGACCATTTCGTTCTAATAAGACTGTCCAAGGACATGGTTTCAACCAAACCAAACAGCAGACAAGATCCCAGCAGATACACTCACTGAACTTGGGCCACGTTGATTAGACAAATAGACTGGCAAACTGGAATTTAATGTTCAGACAAGGGGCTATGCTGAAGGGGCTTGAGAGAGTGCCCCAACCATCCTGACGACTGGCGCCTCGCACTTGGGAATGCATTCCAACCCGAAAAGCTTGTTGGGTTCCCGATTGGTGATGTGTTGATTTGAAGGGCGTGGTTCATAAAAATGCTGTTGCGACAGGCGCAGGCTTTGTAGCCGCTTTATTCCAAAGAATGGGAGAAGTTTCGTCTTTGCGCCGTGGGAGAGTCTTTGTGACAGCCGGCCAAAGGGGGAGGTGCTGCATGAAGACGCTGAGCTGGCAGCATTAAGTCCCATTCAAGACTTGAAACATGCACAAATCGTCACCAGCGGACAGGAAATCGCAAGCGACCACTTCCGTTATGAGGCAAAAACGTGGTTCTCAGAAAGTACATCATGTTGACCGCATGTAGCGCAATGGCCTTATCGTAGAATTGCGGGCGGGAAGGCCGAGTGGTCAAAATGGCGGCTTTTCTCGTCAACCTCAACCGACGAAGACATGAAGACCAACACCCCTCTGCATTGGCTGTTGCGGGAAGCCCTCGCCATGTTTTGTCATTAGAAGACAGCGTCTGCGCCTCATTAAAATGGAGCGATGAAGCACTCCTCGGTCGCTTGGGTGGAAGCGATGGATTGCCTAGACCCAACCGGCAGAACCTCGGACCCGTCAGAAATGCACCACCTAAAATTCGCGTAATCAGGGCCCCGCCTGCACTGGCCACGATGGAATTCGCGAAGGCGAAATACCTCCTCATTACTAAGATGAAGAGGCTGCCGGAGATTAGCCGGTGGCTGGGCTTTGCCGCGAGGCGGAGGAATGGCCCGTGTGGCTGACCTAAAAAGAGTTAGCGCTAACTCGACCATTCGTGCCTCAGGCCACCACTAACGACAAACCGCGAACGACGGATCGTCCGAAATGACTCGACTCGGCTGCTCCAAGCATCACCCATCAATCATCTCGACGCCATCCAGTCACACTCCCATCCATCATCCTGTCCCGTCGCCGCTATGGTAGCCGGTACCACAAACCACGCTGCCTCGGCTGCACTCACGAGGGATGAGTTCATCGACCTCCGGAACGTTCAGGACAGCCAAATTAACGCCGAGCTGTCCTCCATCCGGCAAGCACTCGGCGACAACACCCACGAACTCAAGGTCGACATCCACCGCGTCCACACGGGCCTGACGGACGATATCAATACTGTTCACGCGGAACTCAAGAACGACATCTATCACGTACACGCGACGCTGACGGACGATATTAACAATGTTCGCACCGACCTGAAGGAAGATATCAACAATGTTCGCACCGAGCTGAAGGAAGATATCAACAACCTTCGCACGGAGTTGAAGGACGATATGAAGGACCTTCGCACGGAGTTGAAGGACGATATGAAGGACCTACGCACAGAGCTGAAAAGCGACATCGATCTCCTCCGTGCCGAGTTCGAACGCGGGAAAGCATTCAACCACAACAGCAGGCTTCGAAACCCAACGTTGCGCATCGAACCCCTCGCCGCAATCCATCCCGACGGCCCTGTCCTGCCCGACAAGCGTCTCTTCCCTAAAGACGCCAAGACGTTCTACGGTCTTCGAGTGCCCACCGCTAGACGATTGGAAGCACTGGCTTATCTGGTCAAATTCTACGACATCCCGTTCCGCGCCTGGCACGCCAACGACGACGACGATTATGACTACGAGAGCTACGAGAGCGATGCCGACGAAGACAGCGACGATGGTTCAAAGCCGGCTGAGCAGCCTGAGCTTTCCCTCGAAGAAGCTGTTCTCACATACCCCAAACGCGCCGTCGAGGACCTCGAAACCATTCTTGGCCTGAACGAGGAAAACTTCATCAACTTCCGCGCACACGCTCGACAATTGAAGCTGGAGTCTTTGGTCGCCAAACGGCCTGCGGAGAGCGAGCAGCGGCCGCGACCCGCACCCTCAAGACGCGTCTATGGGTCGCTTTTCGATCAAAAGGCGTCATTGCAGCCGTCGCGGCCAATCGAGCAGAACTCGGCAGACTGGGAAAAATTGCTCAAGGAGGGCCAAGAGAAGGAAGCCAGCGAAAAGAGCGAGGAGACCCGGATCCTTTGGGATAATGGGTCGTTTAGGCGGAGGAACCAAGACAAGATGCGAAACCTGGCTGAGCGCGGAGCTCGATCCAGCGAAGGAAGCCCAACAAATGCGGATACCCTGTCGAGAGAGGGCAGATCGCCTCGCCCGCAGACACCAGTTTGAAGAGTCCGGTCAAGCTTCACGCTGTCAGGTTCAATTACCATCAAGCCTGCACGAACAACACTGGCTCCACGCCTGTCCCATCAAGGGCCTTCGCCTTTGCTTGGCTCTAGCATTGGTCTCGACAGATCATGCTCCAGAGTAACAAGAGCATCGTGTTGGATTCGTCCGGTTCATTTGATGCTCTATATCACGCATGGCCGTCCTGTGCGCTGAGGTAGGACTCTCTGTCGCTGTAACCAATTCAACATGGCTGACGTTCATCAGGCACCGCAGCTGCCAAGCTCCTCGTCATGATCAACCACCCCAAATGCATTTGCAGTCGGCAAAACAATGGGAGCGTGTTTCCTCGATCGCGAAGGGGCTTCATTGCCCGTCGAGTCGTGCGGGACTTCGGCCCCAGATTCCCAGACAGAGAGCCGAGTCAATGTCCACGACCAAGTACACACTTCGGAATATCCCAGGCGCAGCCTGCCATTCAACGGGCATTTCTGCCAGAGAAAGCCAGGCCTGTAGATGCTAGGCAAAAGTATCCACTGCTGCTTCAATCATTACAGCAATAAGTGCTTGCGCCTTGCTGCCCTGCACACTTCACCACTCCCCACCAGTACAAGCAGCCAAGTCGCGTCTCCAAATTGGAGCAAGGGTCTGCGACAGCAGTGCGAACCAGTACGGTTCCATACTCTTTCTCAAATGGGTCGATGGCATAGGTCAAAGTAACCACACATCTGTCCCGGATAGTGCTCGCGAAGTGGGTAAATCTTTCGTCGTGTTTCAGCAGGGGAGCTGAGCCGCAACTTCGGGTCCAGCCTTGCAAACCTCCCGAAAGCATGCTTAGACGGATATCGAAGGAGGAGCACAGGCATGCGAGGCCGGAGAGCGAGATCACTGATAGAGAGCGGACACAAGGTGGTGGTACACCGTAGCGCCGAGACGGCGGAATTCTACAAACTTATCGAATGGAAACTTTCCGTAGAGCTTCACCGGGTGAAGCAGCGGTTACAAGGGCGGTGGGTGGTTGGAAGTCAACCGCTGTAGTATGAGAGGTTGGGATAGACGTAAACTGGTCGTGGTGTTGCAGATCGCACGGAATAGAACTTTTGGCAACTGCACTATTGAGGATGATGAAGCTTGCTTCCCGACACACTCAAGCTGTGAAAATTCACGCTGCCTTGCGATCCTGAGATTTGTAGGGGTTGAAGGGGGCGTGAACCTGGTGTCCTCTCATGGCATTACGCTGTGATGAAGGTGGCACCAAAAGTCTCGCTAATGTAGTGTGAGTAGATATGAACGGCGGTTGCAGGCAAGAGTAAGGGAGACCTATGACCTGGTTCGTCAAGGGGGATAAGGACGTCAGGCACTCTTTGATCGCTCTGTTGACCGGCCGCAGCTGCCACAGCGAAAAAGAAAATGAGACAGTCCGAATCAGCTGCAGGCGGTGCGAGTATGACGAAAATACTATGGGCGCAACTAAGTAAATCGTGTTGGTGAGGGACAGGAAAGAATGCGCCGGGATTTTGTAATCTCAATCAGCAGGTCGGCAATAGAAAGATGGCATTCGGACTAGCAGTCGGAGGAGAAGAACCAGTATCGGTGTGAGACTCATGTATATTATCAATCGTTTGGCGTCAAATAGTCAATGGGTGTCTCTGAGTAGCTGGAACTTGTCTATGGAGTTCTGCCGGAGCTTTGTCCGTAGCTGTGGGGCCGAGAAATTGCGTGCGGGGCCGTTGCACCGACAGTCTAGTGGGGTAGAGTCGGCACCGGGGTGCTCGGCATCATCGGCTATCCAGGCACGGGGGTGCGCTTCTGCCTTGGAACACCCAACTCCAAGGTGCTTAATCACGAGCCACTGCCTTCGCTTACTTCTTCCGGCTAGCAAGTCAATCTCAGACATTGACGTAGCACGATCAATAGCAGCTACTATCATCCCACCCAGACTCGGACTGTGGCCCGGTTTCCCGGCCTTGTTGATCACCGCACCTGGGAAAATAGAACAGGACAGAAAGCAGATGCATATCAAACAACAAAAGAGTTCTCCGCAGCCCCTCTTACGCGTGGATACACAATGGATGCACTCTACTTGATGTAGCGGGGGAGTTCATCAGGGCCGACTTTCTGGCAAGCGCCATGGCAACCTTTGTCTTGCAGTCTTTGGAAGCTGACAGTATGGCCCTAGTTGAAAAGATTCCAACCGCCTGAATGCAAATATATCGGTTGACAGTATATCACAATGAACGTTTGCAGAGGGGAAAATGACCCTGGTGCAATGTGCAGGCAAATTGCCAGCCTACACGTTCGCCGCTGTCCACGAGTTGACAATTCGACTTGTAGCCGGCGTAAACGCTTTGAGCGCGTATACAGGCGAGATGAGGGTAATCTCACAAAAGCAGGGAACCATGCGTTCACCACCACTCACTTTTCATCAACATGCTCTGATAGAGGTAAGTAGTCAATCAGACACACACGCGACAGCTGGCGGCTGAGAGACTGGGGCATGGAACAGCAACCTTACATATCATCCAAGAGTGGAGGTTTTGTGCTGCAAGATTCTCAGCTTCTGCCGAACATAGAAATACTACGCTATGTGATGCTATTGACTGAGACCAATTTGACGGAGCTAGGGCGCTTGGAGACTTAAAGAAAGCAGTTGTGATAGACTTCTTGAAGGACCAAAGAGGAAACTGAGATGATGAGCACTGTGAAGAGCAAATAACAAAAAGGAAGCTTTTGCGGCAGACTACATAAAGACAGCTATACCTCTTCTTAACATTTTAGTCAGACCGCCGGCATTCGAACCGGAATTGAGATTATTGGGACGCAAAAACCCCCGAGTGGCTCGCTTGCATTATTAAGAGAGGGAAAGACGGCGAGCATGAGAAGTTTAAGCTAGGCACCAAGAATAAAATCGATCGCACATTGGAAACAGTCGAGCATAACTAAAGAGCTAGAGATAGATACTTCAATATGCATAGAATGAACAGGATTAATATGTAAGTGAAACTATATATGCATAAATAAATAGGCAAATGCACTTGTTTAAGTCGAGGTGTATACGTGTAGGTAGAATTATATAGATGTAAGATATATCTATATATGAGAAAAACGTGAGATGTTCTGTTATGTTACGTCTCTTTCCCTCCTCAATATAAGTACTTATGCAGCTTATTTTTCAGTAACAGTAGGGGTGTAGCAGTAGGGTCCTCAACACGAACCCTTAGTTAACGGCCTGGTCTCCTTTAAGCTGGACCTACCTATTTGAATTAGCGAACAATAGATAACATCACTCTGAGACAGCAGAAGAACCACTAATTCGCTATTAAAACAACAGTTAATATAATAGTATTACGCTTATATGCTATATTAATTAAATCTTCCTACTAGCTAGTAACGTCACCCTAGGTGAGCGCCTCTTAGCATTTTTAATAAATATTAACTGCTCTATTACTATATATACTAATTTTAACTATAATATTTAGTGTTTCTTAATAGTTAATTTAACACTATAACTTCTAGGGTCTATTAAAAGAATATATAATTTAATTATAAGAAGTATAATAGTAAAATATTATTTCAGCTAAAACGTTAGGTCTATAGATAGCGACCTAGCTATAGCGCTTAAGTCTCTAAAAGGTAGTAGCACTTATCTCCTTTTAGAAATATTTATATTATAGCTAAGGCTTAGCGTTATTATTATCTAGGTCTTAGCTTTAGTTATATAATAGATGAGAACGCTACTTCTATGCTACTAGACTCTTAAACCTATATATTAACTTTCCTTTTGTTATAATTATTTTAAATACTAAATCTTAGCTCTTTATAAACCTTAGTAATACCTTTAATATAAGAAACCTTTAGTGATCTAGCTAAAGGCGTAAGTATTATAGCTAATAGCGCAGTCTAGCTAAGCTGCTAAGTACCTACCTAGCATACTAGCTCTAGTATAAGGTATTATAGCTAGCGCTATAGCGCTAAGTATTATACTACTATATCTCTTGCATAAGATAAATACTCCTATTACTATATAATATAATAGTTAAACCTTAAACTATCTTATTAAGTATTACTTATATCTACTATAACTTACTAAAAACTATACTAACTAATATTAATCTATAATTATATAAACCTTACCTATCTAATTATTAGCTGCTACTTCTAGCAGCTTTAATATCTATTATTATATTAGAGAAGTTAATTATATAGTATTAATCTTAATATTATAAAACTTAAGCTTCTTAATATCTAGCCTTTTAGGCCTTCTATATAAAAAAAATATATTAATAGTATAAAGCTAAAAGATAGAGGTTTAATAAACTTTAGAAGATATAAATATATAGCTTTATACTTTATAGATAACACTTTAGTAAATAACTACTAATGTTATAGCTAGTAATACCTAAATTAAAAGGTTTTTATACTTACCCTTTATATTTTAGTAAAGCTATAAATAAAGTATTATAAACCTTATGCTAATAGAAATATTTAAATAAAGATTTCATTAAGACTTTATATATATAGTTTAGTATAATAGTTTATCTCATAATATATCTTCTGTTTTATATAGCCCCCTTAGTAAGCCTCACTAAAGGAGTAGGTTATATAACTAGTATAAGCTTTATAAGCTTATAATTTAAAAACGTTTAAGAAAATAACTTCTTCTTAAGTAATATATATTTTTTATAAACTTTTTAATCTCTTCTAATTACTAGTTTTTAGTAGTTATAAACTTAGTTTATTAAAACTTTAATTTTACTTCTTTATTATTACTAGAATATTTTATAAAATAAATAAGTTTCTTTTTTCTTTTTCTATACTTCTATTTATATATAACTACCTATTTTTACTTTATAAAATATCTTACTTTTCTAGAAAAGCTTCTAAGATAAACTCTTATTTTAAAAATATATAAATTAAGTTAAAGACTTATAAGGATTAGTTAGTTTAGTTTAACTATCTTAAAGTTACTTATATTATATATAGTATTTAGGACTTAGTTAATCTTAATAAGCTTAATACTCTTATTTTTAAGAATACTAATAAAATAAATATACTATCTTTTAAGGACTATATTAATTAGATTAATAAAGAGAAAAAAGATATTTATTAAAATAATCTTATAAAATAGAAAAAGGTTAAACTTTAAGAGGAATAGTAAATAAGCTCTTAATAATAAGAGGAAAATAAAAATAAAGTTACTTAAATTCTAGCTACTTTTATACTTATATATACTTAACTCCTTTTTAAGCTAACTAAACTAATATTTATCTCACTTAAAGATCTTCTTTTCTAAGTTAGATATAAAATATTTATTAAATAATAGTTTATTTTAGTTACTAAAGCTTAAAATAACTAAGAAACTAAAGACTAGTTCTTAAGATATATCTAAAACTAGCTTCTTATAAGTATTAATAAAAAGCTCCTAAATATAATTAAACTTTAGATCTTAAATAAAATTAATAAGAACTATACTTTACTTAAGATTATTTTAAAATATAAAGTACTATTTCTATTTAAGTTATATACTTTAAATACTTCTAAGTTAAGTAATAATATAAATCTTATTTTAATACTTATATATTTATAAGAATTTATAAGCTAAACTACTTTAAATAATAAAAGTAGTAAATTATTCTCTCTTTAAATAGTAGTTAGACTACTTAAGAATAAGTTTATAAAGAGTAACTTAGCTACTTAGACTATTATGAAAGAGAACTATTTTAATATCTTTTATAAAGCTACTTACTTAAATATTAGTTTAAAAGACTTCTATAATTAATAGATTAATTATTACTACTAAGTATTAACTTATAGGATTTTAAACGTCTAAGAAGCCTTTATAGTTAAATACTTCTTATAAGCTATTAAGGTCTATATCGTTCCTAATTAAGTATAATAAATAATTTAAGATCTTATTACTTATAAGGAATCTTTCTAACTATTTCTTAAACTAAAGAATTATAGAAAAGTCTTTATTAGAATTATCTAATTAAACTCTTATTAAAAGAAACTTAAGATTAATAAAGTATTTATAATAATTAATAGTAAATCTAATAACTTATAAGTATTAAGTTTAACTTTAAGAGGATCTAAATCTAAAAAATTAAAATCTAAAGATAAAAAGTCTTAGAAGTTTAAAGATACTTCTAAAGAGGTTAAAGAATACCTATACTAAGAATTTATTAATAAAAAATAATCCTTATAATATACTTAATCTCCTAAAGATTATATAAAAATCAAACTAGTGCTAACTAGTAAGATATCTTACTAGCTAGTCTTAAGAATTACTATAAAAATCTAAAATAATATTAAAACTAAAGTACTCTTAAAGAAATAGAAACTAATCTATAATAACCTTATTAATAAAAGATAGCTTAAGCTAGAGGATATCTTAAGAGTAAAAGGATATACTATTAAAGGGGTTATATACTTTAATAATATAGTTACTATTATAATTAAAATACTATATATAGATTTAGTAACTCCTAAGAGGTTTAAAGAGGTATTTAGTTCTATTTTTAATATAAGTAGAGAAAATAATAGCTCTCTATAGTTCTCTATAGTTTATAATATTATAGCTTTAAACTATATTATTAATAACTTAAGATATTTATAAAATTATAAACTTTTTAAAAAGCTTAAAAAAGTTACTATAAGGAATTAAGTTCTAATAGTTTATAGAGTAGGTATAAGAGTTTTTTATAAGGCTTTCTATAAGTTTAGTAGAGAATAAATAAAGGATTTTACTTTTAAGAATATTTTCTATATTAAAGGTTTTAAGACTAATATTATTTTAAAATTCTCTTTTAAGAGTATTAGTATTTAGTTAAATAGATATACTAATAAGATCTACTATAAAGAAGTTAAAACTTTACTTTAAATATTTATATATATTAATAATATCTTATTTTTTAAATATAAATCTATTTCTAATTACTTTACTTTATTTTTATTATAAATCTATCTTAATATAAACTACTTAAAAGTTATAAATATTATATAATTAGTAACTATAACTTCTTAAAAGTAACTCTCTTATAATCTTAAACTTATATATAAAGATAATACTTATTTTTAATATTTATAAGCTAAACATTTTAGCTAGAAAGCTTTTAAGTATTTAGTTTAAAACGCTTAAAAAGTAAGGATTAAGAGACTAACTTATCTAAAATATAAAGATTATTCTATAATATATTTATAATAAGTTATTTTATAAAAACTATCTAAATCTAGAAGTAGATATCTATACTAATATATCTCTTAAAACCTATTTAATTACTTAGAAGCTTACTTAAGAGCTTTATAGTTTCTTATAATTAAAGATAAGTATATAAAAAATCTTTTTAGGTTTTACTTTAGAAATAAAACTTACTATAAAGTTTTTTAAGTATTATAAACCTTTAAGAACTAAGTTTTTAGATAGAAAGAACTCCTTATATATAAAATAAAATAGGATATTAATAGATTTATTATTATAATTTAAAGAATAACTAAATACTAATAATAAGCTTAAGAGAATAGTATTAATATTAAGCTTCCCCCTCTTTATATAAAAGAACTAGTTAGTAGGAGAGAGAAAGTAGAAAAAAAAATAATTATATAAAGTATATAGATATTAAACTTAGTAAAACTCTTACTTAAGCTATAAGATAAATTAATACTTATAAGTATCTTCTTATATAATATAAGTCCTTATATATTAATAAACTAAAAGTCTCTTAATAAAGTTAAAGAGGAATAGTTTAAAGGATATCTTAATATATAAGTACTAGTTTATAGTATATTATAAAATTTAGAAACTTAACTTTATTAAAGAGGGATATATACCTATAGTTATAAAATATATATTCTTAAGAGAGAAAAAAAAAGAAAAATAAAGAAAAGAAAGTTTAAAGTAATCCTATATAGCTATATTAGATACCTTATAAAATATATACCTAATATATATAATCTCTATAAGATCTAAATTCTAATACTTAAGAGAGTAATTATCTTATAAAACGTTATATTTAATAAAGATAAATTCTATTTAAAAAAGGATACTAAAGAAAGTATAAAACTTATAGTTATAAAAGCTATAGTTAAGGAAATAAAAGAATTACCCTTAGCTTCTAATATATTTATAAGCTTTAATATCTTAAATAAAGAAGATCTTATAATTAATAAAGGAATTATAATATAATAGTTACTATAAAGCGTAGAAAATAAAAAAACTATACTTAAGATAGCTTAATATAACTTTCTCACTCTTAAGTAGTCCTCTAAACTTAATAGTTAGGCGTTTAGAAGTAACCCTCTTAAATAAACTTTAAAACTTTTAAGTAATAATAATCTTAAAAGTAATATTATTACTACTACTCTAGAAACTTAAGAGGAGTTAGAATTAACTAATAGAATAAAGTCCTTATTAAAAGATATAAAAAACTCTAAACTAATAGATATAAATAGCTTTTATAAGAATTTACTTCTTCCTAAAAATTAGCTTAACCTTAATATATTAGTAATAATAGCTTCTACTTAAAGCTGTTAAAATCTTCACTAAAGATTAAATAGGTCTATATAGATAGAGAGTAAAAGCTATTATTTTCTAATAGTAAAGAAGCTATTAAGATTTCTTATAGTAAAATATATAAAAGTAGGATATAATAAAAGCTTATATAAAGGTAATTATAATAATCTAGTTCTTAGTTTAATACTTAGTAAAGTAAGTTTAGAAATTAATAAATAATATAGTTAATATTTTTATAATATAATTTTAAACTTTATATTAACTAGCTAATTATATAATAAGGATATTAGCTAGGCTAAAAAGCTTAACTAACTAATAGAATATAGCTAGGAAGGAAAGTAGATTAAAGAGAAAGTATATAGAATTAAGGAGTAGAAAAGTAAAGTTATAAAGAGAAGATAAGAGGAATTATTTAATAATAGTAAACTAAAGTAAGCTATTTATATAAGTAAATATAAAGCTATTTATTTATAATATATAGTATTCTATTCTAATATATATATTATATTAATATATAATAATAATAAATAAAGTTATAATATATCTATAGAACTACTATTAGTTAATTATTATTAAAGCTAGGGGAAAAGTAGCTAAATTAGTTAGTAATATTTCTAGTATTATTTATAGCTAAGCTAATTTATAATTATTCTAATACTTAAACTTTATAGTTAAACTAATTATTAATATTATACTACTCTAAGTAGATAGTTTATATTACTATATATACTATTATATTTACTACTATATATAAAATATATAAGAGTATTATTAAGTAGAATATAAATAGGAGAATAATTAGTATAAGGGGGGTAATATTTATAAAAAAGCTACTATAGTTAGAGATTTACTATAGATAATAAAAGTATTATACTAATAGTTTTTCTTAATATAAGCTATAAGTAGATAGTTTAAAGTAGTTTAAGAATAGATAGCTAATAAGTCTTTATAAAGTGTTCTAAATAGAAGCCTTTATAGGGTAGTAGGGCGCGCCTAACTAGCCCTACTTACGTTAAGAGGCCTACTTTTCCTCCCCCCCTAAGAATGTATATAGGGGCGCGCGCGCGCATGCATGCATGTATAGGCGCGCCCCTATTGCAGCTATAGGAGGGTAGTATCTTATAGCTATAATAAGCTGCTATAGCTGCTGCTAGTATCTTATAGCTATAATAAGCTAACCTATTGCTACTACTTATATCTTATAGCTATAATAAGCTGCTATAGCTACTACTAGCATCTTATAGCTATAATAAGCTACTATTATTACTACTAGTATCCTATAGCTATAATAAGCTACTATAGCTACTACTAGCATCCTATAGCTATAATAAGCTATCCTACTACTACTACTAGCATCCTATAGCTATAATAAGCTATCCTACTATTACTAGTATCCTATAGCTATAATAAGCTATTCTACTATTACTAGCATCTTATAGCTATAATAAGCTGCTATAGCTACTACTAGCATTCTATAGCTATAATAAGCTACTACTACTACTATTAGCATCTTATAGCTATAATAAGCTACTATAGCTACTATTAATATCTTATAGCTATAATAAGCTATCCTACTACTACTATTAGCATCTTATAGCTATAATAAGCTATCCTATAGCTATAATAGTAATTATATAGCGCATTTATATTACTATCCTAACATACTGGCAACGACGGCTTCAAGTAGAAGCCGTTGAAATCCTAACATACTGGCAACGACGGCTTCAAGTAGAAGCCGTTGAAATCCTCACCAAAAATTAAGTGGGTCCGTGCAGACAGGGGGTAGAAGCCGTTGTTTTCCAGTAGTGAAGAAGCCGTTGAGATTTCCCGCAGTAAAATACACAAAAGTAGGATGCAATGAAAGCTTGAATGAAGGCAATTATAACCATCTAGTTCTCAGTTCGATAATCAGCAAGGTGAGTCTAGAAATCGATGAATAGCGTAGTTGATGTTTTCGTGATGCGGTCCCAAACCCCACATTAACTAGCCAATCACATAACAGGGATATCAGCCAGGCCAGAAAGCCCGACCGACTGATGGAACGCAGTCAGGGAGGAAAGTAGATCAAGGAGAAAGTATACGGAATTAAGGGGCAGGAAGGTAAGGTTATAAAGAGAGGACAGGAGGAATCATTTAATAGTAGTAGACCAAAGCAAGCCATCCGTATAGGTAAACATGGAGCCATTCGTCCACAACGCGCAGTATTCCATTCTGATATGCACATCATGTCAGTATGCAGTAGTAGCGAACGAAGTCACGGCACATCTGCGGAACCACCATCGGTCAATCACCGCCAAGGCCAGGGGAAAAGTGGCTAAATCGGTCAGCAACATTCCCAGCATCATCCGCAGCCAGGCCGATTTGCAGTCGTTCCAATACCCAGACCCCACGGTTGAGCCAATTGCTGATATTGCACCACCCCGGGCGGACGGTTTACGTTGCCACGCGTGCCGTTATGTTTGCCGCCGCGTGCGAAATATGCAGGAGCATTGTCGGGCAGAACACAGATGGGAGAATGATTGGCATAAGGGGGGTGATGTTCGCAAGAAAGCCACTGCAGTCAGGGACTTACCGTGGACAACAGGGGTGCCGTGCCAGCGGTTTTTCTTAACACGGGCCGCGAGCGGATGGTTCGAGGTGGCCCAGGGACAGATAGCCGATGAGTCTCTGCAAGGCGCTCCGAGTAGAAGCCCGGCTCAACAGGCGGTGGACCGCGTTCGAGATCTCCGGAAAGTCCAAGCAGAACGTGTGAAGACGAGCCACGATGAGCTGATCCGCGTCGCCAACGAAAGACTCGAGCCCAGCCCGTGGCTGGCCCGTGTAGGATGGGCGGTGCACTTAAAAGGGCTCAGTGCCAGCGCACTCTTCAACACAACAGCTCCCACCAATGAAGATGAGGTCGTGCTTCAGGCGATGTGGGCGACGGTCGACCGCGTGCTGGACCAGGCTCGAGCAACGTCTGCTCCCAATACCGTCGGGCTGGCCGTGCTGTTCGAGGCGCAGCGTACAGAAGCGCACGTCAAACCGAAGAGGCCGTTCGACAACCGCATGGAGGACGACACGTGGGCGAGATACAAGGGCGTGTGGCTAAGTCTGTTGTGCATCTGGTTCCGCACGCAGGAAATGGACGACGACAAGCGGCCGCCGTATAAACTGACGCCGTCACAGGGAGAGGCGTGGGACTTATTCGAGCAGATGGCGGAAGCAGCCAGCACGGGGACGGGGCATCAAACGCAGGAGAAGCTGGAACGCGCAGCACTCGACATGCTCATCAGCATGCTGGACCACCAGCTGAAGGGCGGAGACTACAGCAGTGCTCTTCTCAGCGCTCTCGCGGTGATGGGGATTGCCGAGAATGGCGGCTGGGTCCAGATCACGGACTACACGACGAAGTACTCGGCCGTCATCAAGGTAGCGCGCATGTTGGTGATCCATCAGGCATACGCCGAGCGTAACGATGAGGTTGTCGAGCTGGAAAGGTCTCTGGGGAAAGATGAAGCAGAGGATGTAGCGCAGAGTTTATTCCAGCACACGCGGGCGAAAGTGCGGCGGTTCATGACGCGGACGACGGGCGACAAGGACGCGGAGCCGACACCGATGGACTGGATTCTCGAGACGCGGACGTACGGGATGCACATCCAATATAACACGGCAGCGGCTGGTGTCATCGACTGGGTCGGTGATCGCGTGTCATACAGACGGGTACGGTTCACGATGGGGCAGCTGTCGGACGCACTACATGAGCTGGTCCGAGAGACGCGGGAGCTGCTCGCAGAGCTGACAGCGACGGAGGATTCGGCTTCGCCAGACGGTCCCGAAACCGACGTCCGGTCACAACTGCCGGCCATCCCATGGTCGTCGATCGAAGACGACCACAGCGAGACAAAGCCCGGGTACTCGTTTCTCGCCGACGACCGCAACAGCTGGGTTTCTGTCGGGGACGGATGGCTGTTCACGCGGCTGGCGCGGTCACCCGCCGCCGCGGAACGGTGGGGACTGCGCAGCATGGGCAACGGTCACGGGGCGACAGACCGGCCATTCCGGCCGTCAGCCGTGCAGGAGTTCGGTAGGACGTTTGAACGACTCCGCGAGAGACTGTGGATGCTTCTGCATATGCTCGGCGGACAGCCAGCGCGGGCGAGCGAGCTTGCAGGTCTGCGGACGGTCAACACGGTCAACGGGGGCGTCCGCAATATCATGGTGCACGACAAAATGTTGTGCTTCATCACAGCGTACCACAAAGGATACCGGACGACCGGGCAGGCAAAGGTGATCCACCGATATCTTCCAAGGGAGGTCGGCGAGCTTATCATATGGTATCTTTGGCTCATCTTGCCGTTCTGGCAGGAGGTGCAGGGCATCATGCACGAGGCCAGCGGGTACAGCGCGTTCATATGGGCAGACGACATCATCCGGCAGAGGGACTCGGAAGCCAGCAGCGCGGCGGCAGGATTAGAAGAGCAAAGTGGCAATAACATGGATATCGGGGATGGCAACAATCACAGTACAAATGAAGATGAGGCTGGTGATGAGAGCACAAGTGTAGGCGACTGGACGTGGAAAGAGGAGCGAACGTGGACGACAGACAGAGCGCGGCGGATCATGCAGCGGACCAGCATGAGACTGCTGGGATGCCAGGTCAACGTGAGCATGTGGCGACACATCGCCATCGGCATCGCCAACCGCTACTTGAACGAGTCGTTCGGACGGCCGGGCGGAGACGACGCCGGCGTGGGATCGGAAGAGGGGACGGACGAGGTCGAGGACAGCCCGTGGGACTTGCAGGCGGGGCACAGCACGCGGATAGCGGGCATGATCTACGCGCGAGAGCTCATGCAGTTCGGCAGCGGTCTCGCGGCGAGGCAGCAACAGTTCCGCCGAGTCAGCCGTCAGTGGCACAGGTTTCTGGGCTTCGGCGCCGAGGATTCGGAGTCGAAATGGGGTTCCGCGGGCTGCAAGAGGAAAAAGACGGAGGCGTACGAAGGGCCACGGCTCGCAGCCAGGCTCCGACGATTTGAGAAGCTGAGGAGAATCGACTTGGAGGGCCAGCTGCGGCAGATGACGGGGGACGACTCGGCGATGTTCCGCGGAAACCAGAGAGAAGCGGTGCTCGCCATCACCAGCGGGCACACGCCGATCGTGCAGGTGATGGGGACGGGCGGTGGCAAGAGCGTCTCGTTCATGCTGCCGGCATTCTGCTCGCCGGACGGAGTGACGGTGGTCGTGACGCCGCTGGTGGCGCTGCGGACGGATCTGCACAGGCGATGCGTCAAGGCGGGGATCACTTCGCACGTGTGGCAGAGCCGCAAGAACAACCAGGCGGCGTCCATCATCTTCGTCACGCCCGAGTCGGCCGTCACAAAGGGATTCAGAGACTTCATCGCACGGCTAGAAGGGAGGCAGGCGCTGGACCGCGTCGTCGTGGACGAGTGCCACGTCGTGCTCGAAGGATCACGGAGCTTCCGGCCGCGGCTCAGAGAGCTCGGAGAGGCGATTCGCGAGTTCGGCGTACAGACGATATGCTTGACGGCGACGCTCGCGCCAACGGACGAAGCAGCTTTCTTCCACGCCATGCGACTGGAGGCCAGCCGGGTGAGGATGTTCCGAACGGCGACGACGCGCAAGAACATCCGATACTCCGTCGTCACGGCGAGCGAGAGGGCCAGTGTGGAGAGCGTCGGTGGCGTCGGTGGCGCAGAACAAGACGAAGATGACGCGGAGCTAGCGAAACTCGACGCGGTCGAGGCCAAGGTATGCCAGGTAGCAGTCCAGTGGGTGAATGAGCTTCTGGCCGGCGGCGGGCGAGGTAAGGCCGTCGTGTACGCCACGTCGATCGAGCGGGTGGAGCGTTTGGGGTCAGCGCTGGGGTGCGCCACATTCTTCAGCGACGTCGACTCAACCGAGGGCAAGGCGGCTCGGCTCGAGGCGTGGCGTCGAAGCAACGGGGCCGAGGGCGTCGTGGTTGCAACGAACGCACTGGGACTGGGCATCGACATCCCGGACGTGCGGCTCGTGATCCATGCCGACATGCCAACGGGACTCCGGCGATTCGTGCAGGAGAGCGGGCGGGCGGGTCGCGACGGGCAGCCGAGCGCATCAGTCGTCGTGTGCCGTAGCGGTAACAGTAGCGGTTTGCAACGGGAGGCGGCGGTTGAAGAGTATCTCGCCGGCGACGAATGCAGGCGGATCATTCTCGACCGAGTGATGGACGGGAGAAGCAACCGCTCCGGTTGCGAGGATGACGAAGAAGTCTGCGACGTCTGCCGCGGACACGGAAAAGGGCCGGAGCCAGGGTTCGTTCTCGACTGCATTGGCGAGGACGGCGAAGCAGGCCGGGCGGAGTTTCTAGGGCTAGACAGGCATGCGAAGCTGGACCAATGGAGGGTCAGGATGGAGAAGATGGGCGAGGCTGGCGAAATAGAAGCGTTTCTCGCGCAGCTTCACCAGCGACGTGGGAGGTGCGCGTTGTGTTTCGGGGCAAGGGACGACGACAGGCACGAGTTTCCCAGGTGCCCGAGGAAGGAAGAGACGGAGTGGATACGGGCGCAGCAAGGTATGAGGACTGCGGAGCGGGAGATCTTCGGCAGGAGACGTCTCGAGCGGTTCTCCGGCTGCTTCGACTGCGGGCTTCCGCAGGAGTTTTGTGAGCGGTGGGAAGGCGAGGCAGAGGACGGCGGGCGGTTCCGCCGGGTAGAGGGACAAGCGTGCCAACTGGGAAGCATGCTGATCAAGGTGTTCGCGGCCAGTATAGCAAGGCTTCCCGAGGTGGTGTGGAGCGGCGTATTCGAAGAGCAGATGGCTATTGAAGGAGTGCAGGTTGTGGAAGAGGGAAGAAATGGTTGGGATGTTTTTTATACGTGGCTAGGAGGGCGAATTTTGTGGGGAGGAGTTGAGAGTAGCTGTTTATGTAAAGTGACTTGGCTTTTGATGCAGCAGGTTAAAAAGGAGGATGAGAAGTGGCTGTTTTAGGTAATAAAGGAGTCTATATGTTTTAGGGTTACTTTAAGAGTTTATAGTAGAGTTTAGGGTTAGAAAGAAAGTTTCAAGGTAGATAGATTATAAAAGATGAAATAAGTTGAGAGTTTTAAATTATCGACATATATCTTGAAAAGAGAACAGTGAGTATTAGGTATAAAGGAAGATGGCGACTTCAAGTTAGTTAAACTAGACGAGGAGATTATGCATAGAGGATAGAGATATATTAACTATATTTTGATATTGAGGTCTACTATATATATGAAGTAGAATTCAAACTAAACATATATAAGTTAAGGTTTAGAAATAAATATAAAAGTTTAGATAATAAAGAAGGTAAGTAGAGTTATAAGAAGGAAACCAGATATAGAGAAGAATTATAAAGCAATAATAGACTTATATTATATGTATTAGACGTTAGGGTTATATAGGGCTCAATAGAGGTTAAATATTTAAGAGTTAAGTAAACTAAAATAAGAAAGTTATAACTGAGAATATAGTACTATAATATAGTATAATAAATTTATAAAAATGAACTAAATAGAACTAGTGTAGTAGTAAGGGTTAACAAAAAGATAATAGATAAAAGCTATAATACACAAACAGTAAGAATTAGGGAGTATAAATATATCGATTAGCTATATATCGTAGAGAGATGTTAGAGATATGGTGCTATAGTGAAGTAAGATCTAAGCTAAAAGGAAATAGTGTAGTAGACTTATGGTCAGGGTTAAAACTAAGTCATAGAAAAAAGAAAGGGTTAGGGTTATTTTTAATAGAAGAAAGAAGAGATAGAGGAAAGAAAAAGAAAAGTTAGGGTTATATAGAATAGGGTTAAAGAGTTAGGGTAAGGGAAAAGAAGGGTTAGGGTTATTTGGAGTACAGTTGAAAGAGTTAGGGTTAGAAAAATGAAAGGGTTAGGGTTGTTTTAAATAGAGAGAAAAAGATTAGTACTAGGGTTAACAGAAGAAATAAATAGAAAACAGAGTAAGAAGTAAATACAAAGTGAGATAGAAACTATAAAGTAAACAATTATGGAGGATTTAGGGTTAGAACTATGTAGTAGCATTAAAAGAAAGATAGTTAGGTATACTTAAAATTAAAATATATAGCGAAAACTGTGATAAAAACTAAGATATACTTAGGGTAAGAGAAGATAACAAGAGATAACGATATTAAAATAAAATAAAGATTATATTATTATTAGAAGTAAGTAAACATTATAAAAGAGGAATAAAGTTTAATGAAATAGAAAAAGATAGATTTAGAGGAAGAGAGAGTTAAAGTTATAGAAGAATATAATGTTAAAGTTATTTTTTAGAAGAAGAGTAAAAGATAATTTATAATAAAGAAAGATTTACTATCATAAGGGACATAAACAAGAAGGTTATAAGAAAGTAAATGAAAATATAACTAAAATAAAAGTTTAAGCTAGCATAAACAAAATAGTTAGAACTATTAAGAAGAACTAAATTTAAAATATTAGGGTTAGAATGAAAATATAAGAAAATAAGTCTAAATGTAAAGAACTAATTAAAAATATAGAGAGTAGCATAAGTAACCCATTTAAAATGTGAAGAAGAGTGTAAGCAACCCGTTTAAAATGTGAAGAAGAGTGTAAGCAACCCGTTTAAAATGTGAAGAAGAGTGTGGACAACCCGTTTGAAAGGTGAAGAAGAACGTGGACAACCCGTTTGAAATGTGACGAAGAACGTGGACAACCCGTTTAGAATGTGAAGAAGAGTGTGAACAACCCATTTAAAATTTGAGGAGAGTATGGGCAACCAGTTAAAAATGTGAGGAGAGTGTGGGCAACCAGTCAAAAATGTGAGGAGAGTGTAAGTAACTAGTCAAAAATGTGAAGAAGAGTGTGGGTAACCAGTCAAAAATGTGAAGAAGAGAGTGGACAACCAGTCAAAAATGTGAAGAAGAGAGTGGACAACCAGTCAAAAATGTGAGGAGAGTGTGGGCAACCAGTCAAAAATGTGAGGAGAGTGTAGGTAACTAGTCAAAAATATGAAGGAGAGTGTGGGCAACCAGTTAAAAACGTGGAGGAGAGTGTAAGTAACTAGTCAAAAATGTGGAGGAGAGTGTAAGTAACTAGTCAAAAATGTGAAGAAGAGTGTAAGTAACTAGTCAAAAATGTGAAGAAGAGTGTGGGTAACCAGTCAAAAATGTGAAGAAGAGAGTGGACAACCCGTTTAAAATGTGAAGGAGAGTGTGGGCAACCAGTCAAAAATGTGAAGGAGAGTGTAAGTAACTAGTCAAAAATGTGGAGGAGAGTGTAAGTAACTAGTCAAAAATGTGAAGAAGAGTGTGGGTAACCAGTCAAAAATGTGAAGAAGAGAGTGGACAACCAGTCAAAAATGTGAAGAAGAGAGTGGACAACCCGTTTAAAATGTGAAGGAGAGTGTGGGCAACCAGTCAAAAATGTGAAGGAGAGTGTGGGCAACCAGTCAAAAATGTGAAGGAAAACCCGTGAAGGAACCCGTCCCGCAGCCCGGTGGATGGGTTAGGGTTAGGGTTAGGGTTAGGGTTAGGGTTAGGGTTAGGGTTAGGGTTAGGGTTAGGGTTAGGGTTAGGGTTAGGGTTAGGGTTAGGGTTAGGGTTAGGGTTAGGGTTAGGGTTAGGGTTAG